>CM025789.1:28087045-28183042 GCA_014635995.1 Sarcophaga peregrina | reverse complement strand
CTTACCGGCAAGGGTTTAGGCACTAGCGTTTGAGGTTAAACACTGTCTCTTTCTCTCCTTTAAACACACAGTTGCAGCAAAATATATTTGCTGAAATATCAAGCCCTTCAGTAGGGCTAACAAAAGGACAGTAACCTAAAAGAATCGCTATTGTACAGTTCAACTGTGGCGAAGTCTTCAATTTAAATTTGACACCGAACGACAGATTTTTGAGCATTTTTTTTTATTGCAATTTCATATGCTCTCAGAGTTTTGCAAGAAATCTGCTGAAGAAATATTTAACGTCATTTTGACGATTTATCGTAATTTTGACGATTTATCGCCATTTTGACGATTTCGTGCAGCAAAAATATCATATTGACGATATGACGATTTCTACCCTTATTTTGACGATTTTTAGAAACTAAAAATTTACATTAAATTCTTCACTTTTGAACATTAAAAGCCTCCTTAATATTTATATTTGTGTAACAAAAAGTAAAGTGTTGTTAGGTTTTTACCTTTTAAAAACGTTGAAAATGTCAAAATATGAGCTCGTAGATTGTAAATAAAATGAAAATAAATTTGTGTTCAGTTTTAATTAAAATTCTTTATTGTTCGGAGAGTTATGTACACACAACTTTACGTAAACAACAACAACTGCCTTTTTTGTTATTACTCTGTTTATATTCATTGTATAAATAATAACAATTACGAGACAATTATTCGACAGATTTTTGTTACGGAAATTTTCATACCACGATTACTCTCTGCAAACATACAGCATATTAACACAAGACTGACTGAACTTCACTAACTTAGTCGCCTCCTCTACCTTGCCTTTTGTAAGTTTAATCAATGTGATGATTGTTCTTGAAGGCGTATGTTAATGACTTCGCCTTCTCAGAATTTCTATAAATGTAAACATCGTTGTATTTATTTTTTCTGACGATTTTTTTATGATTTCAAAAAACGTCTTTGACGATTTTGCCGATTTTATTTGTAATGTTTGACGATGAAATGATTTATCTATGGCTTATGTCTACTAATCCAAAAGATGTAATTTGTTATCAAAAACCTGCAGTTTGTGAAAAACAAAAACAAATTGAAGCAAATTTCAATAAAGCTGAAAACAACATAGCCGCTTTAGGATAATTCTTCAAGAATAATTGCTTGAAAAGTTTGCTTTTGTCATTGGACAATGCTTTTGACATTAAGAAGGAAATGAAAAGTAATTAAAAGATCCTGACGGCCACTCAAGATCTGTAAATGATGATGGCACGCAGCTACTTGGAGATGTTGTTATGAAAATATTAAATCAGAACTGCGAAAGCAGCAGCAAATGCTGTAAACAAGACTGTGAGTGAATGGAATGCACATCGTGCATTGTAAAGAATCGGCCTAGTTTCTGCAGTTAAACAGTAATTAGGATTGAGCAAAACTTCGGACAAATAACATTTGAGCTCTTTGATAAAAAATATAAAAAATATTTATTAAACAACTTTCACTCGCCAGTGTAGTTCCTCTACCTTCTCGATTTCTTGCATACAGGCTGATATGTATTGCAACAAACTTCAGGTTGTTATTGTTTGGAAACGGCTCGTCTGACAGCTGACAGATTTATTACAGTGACAGTTCATTTTATTATTTACAAGCTTACAGAAGCATTTTGATCTAATGCATTCGTGATGGAACTCTAGCATGATAATGTGATTGCTTTATATTTGGCTGAAAAACCACAGGTGGCTATCGTTAGAGCCCTCCAGCATTTAAATGTGAATAAATCTTTTGTTTCTCGTACCATTGCTCGTTGTCGTGATACTGGCAGTGTTGCATCGCGTCCAAAAAGTGGACGAAAAAAACGGTAACAACACCAGGAATGATCCGAAAAGTGAAGGCCAGATCGAAATCCACGCCGCAGTTGTAGAAAAATTGCTCGTGAGCTGAATATATTGGGGGAACGGCTCCAACACATATTGAAAAATAACTAAAACTAAAGCCATTGAAGTTCAAAAAAGTACAAGAGCTCACCGATGGAGCTTTTCGCTGGCACGAAAATGGCCAGTTACCAAATTTGAGTTTCTCCGATGAGAAGTCATTCCAAATTGAGCAGTTTGTGAACAAACAAAATGATCGGGTTTACTTACCAACGAGGTCAGCTGAAAATTTATACCTGCGATTGGCCTCTAGAACCAAAGCGCCGACGATGATATTAGTGTAGGCCGTCGTAACGGCCGATGGTCGTAGAACGTTCGTATTCATCGACCGTGGGGTCAAAATAAATGCCGAATGTTATCGGAAAAATGTCTTAAATATAGTATTGGAGCTCTGAGCAGACAAACATTTCGGCCGCAGAACATGGACATTCTAACACGACTCAGCACGCGTCACCTAAGAATGGCATAAAAAGGAGGTTCCTCGCTTCATTTCTGCAGCACTATGGTCACCAAAATCTCCGGATGTCGATCCGTTGGACTTTTTGCGCCTTAGGCATTGTAAGGTTCTCACTACAAAAAAAAAAAAAAAAACAAAATATCGAGATGGCGCTTCGCCTGAAATGGGCCAAAATACCGAAGAGCCACAGCCTGTGATTATTTGTCGTTGGTTTGAAGGCCATAATTCGTACCAAAGTTGGCCAATTCGTACAAATCTAAACTGATTCTAAAATTTGATGTTATTTCCAACATTTTTTGGCTTTTGAGCAACAAAATTAAAAAAAAAAAAAATTAAAAATATAGCGCTTTACTTTGTTGCATTATAGATCAGTTACCCTGTATCTTCTTCGTACGGTAATATTATGCTGTCGATTCAATTTAAAGCTATTATTGAGTACTTGATTTTCAATTAAAATAGTGACTATTTGTAATATTATATTTTGACAGCATTAATAAAATATATATGCATATGTACAGTGAGTGTCAAAAGAAAATGTACATTAAAAAAATATACACATTTATAAATTACTTTTATCTTTATTTTAAAATTGTTTGATTGCCAATTTTAAAAATTAAAAAAAAATTTTGTAACATTGTCAAATTTTTTCGGGCACTCTCCTTAAATTGTAAATGTTATGTTTGGTGTTACTTAGAATTTTATTTTTCTGTACAGTTTCTTTTGACTCTCTCTGTATTTATGCAAATATATATTTTAATTATATGTACATATATGTGGAAGTTTTTGAATCCTGTCTGTAATTATTTATTTTATTTTAATTTAATTAAGGACAACAATGGAATTGTATTACATAAAAAATATTGCGATGGAAACTCAATATTATTGGGTAGTTTCTACAAAAGATAAACAATTATACAGTCAATTCAGTGATAATGAAAATCAGAAATAATAATTAAAAAATAAAAATAAATTTTTCTGTTGATTGTGCAATAAATTTAATTTCATTTTAAAACGAGTCAAATTAACTGTAATATTGTGCACAATTGTATAGAATTCATAATTAATCATTAGAACCCTTCAGTTAGGTTTACGACCTAGTTTCTCACATCACTTATATTGCGCGTGTTAGTTTTATACATGAGTGGCGGGACCTGTTGTTTAAAGTCGACTTCGAACGACATATCGAAATCTGCTGAGAGGAAGTCGCCGAAGATATGTTCTCATATTTTCGTTTTGATGTCTGATCTGTGATTTCATATACATACAGGGTGGATGATATATAATGCAACAAAGTAAAGCGCTATATTTTTTAAAATTTTTTTTTATTTTATTTTTTCGCCTAATTGACAAAGTTTGTCATCAGTCACTAGAAATTATTTTATGTTTTCTGGTTTAAAGTAAACATAGAAATTATGCCTCATGAAAACTTACTTAAATTCATAATATTTCGATTATGTTTATTTATTATTTTAAAGTAGACAACATGCTTTTAAAATGTTATCTTATAACAACATTTTAATGAACTCATTATCATGAAAGTATAAATAAAACATTTTATATTCCATTTAAATAAACTTTTTCCAGTAAATATGAAAATGAACATAAATTGACAGTAAAAAACTTTGCTTGTTAACATACAAAATACAAATGAAAGTCTGCTCCCAAAGTTAGTATAACAATACACATAGAGACTTATGTGCGAGGGTGAATAAATAAATCCATGCACCTTACACTACAGACATTTGTCAATTGATTGCTGGAAGATTTGAACAAGAGTAGTGAGTAGTAGTCGCCCTAGTGTAATAGTTAGTATGTTGGCTTGCTAGACGTGAGGTCACTATTTACACCTCAGATCAGGCATCGCCAACAAAACGAAATATGAACAAATATTTTGTCAATGGCTGCCTTTTAGCAGATCTTTGGCAAAAACTTTGAAAGTCAATAAATATTGCACTGGAAAAGTTACTCAAGAAATCTTTCGTTCAAAGTTGACTTTAAAGCATAGGTTGTGTCAAAAATTAACTCCCATAATATAGGTGTATGAATCTAGATAGTAATCCTGGCTAAAGGGTTGTAATGACCAATTATGAATGATTGTGGATATGTAGTCAGTGATAGACACCACCGAGTAATCCAAAGAGAAATAAAAAAGGACAGTATTTTGTGGTAATATACCCAGAAATATGTTAAGAATTGATTTCTTACCCTCCATTTCTTCTATGTTTTATCCCAAGTAACACAATCTGAAGAAATACTGCGGCAAAAATAGATTTTACTTCATTGAAGTTATCGCACAAGACCTCAAAAATTTGCTCGATGGGTTCAAATATCGTAATTTTGTGGTCAAACTTTGTTTGTTTATACGTTCACAGTGCGTTATGTACATATATATATATATCAAAATGAGTGAGTGTTTGTTTGTATGTTTGTATGTATGTGTGTTTGAACTTTATAGACAACTAAACGGCTGCACCGATTTTCATGAAATTTCCACAGTATCTTCTTATATGGCTGGAAGGAGTTATAGGCTTCTTTTTATTATGATATTTCAAATGATCGAGGTGCCACGCCCACATTTACTATATTACCTACTATTGTAAGCAAATAACAAGATGGGTATATTGAAAAAATTATAACAGCAAGATACCTCAAATTTTGTACATATAACCACAGTTTCAATATAAATATTTGGGACCAAAATGGGCGAACTAGTAATAGTGGGTGTGGGGCCTCCCATATAAAGTAAATACGAAGCACACCGGGATAAGCGAGTGTCATAAAACATAATAATAAATGAATAACTGATGTAATGTTACAGAAAACAATAAAAGCAGGATGATGAGAATAAAATTATAAAAAAAGGGTTTTATATGAATGTCTTAATGAAACTCTTAAAAGTTTGTCTTCATGCCTTTTGTTTCAAGAGTATTTGCTTTCTTCTTTCTCAATTCCTTTGCTAATTTTGAAGAAAAAAAGGCAAACAAAGATACAAACCTAACTTGCCATTTTTTAGAGTTCTTTGTGTATACTTGTTCATTAAAAAGTTAAATATTGTTTCATAAGGCAAGAAGGAAAATTATCTGCCATTAAAGTCCCAAAGAAAAGCAAGAAGACAAATCTTAAAATATGTACAGTATTTCCTCGATTTACGTCGTCTCGATTTACGTTGTTTCGATTAACGTCGTCAATAATTTTGTTCCTTTAAACTTCGATTTGTGTCGCTATCCGATTTACGTCGCATTACGTTGTTTATAAACAAAATCCCTTTTAAAACATATTTAATAAATAGAATAAAAATTTAAGTACACTAATACCCCGGTTTGCATCGCTAGTAGGGCCTGAAGAGACGCGACGCAAAACGAGCCACAATTTTCCATATATTTGTATTGATTTTCATTTAATTGTTTCCGAGATTCATAATTTTAGTTGAAAAAATAGATTTTTCAATAAAAAATATTTAATTTTTATTTTTTTAAATAGTTTTTATTATTATAAAAATATAACAATTCATTGGAGTAATGCAAGAGAAACATAGCACAGAAATTTAAAAAAATACAACTTTGAATTTGCACTAGATTTAAACGGGAAATCCCCTTTTTCTGTTTTAGCTTTATACAAACATTTTCGTATTAATGAAGCAAATCGAAGCACTAACGACGCAACTTCAAAACATGCGACGCAAACTGAAAAAAACGACACAACTTCGAAATCACAGAAATTTTAAAAAGACGCAATTTCGAAGCAGACGCAAACCGGTATATTAGTGTATTTAAATGCTTCTGATGGTATGAGTTCTTTGAAATTCGATTCAAGTCGTTTCGATTTACGTCACCTTTTCCGGAACATTCGACGACGTAAATCGAGGGAATACTGTTCTTTCCTATAATATTTTCTTTACATTTAGCATAAGCTGTCTGGTAAATTTATTTTTTAACCATCATACTCACATGTTACCATGTTGAAAATTATGCCTGCTTAAAGCAGGTTTTGATGAATAATTCTGAAATTAATTACATGTCTTTAAAAGTAAGAGACAACATATTTTTTTTCGGTGGTTTCTAACGATTTGAAAAAATTGTTTCAACTGTTTCAAGTTGACAACGGCCCTTCTCTTTAAAGTACATCTGTCATATCAGTTGTCATTTATTCAGTTTATTTTGTCATATAGACATGGTTGGCTCTGCAGCAGTTATATATCTGACACTAATATTCTTTATCAAACCCATTCCCCGGGTCTTCGATAGCAGTACTGCTTTCCATCTTACTGAAAGTGATCAAATTTGGATTCATCAGACCAGCAACCATATTTCCAATCAAATGGTAAACAGTACTGCTATCGAAGACCCGGGGAACGTGTTCAAAGATACCATGTGAAGCAAACTGTTAAACATACATAACATAATTGGCCATTACAACCCTTCATTCAGGATTACAACCTAGCTTATGTGTGTGAACGACAGATTTTTGAGAGATTTCATGGCAATTTTTACTCTCAGAGTCTTTGCCAGAAATCTGCTGAGAAGGAGTCGCCGAAGAAATATTTTTCATTTTGATGTCTGACCTGGGATACGAACCCGGGCCTTTTGTCTAATAAGCCAACACATAACCCGCTAGACCACGGCGACTTCAAACTGTTAAACATGGCGGGGAAGATATAATGGTTTGGGGATGTTTAATATGGTAGCATGTTGGCCCTCTATATTTAGTAAATTGTATCATGGGAAAAAAGTCTTTCAACAGATTCTGCAAACCCATCTTCCGAATTTTATGGACAAATATGCTTATCCCGAATAAGGAATTATTTTCCAACAGGATGGTGATCCGAAGCACACAGCAAAAATTGTAAAGATATAGAGTGGGAAACAAAATTTTCAATTGATGGAATGGTCAGCACAAAGTCACGAATTCAATCTGATTGAAAATCTTTGGACATTTGTGAATAGCCGGCTCGGGCAGTACAGCCTCATCAAACATGGACAAACTCTGGGATCGTATTAATGCCGAATGGAATCGAATTCCGGAAGATGTTATTGATAATTTGGTAGAAAGCAAGTCAAGCCGCCTAAATCAAGTTGTTTCTAAGAAGAATCTATAGACTAAATATTAAAATTTTGTTAGTTTCCTAAATTTTCTTGAAACGTGCAACATTGAGTTTACGTGGGTTATTTTTGTTTTTTCATTCAAACTCATTGAATTCATTTCATTAATTATTGTTGTTTTACTGCTATTTGTTAAGAATAAAATAAAAAAATAAAATTAATTTTCTTTTTGGTATATGATTGTACGGTTTTGTTTTTGTGAATAGCGATGACCTTACATACCTGGTTTGATTTATTTGAATTTAAAGATGAAAAGTGATAAAATAAAATTTCCATATTCTCGTGTCTATAGTATGTCTGTATATCTTTAATTGTTTACATGATCTGTTGAAAAATTATATTTTTTTGCAATTATTTATTCAATTTTTAACAGCTTAAAGGTCTGCAACAAACTCCTATATATGTTTATCACATCCTATACAAATAGAGATCTTCATTCTGTGTGTACAGCTAATTTCTATGAGCCTCCTGTTAAAAAATGTTTAAAACAATTTTCCTCCTCTTATTAATTTTTTTTTTGCCCAAAAATTCAACCTTTTGATGTTGGTTATCTTACAGAAGTAGGCAGTATTTGAATGTAAAATTTCCTTTTTTTGTTCATTCATTATGAAAGTTAATTAAAAATGTAGACTTTTTAAACACATTTGACTGCATTATTTACTGAATACAGACGAAAGTAATTTAACCCTTTTTTAATAAAAAATATTAAGAGAATATCGCACAATGATGATATATTTGTTTATTTTTTGTCATTATTATACAGGGTGGCTGATATGTATTGCAGCCAACTTCAGGTTGTTATCATTTGTAAACCGCTCGTCTTACAGCTAACAGATTTCTTCCAGTGACAGTTCATTTTAATATTTACAAGCTTACAAAAGCATTTTGATTTTTTGTATTCGGAAAAAAGTTATTCGTGATGGAGTTCAAGCGTGTTAATGTGATTGATTTATATTTGGCTGGAAAACCACAGGTGGCTATCGTTAGGGCCCTCCAGCATTTAAATGTGAATAAACTTTTTGATTCTCGTAGACTTCTTTTAAAATAAGTCCGCTTCTTGCGGAAGATAAAATTGAAGTGATCTAATTTACATCTTCTATGTATCACAAAAGTTGTTTGCGATCGATTTATACAAATAATATTTCCAATGCCCTTGATTTTACTTCTTGTAATAAAAGGAATTAACCGTTAGGTATTTTAAACATTTTTAGTAAACAAATGACAATATAAAGAGGAATAAATAAAAATAATCTTGGAGACTTAAAATTTTTGTAGGGTTTGCGGTCAATGTTTTTTTCATAGTAATAGGTTTGGGGAAAAATACCAAACATTCTCCCCCACGAAGAACTGTTGTTCTTAATCAGCAAGATCCTTGTCATTAGATGGTAAAAGACAAATTTTCGATATAGGGCGCTTTATGTATTTACCATTGCAATAAAGTGTTACTACTCGTACCATTCCGTCTGAACCAGGATGTATAGCATCAACCTTGGCAAGTGGCCACTGACCTGGAACACTTTTCTCATGAAGAAGAAGAACTATGTCACCTATTTTTATATTTCTTTCGACTCTATTCCACTTTGGACGCGCTTGAAGGCGACATAAGTACTCTTTGTTCCAGCGATTCCAAAAGTGTTGCTTGAGATGTTCAACCAATTTCCAACGGCTTAAACGATCAACATTAGTAGTCAAGTAACTCATCATCGGGGATGCAATTTGTTGGTTCCCCAATGAGAAAATGTGCTGGTGTTAGTACATCAACATCTGCAGGATCGGTAGATAGTTGACATAAAGGTCTGGAGTTCAGGCAGCTCTCAATTTGAGCCAAGAGGGTACTTAACTCTTCATACGTAAGTATGCGATCTTTCATAATGCGACGCAAGTGATACTTCGTGGATTTTACGCCGGCCTCCCAGAGTCCTCCAAAATGTGGTGTGGCTGGGGGAATAAAATGCCATGTTGTACCCTGATTTGCAAGAGTTTCAGCCAGGTGTTCGGGAAGTGATGTCTTGTTTCGATGATAAAGGACTTG
Source organism: Sarcophaga peregrina (assembly GCA_014635995.1). Classification (NCBI taxonomy): domain Eukaryota; kingdom Metazoa; phylum Arthropoda; class Insecta; order Diptera; family Sarcophagidae; genus Sarcophaga; species Sarcophaga peregrina. Next base: position 28,173,538 of record CM025789.1, on the reverse strand, counting down.
AAGTTCTTTGTTCGCACCCACGAAATTGGTACCACAGTCGGAGTACAAATCTGTGCATAAACCTCTACGTGCAGTAAATCGTCGAAATGCAGCCAGAAAGGAGTCTACACTAAGGCTTGTGACTGCTTCTAAATGTATCGCTTTCGTAGTCATACAGATGAATAGAGATATATAGCCTTTGGATGTAGATGCTGTTCGTAAAGATGAAGTTTTTATATTGATGGGCCCAGCATAGTCCAATCCACTGTGTTTGAACGCTCGAGTGGGCTGGAGGCGAACCGTTGGAAGGTTACCCATAAGCTGCTGGCAGGATTGGGCTTTATATTTAAGGCATACCGTACATGCACGCTGTACGCGTTTAGCTAAGTTTCGAGCTGATATTATCCAGTATTTACGAGAAACGTATGACTGCATAAGCTGGAGGCTTCCATGATAAGTTTTCAAATGAGCATCTAAAAATATAAGAAAAGATAGGGGATTTTGTTTTGACAACAAAATCGGGTGTTTAGTGCTGTAGGCAATAGGAGCATTCAATATTCTACCACCAACTCGTAGAATTCCCGTTTTATCCAAAAACGGGGAAAGTTTAACTAGATTGCTTTGATTGGAAATCCTATTTCCCAATTTAAGCATTTTGATTTCATCTCGAAAAGACACCTCCTGTGTTAGTTTGATTAATAAATGTAATGTTTCCTTAAGCTCATATGTTTTAAGATAACCAACTTCTCTTTTTCTTGTTTCAATTTGATGTTGTTGTAGAAACGGAAGACATATGAAGTCACACGTATCAATACAGATAGCCTTGAAAATCTTTTAAGTATTTCTGGATATTCAGTAATTTCTTTTGTTTTTATAATGTGAGCAGAAGCGTTAATGCTGATTATTTCTTCGCGAAATATTTGATTAGGGCAAGTAGGCCAAGAATCAGATGTACTTTGTAGCCATTGTGGTCCCTTCCACCACAATTATGATTTACTAGTTGCTCAGGCATTAAACCTCTAGACGCACAGTCTGCTGGATTATCTTTGGTCGGTACGTACTTCCAATCATTAACGTTAGATAAAGTTTTAATCACTGCGACTCGGTTTGCCACATAGACTTCCAACCGTGTTGATTTATTTTTCAGCCACGCAAGAACGATAGTACTATCCGTCCAGTACACAATTCTGTCGATATTAAAATCCACGTTGGCTTTTATCTTTGCAACCAATTTTGACATGAGGGTTGCAGCATTTAATTCTAACCGAGGTATTGTTTCACCTTTCAATGGCACCACCTTTGTTTTTGCCTGTAATAAGTTTACAGATACCTCACCTAATTCATTTGTCACACGAGCATAAACAACGGCCGCAAAAGCTACTTTAGATGCATCGCTGAAGGCATGGAGTTCAACAGTGCAGTTGCTAGACTGGTAACCAATCCATCGTGGGATTCTTATCTCCTTAAGGACCTGTAATTTAGTTCGAAAATGTACCCATTCCTGTTGTATTTCTTCTGGTAAAATGTCTTTCCAATCAAGCTTTAGCTTCCACAATTTTTGAAAGATTATTTTCGCTATTACAGTCGTAGCGGATAGCCAACCTAAGGGATCAAACAATTTAGATGCTTCTGAAAGCAAACTACTGTTAGTTATTTGTTCGGAAAATGTAAAGTTAATAGAAAAACAGAAGTAATCGTTATAAGTGTTCCAATTTATACCGAGTGACTTTGACATATTGGGTTGGTAAATAGAAAATGAATTTTTAATTTCCCTATCATCTTCAGGAACTTTCTTCATGAGCTCCAACGAATTTGAGTTCCACTTCCTTAAATGAAATCCTCCTGATTTTAGAAGTGTAGAAAGCTGTTTTTGTAGCTTAATGGCCTCTTGTAGAGTATCCGCTCCTGATATCACGTCATCGACGTAGGTGTCTGTTCGAAGTATTCGACTAGCTTCTGGAAAGTTGGCTTCTTCATCCTCTGCTAGTTGTTGCAGAACTCTAATTGCTAGATAAGGCGCAGAAGTTGTGCCGTACGTCACTGTTCGAAGCGCATATACACATATTTTATTTGTAGCATTTCTCCAAAGAATGCATTGAAAGTGCTGGTGTTCAGGAGACACATTTATTTGCCTGAACATTTTCTCCAAGTCTGCTGTAAATGCAACAGAATGTTTTCTCCAGCGAGTGATCATTGTAGGCAGATCGTTTTGTAACGCAGGGCCTGCTGATAATTCTTCGTTAATAGAAGTTTGAGGAGGTCTACGATTTCCTCCATCAAACACAACACGCAATTTTGTTGTTGAACTGCTCTCTCTGACCACTCCATGATGAGGAAAGAAATACGCGTTATCAGGTATAGCCTTTGGGTACTCACCAAGATTAGTCATATGATTAAGGACTTCATATTCTAGCATAAACTTTTTGTATTCTTCAGCAAACTGCGACTTTTGTTTAAAAGACAATTCCAATTGTTTTAACCGTTTCATCGCGTTGTAGTCGGTGTGAGAAAACGTTGGCAGCTGTTTACCTTGTAGTAACCTTTTAAATGGTAATTGGACTATGTAACGACCCTCTTCATCACGGGTATGAGTTTCCTTAAACAACTTTTCACAAAGCTCTTCTTCAGTAGACAGTGGTTTTGCGTCTAGCACTTCCTCTTGCTCCCAAAACATACGAAGTTGCTCATCTATAGAACAGACGTTTGCGGAGATTTTATTTTCTGTCAGATATGATCTTGGTGATCCGGATATCATCCAACCCAAATGAGTTTCTTGCAAAAGAAAACCATTTTCGAATTTTTTCATTCTAGGTAGAATTAAGTCGCTATAGACATCATTTCCAAGGAGGATATCAATCTTTTGTGGATTAAGAAAATCTGGATCAGCCAAAAAGAACTCAGAGAGATCTGGAATAAAATCAGAGGTAATTTTGTTTGGAATATATGATGTGACGCTAGGGATAACTAGAGCAGTTATAGGTAATTCAAATTGCTTGTCATATCGGGAATGAATCGTAAGTTTTACAGATTTCTTAATTGTAACTGCTTGGCTTCCACCAATGCCAGACACATCGACTCGTGTTTTGTATTTTGGTATCGGTAATAGTTGAGACAGCCCTTCTGAAATAAATGAAAGTTGCGACCCTTGATCTACAAGAGCTCTGACGCAATACGTTTTCTCAACGGTATTTATATAAACTTTTACGGTAGGCAACACGGCAGGGTTTAGAGCTTTATCACTCAGATTAGAGATATTCGTACTTACAATAGCCGAAGTGGGGGTTGACGCTGTAGCAGGTGGCTGGAATGTCATGTTATTTCTTTTGTCGGTAGGACACAGGTGAGGGTATGGACACGGAAATATTTTTACAAAATTCATTGTGCAGAATAGTATGATGGGGTTCACGACAGATATGGCATCTGGTATTTAAACGACAAGATGATTGTATATGCCCGCTATTGAGACAGTTTCGACAGAGACGTTGCTGATTTACGAAGTCCTTCTTCTCCTCTGAAGACAATGTTGTAAATCGGAAGCATTTATAAAGAGGATGGCGTTTCTGGCAGCAAGGGCAGTTGTTGTCAGTTATAGTTGAAGCAGTGTGAGCTCGTATAAATTTTGTAGGTCTCCTGCGAATTTCCTTGCTGTGGTGACGTGTAGTTGAAACTGCTTCTTCCTCTATAGACTCCATAGTACGAAAGGTAGTTTCCAGAAAATTTAGCATATCAGACATGGGAGGAATCGAAGTGCTTGCCTTAAGTGACTGCTCCCATTCTTTTCTAGTCTGCATATCCAGTTTTTGGGTAATTAAAAACACCAGAATTGAGTCCCAAGTTGAAATATCTATGCCAAGTGATTTTAATTGTGAAAGAAAAGTTCGTGTAGTATCCAGTAGCTCTGTTATATTTTTAAATGACCCGTCGGAGGGCTGTAATGAAAATAGACGTTTCAGTAATTGTTCTACAAGCTTTCTTTCATTATGGTATCTCTTTTCGAGAGCATTCCATGCCAAGTCATAGCTGGAGTCTGCTGCCGGATATTCGTTGACCAAACTGAGTGGTGTTCCAGTACACGATGACTTTAAGTAAAAATATTTTTGCACCTTTGTGAGGGAATGATTTTGATGCACTAGTGTTTTAAACATATCGCGGTAGGAAATCCATTCCAGATAATCCCCCGAAAAAGTTGGTAAATCAATCTTCGGAAGTCTTGATCCAGCAGAAAATGATTCGTTGCGGCTAGTGGCTGAAAAGGTACTTGCGTGCACAGTAGGAGTCTGTGGAGAATCAAGTTCAAAAATTAAATCTAGAAGATTAGTTTTTAAAGCTATGTAGACATCAAAGCATTTATAATAAGTGTTGGTACTTAAATATGGCACATCTATTTCCGCAATGGAATTTTCTCGAACAATCTCATTGAGTTGTTCGTGTCCATCCTTGAAAGCTTTGAAGTTTGCTTCCAAATCTTCTAGTATAGTTTGCACGTATCCCCTTGATAGTGCTTCTTTGGGTTTAGCCCGAAAGGTTGCAGATAAATATTCGATGTGAGCGAATATTTTCTTTTGCTCTTCAACCGTTTGTAAAGTAGATGACATCATTTTTTTCCGAATTTAGCTCGAATTCTTCAGAATAATTAAACTCAAATAATACCGTAGGCAAGACGGCAGTAATATATTTTATGTCACAGATTATTTCCCAGAACTTAGCTCGAAATTCGTGAGGAAATTTTAGCACATATGATACCGTAGACACGACGGCAGTATTTAAATTGTTTATTAAATTTTTTTGTGTTTTTTATCAGCACGGATAGTTCCCGGGTTTCGGCACCATTTTAAATGTAAGAGAATTAATTAAAATTGAAAGATCTTCATGATCAAGAAAAATACTTTAAGGTTTTACACTTCTTTTATTTAAAAATATTTATTTAAAATTTATAATTTCATTTTTTTTTGACTTCTTTTAAAATAAGTCCGCTTCTTGCGGAAGATAAAATTGAAGTGACCTAATTTACATTTTCTATGTATCACAAAAGTTGTTTGCGATCGATTTATACAAATAATATTTCCAATGCCCTTGATTTTACTTCTTGTAATAAAAGGAATTAACCGTTAGGTATTTTAAACATTTTTAGTAAACAAATGACAATATAAAGAGGATATAAATAAAAATAATCTTGGAGACTTAAAATTTTTGTAGGGTTTGCGGTCAATGTTTTTTTCATAGTAATAGGTTTGGGGAAAATACCATGGACACCAAGTGGATCGGTTTGGAGCAGAATTCATATCGATTTTGCTGGTCCAATAAAAAACTTTTATTTCCTAATTGTCATCGATTCATTTTCAAAGTTCGTTGAAATTTTTAAAACTAAGGAGATGACAACAGCTTTTGTAATTGGAAGATTAAGAGAAATGTTTTCGCGTTATGGACTGGTAGATACATTGGTGAGCAACAATGGTAGTCAATTCACTTCAAGTGAATTCCAAAATTATTTATCAATAAATGGAATCAAGCACATTTTAACAGCACCTGGTCATCCTTCCACCAATGGTCAAGCAGAAAATTTTGTAAAGACTTTCAAGAAGTCTATGTTAGCAAACTTAGATCAAAACAATGATGCCAGTTTAGATCAAATTTTATGTAGATTTTTGATGGATTATCGCAATATGACTCACTGTAGTACAGGCGAATCACCAGCAAAAATATTCTTTGGAAGACAACTTAAAACTCGTTTCAGCAACCTTATCCAACGGCTTGGAAAGTGGCACAAAGTTTATTGGTAAAATTCTTGTGCTAGTTGTTGGTTTATTGTATGACTCCAGGTGTTTAAAGCATTCTTTATTCAGACAATATGAGCAATGAGAATATATTCCAAGCAATTGCCCGCTGCTTGGGAACATAAAACTCACTCACTCAAAACTCAATGCACTCAAAATACTTAAGCAATATTTAAGAATAAATTGACAGAACGTGTTTTGCCAAAAGCGATTTGTACAAAATTAACATTTGTGGTCGCCGTAGTCTAGTTGGTAAAGTGTTGTCTTATTAGACGGAAAACCCGGGTTCGTATTCAGAGATCAGCAACGAGTATTTCTGATGCTTATACGCATTCATACTTATTTTAATATGATACTTATACTACTCATATTCAAAGTCGGAAGTACTTGTCGTATTCATACTTAACGCATGATATTATTGACTTCGATTCATCCCTACTTAACATTTACACGAAACACAAAATAAGTATGACTTATGATTTGAAATATGTAGACTCGTCTCTACATTTACACGAAGCAGAAAATATCTATGATTCGCGTACCAACACTACTATACTCACAAGAAGATTGTGTGTGTGATTTGCTTGTTGTCTTTGTCGTTCCTTTCTTCTTTGTTTGTACACGCAACAACAACAAAGTTTAAAAATGTTGATGAATACTTCGAGCCACTCCAATGACTTATAAGTATTATAAGTATTTTTCTAAATTTATGAATCGGAATGAGTAGGAGAATGAATCAAACATATTTCGAATGTTGTGAGTTTCATGATACCGTTGTACTCATACTCATTGCTACTTATCCTTATAAATCAATATTATAGCGAATGCGTATGAATCAGAGTAGTTAAATTTCAATTCTGTTGATTCACTCATACTCAAAATTGCATGAGTGCTTATGAGTAGTGGAAAAACGATTCATTGCTGGTCTCTAGTTCGTGTTCCACGTCAGACATCAAACCGTAATTTGAAAACAAAAAAAATATTCCTTCGGCGACTGCCTCTTGGCAGATTTGTGGCAAAAACTCTGATAGTAAATACTCAATAAATCTGTCGTTCGGAGTCAACTTTAAACTGTCCCACCATTCATATATAAAATTAACGGACACAACATAAGTGGTGCGAGAAGCTAGGTCGAAATCCTGACTGAAGTATTGTAATGACAAAATATGTTATGTTATAAAATTAACAGCTTCTTAAAATTTTTTTTGTGACTGAGAAATGTTAAACAGTAATTGTGACTATAAGACGAAAAAGATAACTTCGAGGTATTATGCTTATTGAGGCGACTGCCAGTTCACTCTATTCTAACCCAGTAATTCTTAATTCACTATGAATGTTGAAACGATAGAGAACCTCTGTGGACATACTATTAATAGCATTCTTTTGAATTTTAAATCCAAATAATAAAACGACTTTACTTTGAAATCTGCTGTTTAATATCCGTCCACCCTTTAGCAATTCGATTGCATTTCGTAGTTGAATTCCAATGCAATTTACCTTCTTTTTATAATTTTTTTTTTTTGTTTTCTCAATTGTAAAAAAACAAAAATCTTCTCCATATTCGATTAAAACTAAGAAAAGCATTCTCATTCCAAAAGTTGATATTCATTTAATGCGAAAGGACAAACACTAATGCCCAGTTGTTCTAAGACTTCCTTTATAAAGTATGTCACAAATGCATTCAGTTTTATGCAATGTTTACGGAATATTGATTAAAAACCATTCCTCTAGTTGCATCATATGCAGGACTGTGCGCACAAAAATCAAATTTTGTCTTCTTACATGATTTTATGGGAATTTTAAAATTCTGTACGTACTTTAAATATGTAGTTTAAATATTTTAAAATGATTTTACTTTTCAATTTTAAAACTACATTCTATGGGTATTACGTTTGAACAACCTTGATAGTTATTGGAAAATTATTTTCAAAATATAGATCGTGAATTGCACATAACTGTCGCACAAAATTTGGTCGCAGAGGCCAAAGAACTATTTGTGTTCGTAAAGTGTGTACATCCGAAAATATTAAAGCTGTGGCTGCGCAACACCATCCGCTTTGTTTTCGCTTCGCTACTTCACTGCACGATGAATCGATTATGACAAAAAAAATTATCTTTTTGGATGAAGTTCACTTTCATATTTTTTTTTACGCTGAGGAAGGGCAAATGTACCTAACCGCACCATAGAGGAAGTCGTCACGTCCTCCGTGTGTGGGACCGTCACCCAGTAAACCCCCCCTCGTACCGTGGACTGTTGTGTCCACTTCAGAACTAGGGTGGTATTACTTCGGAGTGGAGTGCTTTTAGCCCTTTGGCCACCTTCATGATCGCATACGCGTCCGAATTGCGTATTGATGGTTGAGGAGACTTCTAAGTGTCTCCACTATTTCCTTCATCCTAGCTTCCGACTGGGACCTCGTTTGACACGTGAGCTAGTGTCATCTATGCCGGCGTGCCTACATTCTCCGCAGCCTCCTGATCTCTCTTCTTCAGTCTCAGAAAGCGTTCCACGTAATTCGCTACTTAGGCCCAATTCTCCCTGCTCTCAATCATAACCCCGACAATGTTAGCGGCCGTTATCGTTCCGATCATCGACGTCAGTGCAGCGTGCACATTCAAAGATTGTGTGTTTTGCATCATCTATTACCTTCCCTTCCTCGTAAAGGCAGTAAGGGGAAGTGGTTTTGCCGAATCTGTTCAGATATTTCCTAAAATATCCGTGGACCGATAGAATCTGTGTAAGGTAATAAATTATTTTTCAAAATTTCCGACCAATCCATGGCTTTACGTCCGGAAGAAGTCTCGCCATTCACCTTCCTTTAGCGTTGCCGTTCTGAAACGGTGTTTCCTCTGAAATGACCGGTTATGTGATTTCCAGCCGATTTCGCCTTATAAATTTTCATCCACTCTGCTGCCAGCAGATCGGCAGAGATTGTACCTGATATCACAAGTACGGCTGGGGCGGACACAGTACCATATGCCGACGCGTATACGTTATGCAGCCGTTCTCTGTACCGATAGAAGTAATTTCGACTGTTTTCCAACCTCTAGCGTTTCGGCCAAAATTTCGCTCCCATAGAGCATAATGCATCCATCTGGAGTCTCCGCCTCGCCAGTAGCGGGCCTCCAATATTCGCCATTAATCTGCTGAGTTGGCCAACGATCTTCCGGGCTTTGTCAGCTGAGTACTGAATCTGGTATGAAAATGCCAGCCTGGGATCCAGGGATTCACATTGGTGAGTACGCTAACACTAAACCTACCGTTATTTCATGTATTCCTATTCCTATCAAAGGGAGTCAAATGACCCCTTGGGGTATTTAAGCTAGATTACATATATTCCTTGGGTAAAAAAACAATTAACAAGAGAGGAGTCAATCTTGGAAAACACATTCGATGTAGTTTGTAGCAAAAGTCGAAAAGGCAAACGGCGATGTGATAATGTTATTTTAATGAAATTCTGACAAAGAAGTTCAAAATGGGTCATTTGAACCGTCCATGGGCTTAGAAAACTCCTTCATAGTATTACAGACTATTTCAAGCAGCTTGAGATCGGCATCACTTATCCACATTTCTTTGAAAATGAGGCAGGTATCGTACCATGAAGAATTGTACTTAACAACAAAAAAATAAATTTTTGAAAAATTTCAAACAGAGCCAGCACACTACCTTAAAAAGAAAATTTGTTCTCTAGCGATAGTATTCGTATATAGATAGAATGCTCTTCTTGTATAAGTTTTTTGTTTTTTGCATGCCTCACTCACAATCTATTTCTCTAAATACAAAGAAATGAATTGTTTAGGCAGTGGTCACTATGTAAATCTTGGTTCTATTTAAAAAAAATTTCGATTTTTCAAGGGTTAATACAACTTCGATTAACTTCTTTAATTTTATAGAAAATAGAGCTTCCGTTTCCGTCGTATGCAATATGTATGTTTATTAAATCCTCTTTAGAAAGCACAGACATAAAATGAAAATTGCAAAATCAATTTTATTACTCAATTTTATGATGTTTTGTAATTTTCGATGACACGTAACTTCTAAATTTTTATGACTGTTTGAATGTAATGGTAATGGCTGTCGTTGATTTTACAACTGGTATTACAAATGGCAGGAATACTATTGCCGTTTCTATCTAGAAACCAACATATATGCACAATGCGGTGATGAAATGGAAACTTATTTGTATTTCCATCTGTACAATTAGGTGCCTGTAGATCAACACAAACAATTATTGGCAAAGGGTGAAAAGTCACGTGCATCACATAAAATTTGTGGTAATATTGCTTATTTCCTTTTACTTTTGCAAAATTTGTTTAAGCGCGAGTTCCTTTGTTATTTTCCTTTTGACTGATGCATAATGGTTTGGCATTTTGTCTGTCCTGCTTAATAATATTCGTACTTTTGATGTGCTTATTCGTAGTTATAGTTTTTCAGTTCCTTTCCGACTCCAATACATCCTGCGGTTTTTAACTGTTTTAATATATTTGGCCACTGTCACACAATACTTTCTATAAGCGGCTTTTTAAACATATTGGCTTCCTGTGTAAATTTCTAAAAGCTCTTGTAAATGATTCCGAGTGAGTTAAATCGAAAAACATAATTGAAACGCTGGAAAGACTTGCGCTTTATATATATCGTACAGTTTTATCACCAATTAATAAAAGAATATATCTTTTATTCAGCATAGGACCTTGAAATGAATTAAGTATAGTAAGTAGTGTATTTAACAGCAGATCGAGCCTTAAAAAATCTTCATAATCCTAGTTTATGCATCACTTTTGATACATACTTGTAGTAACATAGCATTTTCGTAATCATTAATAGATTTTGTCAAAAAATTTTATTATTTTTATTGATTTTAATTCATTTTAATAAAACTATTTTATATTATTACATTTTATTATCACTTTTATGAAATTTACGCCAATATTTTTGACATTTTGAAGATTCTCATGTTGACAGTACAAATCAATTCCGTAAAGCAATACATGTCATGATTCACAAAATAGAGTGTAACGAAAAATGGTGCTTGCATTGCATGCCTTCTACAAATTTAAACGAATACTCCCAAAAGCAACGATTACTTAACGATTGGTACGCATGGTTAACGATTGGCATGAATGGTTTCAATACTGATCGCATATACATACTAGCGTGTATACATACATTGCCAAATAAAATAATAAACGAACTGAAAAATGCCTCGTTTTCACAAAATAGCCTATGGAAAAAAATATTACCGTTTGTTTTATTGAAGGGTAAGAACATGTGTTTTATTGTTGTAGAAATGAAATTATGTACATCAATTCATTCACTCAAAGCAACGAATACTGGACGAACGGTGTGAATGTTTTTAGTTAATTCATGTGGCATTGAATTATTTCATTGCTTGATGAATAAAGTCATAACAAAAAGGGAATGTAAAATAGCAAACAGTAATAAGAAGTGATTAAACAAACGACAATGCACATTTTTTTTATTGTCGAGTAAAAGCAATGCAAAACCAATGAATTTGCGAATGGTCAGCAAATGTGAACGGGTCTGTCTGTTGTCTGGTACAAACCATTGTTATATTTCGTTAGAAAAATTTGTTTTCAACGTCATGTAAGGAAGAAAAGTTTCCTGTAGCAATAGAACATCGATTACATCAATAACAAGGACTTCTCTCTGGTTTCTCGGATACCGGTTTATACAAATACGGTTGTAAGTAGTTGCTACGCACGTAGAATGCGCTTGAATCTAAAACTGACATTTCGTTTTCGGTTTTATAATGACCATAAAATTCAATTAGTTAGGGATCAATAAAAGTTGAAAGATTTACAGGTCATTTTTCGAAAAGGCGTAGTAGGTGTAAATTTATCATTATTTCCGAGTAGCACATTAACAAAACGAATGATTCTATAATGACATACGTACATACTAGGGATGCCAATCGGGAAATCTCGAATCCCGAAATCTCGGGATTTTCGGGATTCACAAAATCCAGAATCCCGGGATTTTTAAAAACTTGTCCCGGGATTTTTCGGGATTGTGAATTCATATATTTTTTGACTTAACAAAAATCTTGAAAAAAAATTCTATATCACTTGACTTCGATAATACCATCTCAGATGAGGAAAACCTTACCTTCCATGGATAAAAAAATTATTTGATGGCATCGAAGAATGCAAAAGCCCTATATAACGAATTAATAGGATAACTGATTTAGATACTCAACCTTCCAAAGAAATAGATTTATTTACATCAGGAGGTGGTAGAGGTGAATATTTACAAGCTGCATAGAGCTACCTTCGAACTATTTTACCAACAAATGTTGATTGCGAGAAGTGTTTTTCAACAGCAGGTTATCTTGACAACAAAATTCGTTGAAGCCTATCAGATCACATGTTAGATGCTTTAATCTTTTTGTTGGAATCCAAATAATTTTCTTAAAACTAATGCATTTACGTACGTATGAATAATTTTTGTTTTCGTTAATTTACGCTTTCTTGTAAAATTTTGTCTTGCTGTTTTTATATTTTATTTTTAATGATATATAATTCTGATATAATTGGAATATAAATGATTTTTTCAACAAAATATTTTTATTATTCACAGAAAATCTTGATTTTTCGTGAGATTTTTCGAGATTTTTGGATCCCGAATTATCCTGGGATTTCGGGATCGGGATTAACAAAATCCCGAATCCCGTTTGGCATCCCTAGTACATATGTAGTTCACCGAAATATTATCCCTGTGTAGTATCAATGAAATAAAACATAGGATGAAAAACTTTTTTATAATTTTTGTCTATAGATATGATATTAATAGGAGAAGAACAGTAAGAAAGACTCTACAATATTTCAAGAAACAGGACGATAAGCATGAAAATTGTGAGTATTTTCTCTTCACAAACTACTAAAGTGGTACTATAAGACGAGCTTCTGTTTTCTTTTTCTTTAGAGTTTTCAGCAGCAGGAATATTACATAAATACATATGTAATCGATCATAACAACCTTTCCTTGTAAATTGGACATAACTGATCTGAATTTTGAACCTTGGTCGGACATCTAATAAGCTAACACGCTAAATACTAGACTACGACTACTGCCAACAATATCAAGGATATATCATGACCAGGAAATTCAACCTTTTCACTTTCCTCCAACACTTATCTTTCAATTCGTTCTCAAATACCATAAATAATGTATTATTTACGATAAAACTTCATAAAATCGTTGAAAGATCTTGAAATCTAACTTTTTCTGAGTTAAAGTTATAGAGTTTCAAAAATTGAAATGTAAAATTTTTTGAAGTCGCCGTGGTCTAGTAGGTAGTGTGTTGGCTTATTAGACGAAAGGCCCGGGTTCGAATTCCAGGTCAGACATCAAAACGAAAAATATTTCTTCGGCGACTTCCTCTCAGCAGATTTCTGGCAAAGACTCTGAGAGTAAAAATTGTCATGAACAGCTTCTCAAAAATCTGTCGTTCGGAGTCAACTTTAAACTGTAGGTCCCGCCACTCATGTATAAAATTAACGCACACAACATAAGTGGTGTGAGAAGCTAGGTCGTAATCCTGACTGAAGGGTTGAAAAGGCCAATTATGAATGTAAAATTTTTGATACAAAGCTCGATCTACGGTTGTGATTTTCTACTGTCTTATACACGGCACATTAAATTTTTGACAACCAGGAAGGAGTCTTTTAGGCATACCGCAAAATATTATTACGGGATCAGGATACATTAATTTTATGAAGAAGGTTATGAACGTTGTCGAGTGATGCTGATCTTTTTCTGTTTCTTCAAATTAATTTAAACAAATTACTTGGCCCAAAATCCAAGGTTTTCCATTCCAATAAGACGTCCAATAAGGTGGCAATACAGTGCGCTTATTAATCGATTTGATGAAAATTTTCTTGCCATATGTGATCCAGTTTACTAAATTGAAATTTCGCAATGAATTAGGATATTATACCTTCAGTGGAAGCATAGCTGTCAGAATTGAAGCCTACGCATTAAAGGAGTTCCACATACAAATAGTCCGACTAAAAAACGAGTTTTGTATGTAATGCAGTGTGCGATCCACTGGCCAATCTGCCACATGAGTATGTGTTCACCGAGAAAGACGAGTGTTACGTAGGAATAAATGATTCTTGATAACAAGTGGATCATAAGCCACATTGCAACGATCCTCAATAAATCAAAAGAGTTCGATACCCTAATGTTAGTAAAGAGCAACTTCGATTCGTTGTGGCACCGACCTATATATGAGAGTTGTATTCCATTCTCTTTCGGACATAGGTGATGTAAATAGGAATAAGATCAGAAATTCATATATTATTAATCTAAATATAAAGAACAACAATTATTTGCATTTATTATTGTTTAAAATTCATAAAATTGCTGAAATATATTGGAGTGCTAAGGCTTTTGCTGTCCCACTGTAAACACTTGCTTTAATGCTACACTTTTTGGGTTGTTCTTTGTAAAAATTCTTTGTAAAATATTTTTTTGCGTATAAACTTACTGGTTTAATTTCGAATAATTTTATTTAACTTTATGTGCGTTACGCCGCATCATTTTAAATATTGTAAATAAATGGCAACAGAGAATTAATGAATTCATATTACAAAAAATTTGCGGTTGGCATTTTATTCTGATCACGGTTTGTTTTTTTCATTTCTTTCGTTCGTCTGATTAATCAAGGGATTTAAAAAAAATTAAGCGATAAATTGCTTTTTATTTTGCCACAATAAAGAAAAGCGTTTTCTTTATTTTTTCTTCTAGTGGTTTGTTAAGATTTGAAAAAATATGCATGAGAAGTGTTTTAAATATTTTGTATGTTCCAGAAGTTGAATGAGTACAAGAATTGGTCATTGGTTTATAGTTCTTAGGTCAACGCTATCAAGGGCGAGCAGTGAAGATCGAATATCTGTTTTGACCCGAATTGGATGATTTGGATACCGACAACGTGCGGTTTTAACAGAAATACACTACGTATGTGAAAGTTATTTGTAGGAATGGTAATCTCACGTAGAGGTGTTGTGAACTGGCCGCTCAAATCATACGATTTGATTTTGAGCTTTATTGTATGTTGTATGCGCTCGCACAGCGGTTCTTAACTTACAAGGTGGCTGATACATAATCCAACAAAATAAAGCGCTATATTTTTTTATTTTTCTTTTAAATTTATTGTTCAAAAGCAAAAATTTTTGGAAATAACATCAAATTTTGGAATCAGTTTAGTTTTATTCGAATTGGTCAACTTTGGTACCTACAAAGCCATCACAGGCTGCACGATATTAGCTCTGCGGTATTTTGACCCATTCCCGACGAAGCGCCGTCTTGAGATGATCGACACTTTGGTATTTTTTAGTGAGAACATTACTCTCCAAAATGCCTTAGGCGCAAAAGTCCAACAGATTGAGATCAAGAGATTTTGGTGGACATTGTGCGGTAGAAATGATGCGACGAACCTCCTTTTTAAGCCATTCTTGGTTGACGCATGCTGAGTCCTGTTGCAATGTCTTTGGTCTGCGGCTGAAATGTTTGTTTGCCCAGAGCTTCTATAATGTCTTGAAGACAATTTATTTTGACCCCACTATCGAAGAATACGAGCGACCATCGGCCGTTTCGGCGGCCCACACCATTACCATCGGCGCGCTTAAGATCTGGTGGCTAATCGCAGGTGTAAATTTTCAGCTGACCTCTTTGGCAAGTAAACCCGATCATTTTGTTTGTTCACAAACTGCTCAATTTGGAATGGCTTCTGATAGGAGAAAACCAAATTCGGTAACTGGCCACTTTCATGCAAGCGAAGAAACTTCTTGGCTCTTTCCAGTCTAACTTTTTTTTTGTCCATCGGTGAGCTCTTGGACTTTTTGGAACTTCAATGGCTTTAATCCAACCTCATTAGTCAATATGTGTTGCATCCGTACTCGCGATATGTTCAGCTCACGAACAATTTTTCCACCACTGCGGCATGGATCTCGATCAAATCTGGAGGAACAAAAGATTTATTCACATTCAAATGCTGGAGGGCTCTAAATATAGTCACCTGTGGTTTTCTAGTCAAATATAAAACAATCACACTATCACGCTTGAATTCCAACACGAACAACTTTTTTTCTGAATGCAATAAATCAAAACTCTTTTGGAAGCTTGTAAATAATAAAATGAACTGCCACTGGAATAAATCTGTCAGCTGTCAGACGAGCGGTTTACAAATGATAACAACCTGAAGTTGGTTCCAGTACATATCAGTCACCCTGTATGTATGTATAATCTTGTACTAAACTCGAGGAAACTCGGCCACATAATAATTTCTGTGAAATATTTTTCAATACTAAATCAAATTTTGTATTCCAATTCAGTTTAGGCTTTAACTCAACAATATTTATGACTTGTAGGGACACTATAAATCTAAATCTATTATGAAATGAAAATGAAATTAAAGCAGAGTTAACATAGTAACATTTTATTTATGTCTTATGCCTAAGTATTGCGTATAATTTTTTGTTTAACATCAAGTGAATGTTTTCGTAGAGCAAATTATTATTTAATCATTCAAATATTAATTTCAAACTAAACTTTGAATTTATAGCAGAAAAATGCACAAATCCAAATACATAGAAGGCATTGTAGGGTGCAATAGGTATGTATGTCTAAAATTGGCGTGACACTAAGCAATAAATTGTTTATAATAATTATCACGATTTCTCTCATAAAACATTTAATAAAATCGCAATCGTTTTGTATCTGAAATGTTTTTAATGTTTTATTTGCTTTTTAATAATATTTGCATATGTACAGTCAAAGAAAAATGTTTACATACACCGGTAAATGTATTTAAATCTAAAAAAAATGCTATAGAGTTGTTTAACGCATTTACAATCAAGAATTTTTGAATAACAAAACAAATATCAAATGATGTATTTAGACTTTTTTCTTTGACTGTATATCGTATACTTTCATGCTGTATTAAATGTATTTTTCAGATAAACAATAATGCGAATTAATTGAATGCCTGGAAAGTAATGGAAAGGTGAAAGTGAATACATAGCAAGAAAATCAGTGCGATATACTTGCATGATCCAAATTTTTAGGTTAACTTAATACCGAGATTCATCAAAGAAGAAAAAACGACGATACGATCCAGATACGAGAAAGACGGCTTTTACAGTCTGAATAGTTATGGAGTGAGCGGTGCCTTTGGTAACTTTAAAGTTATTGCTTCTGAATATTTGAGATGACTTTTTACCAGACGCTATTCATTCAGGAAACCTATATTGGGAAAAATTTGGAAAATACATATTTGATGTCATTAGCATTCTGGAAATTTTTGCGGTCTGAGCTGTGTATTCCTGCGAAGCTGATAAGGCCGCATAGAATGCCATTGAAAACAAAAATTTCCAAAACCTTGTGATGTTTCAGACAAGACGATATCTACAATTTTGTTATGGAGTATTTTCTGCGGTAGGCAGGAAGCTACCAATTACTTACTGAGCTTTTGCACCGTTCAAAATCCAATATCTTTCACACAAAACAATAAATTTCTTTATTACCTACAATCTACTTGATATGATTTTCAATATTCTATTGCTACATCTCTGTGTCGATATTACGTACATTGGACATTACATTACACATTCTTTTATTACCCAGGACGTCCAGCTGCTTCTTATGTTACCCATGGAATGGCTATTAACAACTAAGGAGTGCGCAAGGAAAAAATGGACCTACTTTTAAGTGAAGAAGTCGTCGTGGTCTAGTGGGTAGTGTGTTGGCTTATTAGACAAAAGGCCCGGGTTCGTATCCCAGGTCAGACATCAAAACGAACAAATATTTCTTCGGCGACTTCCTCTCAGCAGATTTCTGGCAAAGACTCTGAGAGTAAAAATTGCCATGAAAAGCTTCTCAAAAATCTGTCGTTCGGAGTCGACTTTAAACTGTAGGTCCCGCCACTCATGTATAAAATTAATGCACACAACATAAGTGGTGTGAGAAGCTAGGTCGTAATCCTGACTGAAGGGTTGTAATGGCCAATTATGTATGTACTTTTAAGCTTATAACTTTTGTCATAATTTAAAAAAATTAATACCGTTACATTTTTTTTTGTTAGTCATCTGTTTCAAAATCCACGTGCTAAATGTCATTGCAATAGCAAAATTAGTGTTTTGAAAATGGGTACCCAACAAGAATGTCGTAAAAAAATAATTTAAATTTTCAATTAAAAACCACACCGCTTACAAAAAATGATTGCTAAGGACGCAGGTGTTAACCAAAAACAGTTTCTAAGGAAAGAATAAAACAATATAAGGAGTCCTTGAGTATTGAGAGAAAGCGGGGAAGTGGAAGAAAAAAAGGATTTGCCGACCAAAATAAAGCAAATAAAATAATACGTATTTTTTTAAAACACCCTAACATGTCTGAAAGAAAAGTGGCTCAAAAAGTTAAATGCTCTGAGACCTTTGTCAGAAAAAAATTTTATACACAAAAGGAATTCTAATATTATTTACTTAAATTGTAATATAAAACGAAAAAAAATCCGCCACTTAGGTATATTTCTATAACGAAAAGTGTAAGTCCAGCTTTTTTGTGCGCACTCCTTAGTTTATGTGATTTCGGCATTAACACTTCATTCCAGGCGTTCCTGCTTCTTGCGCGCCTTTGCCTGTTGGTCGCGAAAATAGATGAAAATTGGTCCATCCAAATTAGACAAGGCCATTCTCTTCGGAGATTTTCGTTAATTCGCTGTACACTAACGATAAAATTCTAATCATCACCAAACTCAAATTTTTCCATTTAAGGAGAGCGCCCGAAAAATTTTTACAATATTTCGAAATTTTTTATTGTTTTGAATTTAAAAAATTTAAATAAAACAAAATAACGATAATGCATTAATGTACAGTTTGATACTCACTGTATATCTCTCTGCAATATCCTCTTCCATAGGAACGACATGATTGTGCCGCTGGTTTTTGTTTTTCTGCACAACGTCCAGAAACGCGAAAATTATCGTCTACTGGCACGGACCGAAGATCTTAAGTATGACTTTTCTCTCGAATACTCTCAGCATTGTTACTTGACTTAATTTTAATTATAAGTGGCGGAGAAGTCGTCTTGAAATAACAGAAAATTAGGTTTTTCATTCTCAAATATTTCTCTTAAAGATTGCAAAGTTTCATACTGCAGTATTCCCTCGATTTACGTCGTCTCGATTTACGTTGTTTCGATCAACGTCGTCGAAAATTGTGTTCTGTTCATTTCTGTAGTCATTCGATTTACGTCACCTCTAGTGTTTATAAACAAAATCAGGGGGCTTCCCTCTTTAAAAGAAATTCAATACATAGAATAAAAATTTAATTATTTTAGGTTTTTTTTTGGAAAATGTATACAAATAAATGTATCTGATAGTATGAGTTCTTTAAAATTCGATTTACGTCGTTTCGATTTACGTCGCCTTATTCCGGAACATTCTACGATGTAAATCGAGGGAATACTGTACGCTACTACGCTACGGCACAACAACGCTTTAATTAATGTTCAGTAAATAAAAATTAAATTTTACCATGAATATTAATGAACATTTTATGTTGTACGACGGACTTGATATTTGTTTTATCTTTTTAAATTATGTGTCTGTACTTTGCCGGTAATAAATTTTGGAATTTCCTTCGTTTCGAAAACGAAAGGCGATAAATAATTCAAGAAAATTTAATAAAAAGAAAAATAAAAAAAACCAATGACTTCCTTATTATTTCTTAGATTATAACAGCATTAGGGAGCCATCCATCAAACTGTCGAGATATAAAATATAAATTAATCTACGACATTAGCAATAATATTAGGAATGTGATGGCTCTGGTCAATGAATTCCTATACAAATACACTCTCTATGGGGCTCAGAATAAAACTACTTTATGTGAAATCAACAGCTGATAACTGGAGATGAATGTAAATTGCAAAAAGAAAAGCAAATAAAATAAAACAAAAAATACTTGATAATAGAAGGAAGTAAACGAAGATGAATTTAAAATTAAGAGAAAACCCCACAGACTTCTTTATCTTCATTACATTCACGGGGTAATTCAAGTGGAAAATAAATGTCTTCGAAATTGATAGAAGATATTGGCAGGTTATTTTGTGTGTTTCATTTATATGGTATTCATTGAATTCATTATTTATACACTTAACTAAGGGCTATATTTTCCTTGAATTATTCAGTTAGATTTAATCGATTTTTAAAATACAAAATAGAACAAAAATATTCCGAAAAACAGCATTGAAGGTTAATGGGATTCGTAATGATTAGTAATCGTAATGACTAGTAATCGTAATGATTAGTAATTTGTTACTTTTTTTTGAATGATGAAATAATGATTACAAATACGATTATTTTTGTTAAAATAATAAATAATTGATTACGATTACAATATAATCGTACAATTAGTCTAATAATCAAAAAGAATCAAAAGTAATCCATAAGTAATCAAATTATTTTCAATAATTACTTTCAAATTCTTTTTGAATATTTTAAAATAATCAAAAAGAATTTGTCAAAACAATTTCATTACTTTTGGATTACTTTTGAATATTTAAAAATAATCATAAAGTATTTCATAGTAATTCTTGAAATCAATTTCATTACTTTTGGATTACTTTTGATTCTTTTTGATTATTAGATAAATCGCCAGTAATCCTGATTATTTTTTGAGTATATTGTAATCGTAATCAATTAGTAATTCGAAAAAATTTTTCATAATATTATTTAATCATTAGGATTATTTTTAAAAAGTAATGTAATTGATTACTAAAGCCTACTCCGGTCAATCGAATATCCATGACAGTATTGCACTGGAAGTTAGCTGGACTTAGTAATTGAAACGTTTAATTTAATAAAAGAAATGAATGGAGAATTAATTGTTTTTTATAACAATTCAACAAAAACATTATTTTATAGTATGAAATGTTGCGTCAATTTCATTTCATTTGTTGACCGCTAGTTAGTGTTCCGATAACCAATTAGTGACCAATTAATTTGACACTTCAACTAGTATTCGTAATGAGAACCAAGCGAATCTCCAATATTTCATTTGCGGACAAACTGTGTGAGTGGCTTTAGTCTATAAATAAGTACAGTCAACCCTCCTATAATGCGATGAGTGGGTACCGCGTTATATGGAAACAGCGCTATAAGAAAATTGGATTTCAGGTACAAACCGCGAAATAAGAAACACAGAATTAGTACGAATCTCATCAATCGCACCGCATCATATAGAGACCAAGAAATACAAAAAGCAAGATAAATTATAAATTATTTTTATTGAATTCAAGAGTTTAAATAAGAATTGATAAAAAAAAAAAATGGAATAAAAACTAAACTAAAAGACTGGTTTCCAACAAAATTTAGAAAGACTTGTAAAGTAATGTAATTTTTTAATATTTATCCTCACTTGGTTAATCTTCATTCATTGTTTTTATAAATTGAAAATCCAACTGCTATTGTTTTGCACGGTACTGTTTCTTGGCTGAGCTTTTGAGTCGAAACTAAAACTTATATTAAAATCTCTTGAGGTCGCCGTGGCCAACTAGGTAGTGTGTTGTCTTATTAGACGAAAGACCCAATTAACGCACACAACATAAGTGGTGTGAGAAGCTAGGACGTAGTACAATGGGTCAATTCGACCACCGAGTACTGTACTTGTCAGGCTTGACAAGTGCACTTCCTCTTACCTAACCTAATCTAAAAACTCTTACAATATCCAGTTACTATTCATTCATAGGCTGTGCGGAAGCAACTTATGGTATGAAGTTGAACGCAAACTGCGATATAAGAGCACCGCATAAAAGGAGGGCTGTCGCAATTTCAGCCTCGCATTCAGAGAGTACCGCGTTATAAGAGGGTTGACTGTACTCTACTCTTAAGCACATACACACAAGCATTCACATACCCACAACACAAAATTAATGGAAAACTGATAGCTCTCTGCAATATAGACACACAAATAGCCGCTCTCAACGAAAGGGAAGATTTTAAACGGAAAATGAAATTTTCAACTGTTTAGCTCTATAAATTTCCTCATGCAATGAACGTTCTTACACCACGACCACAAGCAATGAAATCAATTTGGAATGTTACAACTCGCCACCCGAGTTCAAGTCGCAATAGATTAAAATGCAATAATCAGCGATTGGCGAAATGCCAATAAATCAAAACTTTTTTTAAAAAAAGAGTTTAACAGTTTAAAACAACATAAGAAGGCAATAAAGGAAAATATAAATCAAAAGGAATAAATCGTAGAAATATTGAACATTTTTTCCAGAACTTCACAGAAACTGATTAATTCCATTACACTTTTTTCTACATTTTTAAGCGGCTTCTCTTCCTTTAAATTTAAAAATTAAAAAGTGTATCAGAGGTATTATTGCAATTTTGTATTCGTTAAAATGATGCCATTGTGTGAGAAATAAAACATTCTTCAAAAGTCCAGCTTAGTTTCATCAAAATAGGTGTCCTTTGCTGACATATGCCGCGCTTTCTCCTAACTATAATGAGTTCGACAAAATTCCAAAAAATATTGCCACTGTCTGTGAGAGTTTGTAGTAAAATTCATTTTAGCGTCGCTCCCAAGTACAAATATACATAATTGGTCATTACAACCCTTCAGTCAGAATTACGATCTAGTTTCTCACACCATTTATGCTGTGTGTATTAATTTAAAACATGAGGGGCGGCAATTTTAGTTACTCACAGAGTTTTTGCATAAACCGGTCTAATATTTCGTTTGGTTGGACCTAACGAAAGACCCATTGATCTTATTGTGTGTGGAATACAACATAGTCTACTCTATAGTCTAGTCTATAGTCTAGTCTATAGTCTAGTCTATAGTATAGTCTATACTCTAGTCTATAGTATAGTCTATACTCTAGTCTATAGTCTAGTCTATACTCCAGTCTATAGTCTAGTCTATAGTCTAGTCTATAGTCTAGTCTATAGTCTAGTCTATAGTCTAGTCTATAGTCTAGTCTATAGTCTAGTCTAGTCTAGTCTATAGTCTAGTCTATAGTCTAGTCTATAGTCTAGTCTATAGTCTAGTCTATAGTCTAGTCTATAGTCTAGTCTATAGTCTAGTCTATAGTCTAGTCTATAGTCTAGTCTATAGTCTAGTCTATAGTCTAGTCTATAGTCTAGTCTATAGTCTAGTCTATAGTCTAGTCTATAATCTAGTCTATACTCTAGTCTATACTCTAGTCTAGAGTCTAGTCTATAGTCTAGTCTATAGTCTAGTCTATAGTCTAGTCTATAGTCTAGTCTATAGTCTAGTCTATAGTCTAGTCTATAGTCTAGTCTATAGTCTAGTCTATAGTCTAGTCTATAGTCTAGTCTATAGTCTAGTCTATAGTCTAGTCTATTAGTCTAGTCTAGTCTAGTCTAGTCTTTAGTCTATGATCTAGTCTCTGGTCTAGTCTATAATCTAGTTTATAGTCTAATCTATAATCTAGTCTATAGTCTAGTCTATGGTCTAGTCTATAATCTAGTTTATAGTCTAATCTATAATCTAGTCTATATTCTAGTCTATAATCTAGTCTATAGTCTAGTCTATAATCTAGTCTATAGTCTAGTCTATAGTCTAGCATATAGTCTAGTCTATAGTCTAGTCTATAGTCTAGCATATAGTCTAGTCTATAGTCTATTCTATAATCTAGTCTATAGTCTAGTCTATAGTCTAGTCTATAATCTAGTGTATAATCTAGTCTATAGTCTAGTCTATAATCTAGTCTATAATCTAGTCTATAGTCTAGTCTATAGTCTAGTCTGTAATCTAGTCTATAGTCTAGTCTATAGTCTAGTGTATAATCTAGTCTATAGTCTAGTCTATAATCTAGTCTATAATCTAGTCTATAGTCTAGTCTATAGTCTAGTCTGTAATCTAGTCTATAGTCTAGTCTATAGTCTAGTCTATAATCTAGTCTATAGTCTAGTCTATAATCTAGTCTATAGTCTAGTCTATAGTCTAGTCTATAGTCTAGTCTATAATATAGTCTAGTCTAGTCTATAGTCTATAGTCTAGTCTAGTCTAGTCTATAGTCTAGTCTAGTCTAGTCTAGTCTAGTCTAGTCTAGTCTATAGTCTATAGTCTAGTCTAGTCTAGTCTATAGTCTAGTCTAGTCTAGTCTAGTCTAGTCTAGTCTAGTCTATAGTCTAGTCTAGTCTAGTCTAGTCTAGTCTAGTCTAGTCTAGTCTAGTCTAGTCTAGTCTAGTCTAGTCTAGTCTAGTCTAGTCTAGTCTAGTCTAGTCTAGTCTAGTCTAGTCTAGTCTAGTCTAGTCTAGTCTAGTCTAGTCTAGTCTAGTCTAGTCTAGTCTAGTCTAGTCTAGTCTAGTCTAGTCTAGTCTAGTCTAGTCTAGTCTAGTCTAGTCTAGTCTAGTCTAGTCTAGTCTAGTCTAGTCTAGTCTAGTCTATAGTCTAGTCTATAGTCTAGTCTATAGTCTAGTCTAGTCTAGTCTAGTCTAGTCTAGTCTAGTCTAGTCTAGTCTAGTCTAGTCTAGTCTAGTCTAGACTATAGTCTAGTCTAAGATACTGAGTAGGTTTATTAAACGTACCAGGCCACGAGTTAAATCTCACAAATAAAATTGCTAGGAGAAGTTTCTCAAAAATCTATCGTCAGAAGTTGACTTTAAACTGTAAGTCACACCAGTTTTAAATAAAGTTAACACACACAACATAAGTGGTTTGGGAAGCTGGGCGGAATCCTGACTGAATGATTGTAATGAGCACTGTATGTATAAATGTATCAACTTAAAATGCCGTTGATCTTCTTAAGTCTCTAATGTTTTATAATTAAAACTTCCTTTAAATATTTGTAACTCATAAATCTACTCCCTTGTTTATGTTTTGTTTACTTGATGTACATAAGTGTGCTATTTAACGTGTGGTAAATTGTGAAAAATTACCTTTTTACGATGAGAGTTTCAGACACCTTTGTGTAGTATTAAAAAGTAAATAATTCTGCAAATAAATGTTAAAATGGCAACCCCTTCATTTGCACTTCAGTTTAATATTTTATTGTTCATCTCCTATTGTCTGCCTTGTTATAGCCAATAAACAAACATGAAAAGGAGTGTTTTGAGCAAAAAACATTTTAAGAGATTGGTTGCATACCCAACACACACATTTGTTATGTTAACTTATTTTAACATATGGTTGCTTAGAAAATATCGTTTTTCAACAATAAGGATTTATTTATAGGAAGATTTTTAATAACAACATGCAACGCCTTGTGGAAAGTATTCGTTGGCATGAATGTGAAGTGTTTATAACAGATTACGTTAGACGTAAAGGAGTTCCTTGATGAACACTTGAGACGTGTAATAAATAAATAACAATTCTCAGAATACACTCGTACTAAGAAAATATTGAAATAAATACACAATAAAGGGTGTCTCACTAAGAGTGTAATTTTTTAGTTTAGTATCAAATATTTTTGTTTTAGGTACGAAATCAGAAATTCGAAGTCGTTCGAAGTCGCAGAAGGAGATATTCGATCAACTACTATAAACGATAGATACTTACACCAAAAAAAAAAAAAAAATGTTCTAAATTAGGAAATCCCCTTACAAAGTCATAGACGACATTATAACTTTTGAAAAATTATTTTGAGGAATTAGATCTTTTAAAATTACTAGCTTAATTCCCTGATTTCAATCCGATTGAGCACTTGATGGGAGTAAAGTTGACAAAATGATGGAAAGCAAAAATTTCCTAAATGCATATGAATTGTGAAAAATTTTCAAAAGAGTTTGATTTTTTTTTATTTACCAAATAAATGTGCAATTAATGCTGAAACACACACATTAAGTACAGAAATACAAAAGTTTTAAAAAAGTGTAACTGAAGTTTAAAAAATGGCATATAATTGATTTTATAATAAAATAGGATATATTTTATTAAATAATCTGCCATAACAGGTCAATCATCTGTATAGCTGAATAATATAGTTCAATCACCCTGAAACAAAGTAAAGAATAATAAGAACATTAAAGCGAACAAAAAAATTTCCTTTCATTGTTTATCTTTTATCTTTTCATTAATTTGGTATCATGTACGTACCATGTTGATTGATTTTCAATCTGTCAATAATTTGCTTATCCTTATGGTTTTGTCATTGTCTATTATTTGTCATGATTTATCTTCATTTTAAACAATAAGAACGGTTGGCATTAGTTTATAATTTGGTCAGAATGAAATAAAACAGATTTCATTATTACTTGTCCTGAATCATAATGAACTGGTTGATGCGAATACCAAAAATTGACAAAAGAAACTGACATGGATCATTTAGGATTTGAAGTTATTATCCTTTGGCATTTCATTTATTTAAGATTTTGTAAAGAATAATATTTCAAATAGCAAATCGAAAATGATGTGAATGATGGAAGTTCAAGCTTATTGGATGTATTTTTTATTAAAAAATTCATTTATTTTTAATTGAAATTCAGGCTTTTATTTCTAAAACGATCACTCTTCGTAATAATAATCTTTTTTTTAAAATTGCTTTATTAATTGCATTTGCAATCTCCGTCTAATAAGCCTTTACACTACCTGCTAGACTAAGGCGCCTAGGAATAATTATAGTATGGAAGTAAATAAATAAATATATTGAGCGTTAGAAACTATAACTCGAAGCACTCTCTGAGCGTTTTAGTGTGTCAGTTGCCTGGGTTCCTGGGCACAAGTTCCTGTAATGCCGATGAGGTCATCAGAGTGGGTACACTCTTCCCTCAACTCTCGCCTATACAATTGAGTGTGCCACTTAACTTCATCCGAGGCGCCAACCTATACTTGGTATACGATGGATATAAAACGTACCAACCAACGACTCAAAATTGACCACAAGATCATCCCAATCACAATGATCTTGCTGATCTTTCAGGTTATTATCATTTGTAAACCGCTCGTCTGACAGCTGACAGATTTATTCCAGTGACAGTTCATTTTATTATTTACAAGCTTACAAAAGCATTTTGATCTATTGCATTCAGAAAAAAAGTTATTCGTGATGGAATTCAAGCGTGATAGTGTGTTTGCTTTATATTTGGCTGGAAAACCACAGGTGGCTAAATGTGAACAGATCTTTTGTTCCTCGTACCATTGCACGTTACCGTGATACTGGCAGTGTTGCATCGCGTCCAAAAAGTGGACGAAAAAAAAAACGGTAACAACACCAGAATTGATCCGAAAAGTGAAGGCCAGATTTGATGGAAATTCATGCCGCAGTGGTAGAAAAATTCCTCCTGAGCAGAACATATCGCAAGAACGGGTGCAGCACATATTGAAAACTGAGCTTGGACTAAAGCCATGGAAGTTCCAAAAAGTGCAAGAGCTCACCGATGGAAAAAAAAAGTTATACTGAAAAGAGCCAAGGAGTTACTTCGCTGGCACAAAAGTGGCCAGTTACTGAATTCTCCCATGAGAAATTGAGCAGTTTGTGAACAAACAAAATGAAGGTGTTTACTTGCCAAAAATTTACACTAGCGATTGGCCACCAAAACCCAAGCGCCGCCGACGGTAATAGTGTGGGCCGCTTTAAAGGCCAATGGTCCCTCTCCGTTCATATTCATCGACCGTAGGGTCAAAATAAATGCCGAATTTTATCGGGAAAATATCTTATAGACCGTATTGAAGCCCTGGGTAGACAAAAATTTCGGCCGCAGATCATGGACATTCCAACAGGACTCAGCACTACAGCACTCAGCACGCGTCAACCAAGAAGGAGGTTCCTCGCTTCATTTCCACCGCACAATGGCCACCAAAATCTCCGGATCTCAATCCGTTGGACTCTTGCTCTTAGAAAATTTTGGAGAGTAAGGTTATCACTAATAAATACCACAGTGTCGGTCATCTCAAGACGGCGCATTGTCGGGTATGGGCCAAAATACCGCAGAGCCACTTTCGTGCAGCCTGTGAAGGCTTTGACGGCCGTTTGAAGGCCATAATTATTACCAAAGGTGGGCAATTCGAACGAATGTAAACTGATCCTAAAACTTTATGTTATTTCCAACATATTTTGCTTTTGAACAATAAAATTAAAAAAATATATATAATATATGAATTATATATCAGCCATCCTCTACAGGCCATTGCATTATGAGAAGACACGCGGAAATACTGCAGCTCCCATCAAATGACTTTTGTCGAGATTGTCGATTTACTAATGTTACCCACATTCCTTGTCAAAGACTGTAACTTACGAGGTGTAGATGAAAGTTATCTCGCTCACGATTCCTTGTCATCTTAATGGAGTTATCATCCATTGAGATTCGTTATTAAGCTTCCAGGCTGGTTTCCAGCAAAAGGTCTTCGCGCTTTAGTGTTCAATCGCTGCGCTGACTGACTTTTTCGATTCTTCTTCTTCGAAGTCATATTTGGCCGCTGGGAGTTTGCAAGTGTACTTTGGTATTTAAAGTTACTAGTCCAAACTACCTAGGAATTATGAGGTGAAGCATCCCAGATTCTTTTTAATTAAAAGCAGTGTTTAAAAGTAATTCATCAAAAACGTTATAAATTTAATCTCTAATGAAAAACCCTTGTAATTGAAGAAATCAATAATGTTGCAACATTACCACCAAATGACACCCGCAGGAAAAAAAATTACAATGCAACCTGAATATCACACACAGTGAAGGCGACACAACCGAACAGAGCAAAATTCAGTATGAGGTGGAGCCGTCAATCAAATGTTCAGCATCACAGGAAATGAATGCAATTTTGATGTTTCGTGTCAGAAATATAATTTTATAAAATAAATAAACTTTAAATGTGTATGAGAATGTAAAATGTTTACATACACTTCATATATTCTATATGTTTTACATACACTACATCTATAACGAAGTGTTAACATTTTCTATTAAATAAATTGAAGTACTTTTGCAAGTTTTGTATTAACATACAACATTATATATTACATTGATAAAACCGGACAGGGCCCTAAGACACAAATTCGCCACCCTGCCCAGATCTTTAAGGGTTCTGTCAACTAGAAACCTATAACATCTGTTCTGCAGTGTAGAGCATTAGCATAGAACCTGTTCCCTGCCATCCATATCTTGCCAGCTTCTGCCAATAATGCATTGAAACGTAGGAATTTCTTTGCGAACCTTTCGCTTGTCGAACTCAAATTTACAATCATCCAGGCAGAATAGTTGTTGTTTGTGTATTTTTCTATCCGATATTTTATTTTTTTAACCCTGCACTTTGTTGTTAGTTGTTTACATCTTTTATCTTTTATATTTTTTTTGTGCTCATGTTGTTGCTATATTTTTGTTTATTCTTTGTTCATGTTATCAAGTCCATTGTTTTGTTTTTGGGACAATTGTTTATCATTTCATACATGATCATTATGTTGTTTTTGGGGCTTTTGTTTATTATTTTAACAACTTCATAACCAATTTCGTAACAAAATATGTTTTCAGGAAAATTTTACAACTGACTTAAATATTTTTACATGTTCGTAGCATGTTTGGTAAGAAACAAACCTGAGAATCTCTAAATATAGCTAAAAGTTATTTTGTTATTTTTTTCGATCATAATATATTCACTAAGTCGTGACGTGTTGGTGATGAAAGTTGTTTTCGGATATCTCATAAGATAAGAGGATTTTGGAATTTATAATTCCTAATACGGTAAAATATTTTATTTACATGTTTTTAGTTTAGTATACAGTTGCCTCAACGTCTTACGCCATTGTTGAGGCGAGTTGGTATTTATTTATGCACTAGATTATGTAAATAGCTTTGAAAACAAAAGTTTGTAGCCTTAGCCTAAAGGTTCCATTTACAGGCAAGATATTTTTATTAACTTCTTTATATAATGTAATTGTATGGTAAGATATTGGCAGGTCATATATGGTTTTCAAAGCTTTGTTTTGCACTTTTTGGAGAGACTGTAGTTCTGTACTATTTTTACAGCCATAAATCGTTATCAAATAGCTCAAATGGCAATGGATTAATGCCTGATAGAGCATCAATTTTGTGTTTCATTGAATTTATATTTGAATTTATATAGAATTCCTATTACTGGATATATTTTTGACTAAAAACTATAAAAATGGAGATCCCACTTTAGGTTGCTTTCCAATAAAATTCCTAAATATTTTATATATTCACACTTTGATACCAATCGGGAAATCCCGAATCTCAATATCCCGAATCTTAAAATCCCGGGATTTTTCGGGATTGCGAATTCATATGTATTTTGACGCTACAAAGGGTCCTGAAAAAAATTCTCTATCGCTTGAAAACCCCACTTTCATTGATAAAAAATTATTCGATGCCATCGAAGAAGGCAAAAGCTTTATAAAATGAATTAAAACGATAACTGATTTAGATACTCAACTGTCCAAGGAAATAGATTTATTTAGATTAGGAGGTAGTAGAGGTGAATATTTACAAGCTGCATATAGATATCTTGGAACTCTTTTACCAACAAATGTTGATTGCGAAAAATGTTTTTCGACGGTAGCCTATCAGATCATATGTTAGTTGCTTTAATGTTTTTGTTGGAATCCAAATAATTTTCTTAAAACTAATGCATTTGCATGCGTATTAATAATTTTAATTTTTGTTAATTTGCGTTTTTTTTTTTTTGTTACTCTTTATCTGTCTGTTTTAATATTTTGTTTTCAATGATATATAATTCTGATATAATTGGAATACAAATGATTTTTTCAACAAAATATTTTTATTATTAAGAGAAAATCGCGATTTTTCCAGTGATTTTTCGGAATTTTTTGGATCCCGAATTATGCCGAAATATCCCGGGATTTTTAAAAATCGATCCCGTTTGGCATTTCTAATTCACAGTCAAAAGCTTTTTATTCATTTACAACGATGCTAAATGTTTCAGCATTAATACTTGAATATGACTTAAATCGGATGATTTTAGTTTTTGACGTATTAATGACTAACTTATTTCTCCTCGTGTATTCAAAAATTATGTCTGCATCTTTTTGCATGTATGCATTTAAAAATTAAAAATATCATCGGCATGCAGGTGCATTTTTCAATTAAGGTCTAGATTTACAATGACATTTATATAAATAATAAATTGCAAAGGACCTAAAACGCTGTCTTGTGGGACACCATGTTGAATATCACCAATAACACATAGATCTCATGAAACAGGATCTCATGATCTACTAGGTCAAATGCTTTTGAGAAGTCGTAGAAAATTCCAGCGACACCATTATAACCGTTATCTAGCCCGTGGGATATGGTATTTACAACATTAACTAGAGCATTCTCAGTACCACTACGTTTTCTGAACCCGTGTTGATGTAATATATTTTCGAAAATAATGTCAATTACAGGTAACAACGCTATAGGTCTATACATCTCCACCCTTTTAGCATTTACAATTTCTGGTATTGGCACGATTTTTATTATTTTTAATACATGGGGATACTGTGAGGCTAAAGTTATACTATTGAAAATGTTTAACAAAATTGGCGATATTTCCATACTACATTTAACAAATATGTTAGGCGATAAGCCATTATTTCCAGGAGCTTTATTCGGTTCGAGATTTGTTGTAACCTGGTATATTTCTTCTAACGTTGAATTAGTGAAACTAAAAATGTTGTGGCAATGTCGTAATGTTTTACCCAGATTTTTATTGTATTTGTTAAAGAGACTGATTGTTTGATTTTCTATTTCATCTTTTACTTGTAAATCAATAAATTCCAGGATGTTTTATTATTTTCAAAAGAATTGTGTTTCAGTGTAAAAATCAATTGATTATTTACATGTATTTACATAACATTTTGCAATTTGTAGGGATGTATATACATACATGTAAGTACGTACATATCATGTACAATCTAGCTGTTTCCACAATTTTTAAAAAATAATTCACTTTGAATAAAATTACGAAAAATTGTAGAGAAAAAAAAGGATATTGTTGGTCTGTCACTAAATGACCACACATTTAAATTGATACTAATGGAGTATGATAGAATACTTAGAAATCAATTAATTTTGTCAAATATTGACATTATCGAGAAAATAATAAATACACAATCATCACTTATAAAAACAACAACAGTTACAGCAATGCAACAAATTATATAAAATTTAAGCCAAATAAATTTAAAATTAAAATTTCAGATAATTACTAACTGTGGTCCTTATTTATACAAATAAATAGTTTTTTATTTCAATTAATTTTTCATTGTTAGATCTTTCTTTCA
Organism: Sarcophaga peregrina; assembly: GCA_014635995.1. Taxonomy (NCBI): domain Eukaryota; kingdom Metazoa; phylum Arthropoda; class Insecta; order Diptera; family Sarcophagidae; genus Sarcophaga; species Sarcophaga peregrina. The sequence continues at coordinate 28,141,552 of CM025789.1, read as the reverse complement.
TGTATTATAATCTGAAAACCATTTAAATACACTCAACTCTTTTTATACACGGTAGATACGTTCTTCAGAAATCAGTGTAAAAAAAACCGTGTAAAAAAGTGGCGTTTCTTATAGTAAAATGGGGGATACGAACTTTATCTACTTCGAAAAACCATATAAAAAATGTTGAAAACTATAAAATTTCAGAAATGTATACAAATTGTATGTTCATATAGAATTTTATTGAGCATTACAATTTAAAATATATAATTCATAAAGCTGAAATATTGGTAGAGCAAGCAAAAAACAAAAGAAATCTGTTAATCAGGAATTAAGGACAGAAGCTCCATAATTATTCGTCGCTACTTGGTAACAAGCGCAAGTCGGTATCATCACTGGTATCCATCAAATTATCTAACGGTGACTTTCGTCCGGTAATAGAGTTTTGAACTGTCGGGCTACTTTCCGATAGGTCTTGCGCCGTCCCAAGTCCCAAGTCTTTTGGTTTGTGGGATTTCCCAGTTGCTACTACTACGTATGTATGTACGTTCATTTCAGCAATGGTGCCAAGTGTTGTAAAAACAAACATAATTACAAGGCAGTGATTTTGAGCCCGTACTAGATTAAAAATTATTTACAAGAAGTTTTTTTTTCGACCATGTAACTTCAAATCCATGTAAAAAGAAACCGTGTAAAAAAAAATTTGGGTGTATTGCCAATGCGACAACAAAAGTTATATGAATACAAATGTTCAAATCCAAAGTTTGCCACCTTCTACGGCATCCATGACCCTTAAAAAGCAGCAAAGATTTAGAAGTTTGATTGGGATGACTAAAATGTTTTATTAAACATTTTGATTTCTTTCCGAATAGTGAGAATGTTGAGATCCCTATGGATGTTGTTGTCTCTGATATACCATGGACCACACGTAATCATTCTTAAAAGTTTAGAGTATTTTCTGAGTCTGTTCACTATGCATAGCTGCCAGATTTAACGATTTATTGTCATTTTGACGATTTTGTGATGCAAAAATATCATATTGACGACATGACGATTTATGCCCTTATTTTGACGATTTTTAGCAATGAAAAATTTACATAATTTTCTTTACTTTAGGACAATAGAAGTCTTAAGCTTTGTATTTGCTTTGCAGTTGTTACTATTGGAAATTTATGCTAGTAGTAACAATATATTTTTAAGTTATATTTTTAAGTTATATTTTTATATTATTATTATATTTTTAAGTTATTTACGAATATCTGTGAATAAGGAATGAGGAGACTTTAAGAACTAACTCATACATGAGAGTTGTAGTCCATTTTCGGTCGTATATTAATGATATAAATGGTAAATAGATTAGATGAAGTGAAGTATTTATTGTATCGTCATAAGAAACCAAGATACTGAAAAGTGTATCAGCATGTATGTATGTATAAAGTTTTCATAGTAAGATATGATGCATACATAACCCAAATTGACGCAAGTCGTCTTAGAATGTTATTGCTTGGGACCACAGATACTTGAAATTATCAATGAAGCAACCTTTTTTACCGTACATACTCGAAAAATAGGTGGTGTGTTTAACCCTTCTGCATTCCTTCAATATGTGCCTTTCCTACGATCATTTGGGTCAATAAGACCGAACATTAAAATATAAACAAAATTTCATATTCAATATAGAAAATTCATTTGTTTTGATGATTTTTTATTTAGTATACTAAAAAGTAATGATAACTAAAATAAATAAGCCCTTCCTGACCAATTCATATACACAACCCTTTAGTCAGGAATTCGACCTAAAATCTCACACCACTTATATTGTGTGTGTTAATTTTATACTTAAATGGCGGGACCTACAATTTAAAGTCGACTCCGAACGACAGATTTTTGAGAAACTTTTCATGGCAATTTTATTTACTTTCAAAGTTTTTGCCAGAAATCTTCTAAGAGGAAATCGCCGAAGGAGTACTTTTTGTATTTTGTTTTTATATCTGGCCTGGGGCGCGAACCCTGGCTTTACGTCTAACAAACTCCGCTAATATGTATTATTAAAGTTAAAAAAAATAGTTTACATAATTGCTCATTACAACCCTTGAGTCAAGACATTTCATTGGAAATGTTTGCAATGGGTTTTGATTTGTGGCTTCACGTCTAATAAGCCAACACACTACCTACTAGACTACGCCAATGATATCAAACTAAACTCTTCTGAAAGTCTACTCAGAATTTATTAATAAAAATTTACTTAAAATAATACCTGTTAAATTTCGATAACGTTTCGTAATCAATTACATTACTTTTGAAACTCTTTTGAAAATGAATTAAAAAAATTTTCTAAAATATTAATTTAAAAAAAAATACTACCTGAAAATTAAAACAAATTGTTTATAAAAACCTAGTCTATGGTGCTATGTAGAACCAAATAATTGTTTAACAAATTATATTAAATAACCAAAATAAATCGTCATTTTTATAGTCAAACATTAATCAAAGCATTAACACACTAGAAGAATGAAATTTGTGGTTTCATTGCATGGAGAAGAAATTTTTTTATTCTAAGATAAATTACGATAAATTGGTCTTTTATTTATTTATTGTTAACAGAATATTATTCAAATTGAAAGCATAATAATGGAAAATAGCATTTCGAAGAATTCTAGAAAATATTTCGTTCAATTCAAGGTATTCTCCTACAACATATGGTGCAGAAATATAAAATAAATTTTTCAGCACATTATAGATTTTAAGAGTCTAACAGTCGAGTGATTTTTTTTATATATGTCTTCTGATCAAATGAACTTTTACTTCAATGATTTTCAGAATTTTGGATGGATCTTGATTGGTCATTACAAAATGTGTCAATTTCACGTTTGCCCCACTTCCAGAAGTTGGCTAATGTTTGTGTATTTTGCAAATATTATTATTTCTCTTTGCAAAAATATCTAAACCAACTTCTGGTGGTCGCTAAAACTTGGAATTGACACATTTTCCAATAAACAATCAAAATCCATCAAAAATTCTGAAAATTTTTGAAGCAAAAGTTTATTTGATAAGATCACATACATATATAAAAAATATCACACGACTGTTAGACTCTTTAAATAATAACTACGGTAATTTCTGCCGAATTTAACCAAACAAAGTGTCAATCTCTTTGCAAGATAATGCACTTTCAGACAGAATATTATCAATTATTTCATATTTTTTAAGTAAAGTTTACTACTATAAACGGACAAACATAAAAAAAAGAAAAAATTCGCGTTTTCCAAGTTTACCTCATCAAATCTCATATTAAAGGTCCATATCTCTCCTTTCTAACAAGATTTGAATATTAGAAATCTGGTCAGAAAGGTTTGAGTAATCCAGAAATTTGTGCGTGAAGTCCAAAAAAAAACAGTTTTTGTCAAATAAAAAAAAGTTTGAAGGGTTCAAAAATTTAAAAAACAATATTTTTTGAGATCTACTCAACAAAACTCACAACCTACACCATGTCATAAGCCAGGTGTATTTAATTTTTTTTTATATTGTCGCATAACAATCTGCGACTTAAGAATTTGTATCAACTCGTATACAGAATTAAATCTTATGGAGTACATGCATTTATATCCTCAACCTTGACTTTCTAATGTTTATGTCCCTATGTATGAACTTAAAGCCATGAAAGTTCGTTGAAAAAGGAATATATTTTTAAGAAAAATTTTCCAAATCAATTGTGCCATCCTTTTTTTTTTTTTTGCTTTCATTTTCAAATTTGCTATAATAAAGCCTTGCTGATTGTGCTTATTAAAAAGTCTTGTTATCCTTGTCAAGAACACAAATACATATCTGCACACAGATAGACGATGACCTTGATAATATGCTGACTACGTATCTGAACTAAAAAGACCAACGCGGCATTTAAAATAACAATTTAACAATAGAGTCTCTATCTTGAATAGAGTACATAGTAAAATACAACCTCTTTTCATGCTTACAATTGACATAATCTAGTATTCATATGCTTATACAGTATTCCCTCGATTTACGTCGTAGAATGTTTCGGAAAAAGGCGTAAATGACGTAAATCAAGTTTATGTACAGTTTAGAAAAAAAAAACTAAGATAACCCTTGCCCTGTCCTCCACATCACATGTGATGCACAACAAGTTGGTTTCATACGCTTGTGCATCACTTGGACGTGGAAAGGGATAATTAAATTTTTATTCTATGTTTTGAATTTTTTTAAAGAGGGAATTCCCCTGATTTGGTTTATAAACAACAGAGGCGACATAAATCGAATAACGACGTAAATCGAATTTGAAGGGAACAATTTTTGACGACATTAATCAATTCAACGTAAATCGCGACGACGTAAATCGAGGGAATACTGTAAACAGACAACCCCATATACTTTTTAAAGGCTGTGGGACATACACACTCTTTTAAATTGTAATTTCAAATATTGAAGTTCAAAAAATGTTTTTGGTCTGCAATGAATTGAAAATCTTTTTCTATCTGTTCGCCTGCTATAGAAGTCTGGAAATGTTTGTATATTTATCCGTAAATATTATAACAAATGTACATACGTAGGAGTACAGTAAGACCCCGCTTAACGCAGTTGCAAATGAAACGGATATCCACTAATCAAAAGCAGTGTATTATATTGCGACGGTGTATATGGTGATTCCAACTGTATTTTCCAAAGTCAAAATCACAGTATGAACGCATTTTTCTTGCATCACGGTTATTTTATTAGTTGTAATCAATGTTATTAGGTGTATACGTGTTAAGATGCCACGTCTAACGCTGTTTCTTTTAACGCTGGAGCTTATTGGAATGTATCCCTCGCGTTAAGCGGGGTTTTACTGTACATTGACATATGTGTTGTAGCAGCAATTTAAGTTGGCAAATCGTAACACTAGCTACACACTATCAGAAGCAGCATTCGAGGTAATATTAACCGTGCATATGCAGTATTCTAGTAGATAAGTTTTTATTATTAAATTTGCTTGAGTTCAACATTTAGGTCGTATGACAATTTATCATTCATGTATTTACACACGTGTATATAAGCTTTGTATAACTCATAACGAGGGGCGGTTGTGGAGAATTTCGCTGCTCATTTTATAAAGATTTTTACATTTTGCTAATTGAAACCTCATATTATCAACTTTAACTGTTAGTGTTAGAATACTGAAACTGTTAGTGATATAAAAATATTGCAACCTTAAATACTTTACAGCAGCCTTTTCAGGAAAGCCATGAGTGTAAACTCAAATTGCCATGAAAAACTTCTCAAGAATCTGTCATTAGAAGTCGACATTAAACTGTAATTCCCGCTACTCATAAATAAAATTAGCACACACAACACAAGTGGTGGAAGAAACTAGGTCATAGTCGTCAGTAATTGGTTTGTTATGGTCCGTAAGGAAGTAAGTTAAATAAGTTTTTTAATGAGTGTAACGAATAACTCATTGAATGATAATTTTTTTGTACTGTTTCTTAAGCAGAGCTAACTGACTTGTTTTGATTTTATATGCTTACCCTTCCAAGATTAATTACATTTGATTGAATTGGCATCCATCGGTTTTAACACTAATATTTCCTATTTCACCCTCGTTAGCATGCATCTCTCACCCATTCCAAGAGTTTTATTAGGTTTGAATTTTATTTAAATATTCGTCAGCTAGACGCTTTCTGTCAGTAAATTATAAGTTCTAAAGAACTGGTTTTTTTTTTTTTTTTGGTAACACAGACAGTAGAGATGACGGCAAAGATGTTTTGTGGTGTCTGTCTTCCTCGTCACTACAGCTTCTACCGAATTCATTGTGAGGTATTTTCAGTCTATGGGTATGTCTATCCAGCGGCCTGTGTTCCGTAATAACTGTCATAAGTTTCCTAAGATAGAATGGATTAAAGTCTCTTTGGAAGGGAGCATTACAGAAATATTTCTATTAACATTATTTTATTTTATCCTATATAATGCTACAGTTATATAATACAGTGTAATGAAATCGCCGTAGTCTAGTAGATAGGCCAAGGTTTAAACCCCAGGTCAGACATCAACTAAAATATGAAAAAATATTTCTTCATTACTTCCTCTCACCAGATGTCTGCCGAAAACCATTGCCACGAAATCAAATTGCCATGAAAAGTTTCTCAAATAATCTGCCTCACGGTGTCGACTATAAATTGTAGGTCCCGCCACTTATTTATAAAATTAAAGCACACAGCATAAGTGGTATGAGAAACTGGTTTCATAATCCAGACTGAAAGGTACTAATGATCAATTATGTGTGTTTCAACTCGTGTGCTCTTTATCCACTTGCCAATAATGTTCTTTGGGAGTTGTAAACTATTAAGGAGTGTGCACAAAAAAAAAAACTGGACTTACATTTTTCGTTATAGAAATAAAACTAAGTGGCGAATTTTTTTCGTTTTATATTTCGATTAAAGTAAACAATATTTGAATTCTTTTGTGTATAAAATTTCTTTCTGAAAAAGGTCTCAGAGCATCCAACTTTTTGAGCCACTATCCTTCCAGAATTATTATGGTGTTTTAGATAAATACGTATTATTTTACTTGCTTTACTTTGGTCGGCAAATCCTTTTTTTCTTCCACTGCCACGAATTCTATCAATACTCAAAGACTCCTTATATTATTTTATTCTTGTCTTAGAAACTGTTTTGTGGTTAACACCTGCGAGCCTTGCAATCGTTTTTTGTAACCGTCGCGGTTTTTCATTGAAAATTTCAATTGCTTTTTTTACGACATTTTTGTTGGGTGCCCATTTTCAAAAAACTATTTTTGCTATTGTAATGACATTTAGCAAGTGGATTTTGAAACAGATGATTAACAAAAACAATGTAACGGTATTCATCTTTTTCAGTTATGATAAAAGTTATAAGCTTAAAAGTAGGCCCACTTTTTTTTGTGCGCACTCCTTAGTATAAATTAATTTGTTCGACAACCTTGTTAGCGGTTTCACGTAGAGTGCAGTCTGTATAGTTTAACTAAACTTAAGATTTTCGTAGGACCGTAGTTTCTATATTTCTGAGCTGTTTTCTAAGTCGGTTAGTCTCACTGTTGAGCTTGCAACTAGATTTTTCGCCAACACATATGGTGGTAGTAAACAACTTTAGTAAACATTATGTAGTTGTAAGATTATCAAATTTTATATTGGCTACCATATTCATTACAGATTTAAACAGGGTTTCTTTTTCCTAAAGCCGACTTACAAGCTGCGGCCTCATAAAATAGAGTATGTTTGATTATTGAATTGTTTTGAAAGAATACGATTTGTACCAAGTAACAGTCCTAAAAATTCGAAAGAGTTTCATCGTGCTTCCATACACTTTTGCACTAGGCAAATCAATCGTTGTTCAATTTAAAAGAGGCCATAGCTGAAAGGGGCTTTTACTGACAGAAACCATTACAAATGTACAAAAAAGTTTGAATAAGAGCAAAATGGTATTGTTGGAAATAGTTGAGACCCTAAAGGTATAGAAAAAGCTTTGTTCTGTGGTGGTGCCATACGAGCTCATAATTGGAAAAAATTGTTATTCCGAATAATGCTTGATAAATAAACGAATTTATGTATCGATAGTCTAGTAGGTAATGTGTTGTCATATTTGACGAAAGGCCGATAGGTTCAACAACCGGTTTAGACATCTGGAACATAACGACAGATCTTATTTGAAAGGTAATCTAATTCCGTTCGTGCGATGTACACGGTATACGATCCATACAATTTACTTGTTAAGTGTCAGTGCATAAATTAGGAGCTTAGCTTTGACTTAATTTTTGAATAAATTTTAATTTTTTCTGTCTTGTCAAATATAAGGCAAATTATTTTCATTTAAGCGTGCACGATACTGCCCATGTAGCAAATGCTTAGTATAATGGATGCAATTTTACATTGTAAACCTAATGCTCATACACCATGTACAAAAGACTACTAAGGGAAGAATATTCTTTAAGAAAGAATTAAAAAAATAACAGGAAGAACATAAAACAATTTTATTACGAACTACTCTGTAATTGTCTTTTTCTTACAAATTTTCTTTCCATAATTTTCATTTTAATAACGAAATAAAATAGAAACGTGCCCATTATGGCACTCTGTCAGCTTGCCCTGGCATAGGAATAATGAGAAGCAGACACATATTTTAAGTTAATTTTATAACCTTAAACCATTAATGCCGAATGGGTAGAAAAATGCTCAAAAAAAGAAGTTTTTTTAAAAAATTCTATCTTGACCCAACTAAACGGGACCCCAAACTTTTCCTTCAGAACGAATAAAGAAGACAGAACGATTTAAAAAAAAATTAGTAAGTAGTAATTAGTAAGGCACATAGTTTGGATGACGAAAGAAACGTCAAAGATTACGAATTTTTCAAAATCAAAATTTTGTAGAAAGAACTTCTAAGGAATATGGGTGGATTGTACTATCAGTAAAACCTTGAGATGTCATGTAATATTATTTGTCTTCTACCCGATAAAAATACTTTCACTTAAATTGGTCTACTTACCTAGGCTAGAGGTGCGATTAAATAACATGGGTATACAAATACCCCCTTAGGCATTGGCATGAAATATTTTTCATTAAACTTTTAAAAATTAATTTCAAATAGAAATTTCAAACCATTTATTTTCCTCTATTCTTTTATATTTATGGTAGTACCGGTATGATATATGTATTTTGCACAATCGTATTCTATTTTCCCACCACATTGAGAACAGCGACCGAGTTTTTCAATTTTATCAATCATGTGGTCAAATTTGTCAGTGTCTTTTGCTATTTGTTGCGCATTTCCGACAACTTTTCCATCACGGCGTCGATTTTCACGATTTTTATCAACGCTTCACCAACTCAACCCGAAAATCGAGTTGGCTCATAGGTGGCAAACGTTCACATCAACTGCACAAGCAGAGTAATTTTCATGTGTTTACCATATCTGCGTCAATAGCGTTAGTGAGTGATGGCCAATACCACTTCTTTCCGCGGACTCAATAATTGTTAATGTAACATTATATTGACTTGAATCTAAAATATTCTCTAATAGTCGTTGTACCACGTTTTCTCTAAGGCCATAGTCAGCATTATTTTGAGCAGAAGCGCCAGCATATGGGATATAGGAATAACAATATCCTGTTATAGAAGCCAACACCCAGAATTAGTAGCCAAATGGCGATCATAATATGCAGTCATTTGTTCATCCACAGAAAGACTATGGGAAAATATGCCAAATTGCATGAGTTTTTAATTCAATGCACTGTTTAATGGAGTAATTTTGGTAGATTCACCATTCTTGTCAGGATTATTATTGCTACAAACGCATATATTTTCAATAAAACTCTCAAAAAGAGCTTAACTATGTTATCTAGCCGCCATATAATTAAGAGAAAAAAATTTTATTTTAGAACACACTTATGACGAAGTGGGTAGAGAGGCCCCCACGACACTTAGAAAAAAATAAAAATATTCAGATCAATATAAATGCTCTAAGGATTCCAGGGATTCTGTGGTCAGGCGTTAATGGGTTAAGACAGTTTTCTGCATAAGAGTAAGAACTTAAACTGGGCGAAAGACACTTGCCATTTAAGTTGTAAGTACCTGACGGCACTAAAGAGAAACTGAATGGTTTTTATCTGATTTTACTTTTCTCCGATTTTCATTTTATTTGCTTTCTTGTACGTTTTTTATTTGCTTTTTGAATTTAACACTTGAGTTCTATTTGCTAAAATTGCAAATTCATTTGAAAATATTTGAATAGACAAGTCCGTAAGCTCATATGATTCGTTAAGTAATTAAAATTTAATTACAAATCTTTCTACCTTATGAAGATAATTATTTTTAATATCATCATCATCATTATCATTATCATCATCATTATCATAATTGTCTACATTGCAAGAGTGATGTGCATAAGCTGAGGATGTATTAGAAAGATTTTTTATTGCAGTCAACATGCTGTCTGAAAACTAGTACACTGGCATCTCCCATAATAAGTACCTTCTTTAAGCGGAACAAAATTAAAGACACTTTCAGGAGCAAAAATGCTTGTTCCACAAACATTGTACCATAAAAAAAAAAGAAAAAAAATTGATAAGGCAAGGAAGATAATTATTATTTTAGGAAAATGTATCCGAGAACATGAGAAAAGCCATGAGTATCTTCCAAGCAGAAGTGTATGCCATCTAAAGATGTCGCTAATTAAACTTGTCGTTCGGAATCAACATTAAATTGTAGGTCCCGTCATTCTTGTATAAAATTAATGCACATAACATAAGTGTTGTGAGAAACTAGGTCGTAATTCTAACTAAAGACAATGGTCAATTAAGGAGTGCGCACGACAAAAAATGGGCCTACTTTTAAGCTTATAACTTTTATCACAATTGAAAAAAATTAATATCGTTACGTTGTTTTTGTTAGTTACCTGTTTCACAGTCCACGTGCCAAATTTCATTGCAATAGCAAAAATAGTTTTTTGAAAATGGGCACCCAGCAAGAAAAAAAATAATTGAAATATTCAATAAAAAACCGCACCACATACAAAAAACGGTTGCTAAGCTCAGTTTCTAAGGTAAGAATAAAACAATAAAAGGACTATTGCGAGAAAGCGTGGAAGTGGAAGAAAAAAAGATTTGCCGACCAAAACAAAGCAAGTAAAATAATACGTATTTTTCTAAAACACCCTAAAACGTCTGGAAGAAAAGTGACTCAAAAGGTTGGATGATCTGAGACTTTTGTCAGATTTATTTATTATTTATTTTAATTGAAATATAAAACAAGAAAAATCAGCCACTTAGTTTTATTTCTATAACGAAAAATGTAAGTCAAGTTTTTTTTGTGCGCACTCCTTATGTATGTATGTATTAAACTGTCTGGGAAAGCTGAATCAGGTATGTATGGAAATAATCTTGCTTTCTACTGGGCCTCTGTCAAACGAAAATTTTTGGATGTGAGCAAGAATACTGGCTTAAGAAATCTTCCACGTCGTTTTTAAACCAACGACCATTCCATAGAATGCGGATAAATGTTACGAAATGAAAGGAAAATAGGCAATGACGCCTTTCAAACTAAGTGCGTTTAATGTAATCATAACTTTTTGTTTAAACTAGATTATTATTGATACTGATTATTATACTTTAAAGCTTTGAAAGGAAAGATTTCATTTCAGGTTTGGCATTAAAAAACTATTATTCTATGTACCCTACTGTAAAATACTTTGTAGCACAATTTAAACCGGATGCCAAGATATATGTTGCAGTCGTGCTACCAAATGAGCTGTATTGTTACCAGAAACAATAAAGAAAATACGTTAAATATACACATGCGTACATAATTAGTCACTACAATCCTTCAGTCAGGATTACCACCTAGCTTCTCGTCCCACTTATGTTGTCTGTGTTAAGTTTAGGTTTTAACTCCGAACGACAGATTATTGAATTCATACTCCATTTTGTTGGTGAAGTCTGATCTGAGGTTTGAACCCGGGCTTCACCTCTAATAAACCAACATACTATCTACTATGCTATGGCGAATTCAATCGCCAAGAAGGTGCTATTCATAAACACTTACTCACAAAAAACGAAGCTATAAGAACGCAGTACTTACTTTGTGTATCATATTTGCTTAAACAAAAAATTGTCACGAATATGTTTGAATAACAACACTCCGCTGTGTGGAAGCAATTGCTCGTCAATGGTTATACTCTCTTGCGGACTATAATTCTTCGCAAGATTTTCGTTGAGAAAATTCCACATATCTCGAATAGACGCAGCTTTGTCTTCGAGTAATCGAATTGACCGTGTTCTTCCGTCGTCAAACCGAATGTAAACCTGTGGAGTTTGAATGTTATTATGTGAAACTCCCATTGCTAAAAGAATGCTGATGAAAACGTATAATTCATCTTCTTTTTGATCCTTCCAAACTCTTGGTTTTTTATTTACATTTGCAGTATTCCATTTTTTGACTGCTTTTCTTCCATACCGAGATTTGTCTGTAATACAATGCTGTCCGTAATATTTGGTGTAAAAATTTTTTGAAAACTTCAAGTGGAGTAGAGATTTGCTCTTTAGGTCCAGCTCGAAAACGCATCACATTATGTTGACGAGTACGTACACCACTGGTCGGCTGGTTTTTATTCCATATGTCCATATCTCTTCCAATGAAACAATTATTATTCTATTCAGCTGTTTCAGAGCCGCAGTCTTCCTTCTCTTCATCACTGTCGTTTTCTACATTTGGTTCGATGGCAAGTAATCTTCATCATTTTTATCCAAAAATTTATCATCCTCTTCATGCTGTCCGGCTTCCTCATTAGCTCTTTCACGCTCCAAGTCATTTACCAAAGCCTCGGCAATTCTGGTGTAAAAATCCGTATCGAAGTTACTAGAATGTCGCATATTGAAAACAAATTCTAATTCATCATTCATTTTTTAAATATTTCCAATTTAAACACTTTTTTAGAAAAAATTTTTCATAAACACTTTGAAAGTTCGCGTCAAACTAAAACATTTAAAGACTACTCCGATTAAAAATTTACAACGTTTAAAAAGTGGGTCTGGCCAGACCCACTGTGGTGCTAATATGACATAGGTTTCAAAATATCCTTCTAACTCCTTTTTAAATTACTTTATTCGTCCCACCAGAAAGCCAAGAAAATTTCAGAAGGGTACCTGAAAATTCAAACACGCTTAAAATGCAAAATAAATTGGAAAAGGTCTGGCCAAACCCATGACTGTGACGAAGGGTTAAAGTATTTGAAAATCAAAATCTTTTAAATATTTAGAAATACAATAAAAAAAAAAAAAAATATATGAATGATTAATGAATAAAATTGTGTCTTTTTAATTTAGAATTTCTTGTAGGGGAATATTTGAATTGCGAAATTTAAGAATTATTTTGAATTTTTTCCATTGGACACAATGGTAGAAGGTTTTCTTTAATGTATTAAAACACGTTCTGTTAAATTATAGTGTAATTGGAAATCATGTATTAGACATTTATACCACCGACAATATTTGATAAACAGTTTTCAGAAGTTCGCATTGTCGCTGGCTTGTCTCTGTCCATAACTCTTCATAATCGATAAATGCTTATATTAAAATATCCATAATCCATAATTTAATATCCGTTTTTATAATTTTTTTTACTGCTGGAAATCATATAATGAAACTTGAAGCAATTAAACCGATTGATATCATTATGGATTATAAGAAAAATTTATACACAATAAATTTAGCCAAAAAATACTTACGCAAGTATTGAATCTTTTCCGCAAATCACACAACTTTTATCGTTTTTAAACAGTATTAATAACAAGTTTTATATCGACGAAAAACAATTAAATAAATACTCAATAACAGAGACGTTAAACTTATAAAATTAAAATAAGAACAAAAAAATAAAAAGAATCTGGTTTAAATTTTATGCTTTTCCTTAACGTTGAGTACAAAAACTAAATGCTGCTCGGATTTCCGTCACAGGTTACAGCATAATACATACAAAATTGTAGTGAACTTACATAACTTAGGTGGTGCTTGTTTATTTTATACATGACTGACCGGACCTATAGTTTAATGTTGATTTCGAGCAATAGGTTGCAGTGAGAAACTCTTCATGACAATCTTATTTACTCTCAGAGATTTTGCTATAAATCTGCTGAGAAGAAGTTGCCGAAGAAATAGTTTTCTTCCTGTGGTTTGAGCCATAGGCTCTCCACTAATAATACAACGCACTGCCTATGAGCATAGCTGCCAGATTTGACGATTTCGAGCTCCAAAAATACCATTTTGACGATAGGACGATTTATGGCCTTATTTTGAGGATGTTTAGGAATTAAAACTTTATATCAAATAAGGAACAATGTATTATATTTTTAAGTTATTTTCGAATTTTTCTATATTTTATGTCTTTTTAATCGCTTAATTATCATTTGCTGTTGCAGACAATTTTATAAATTCGATTATAGCGTCTAATATAACCATCCTTAGAACAAAGGCAAGTGCCTTTATTTTTTTTTTTTATCATACGACCAACACTCATTGTATGGCATTGTGTTTGGAACTAGGAAAATATATTATAGAAAGGAGGGAAGTAGGAGGAAAGATCGCAGCAGGAAGGGAGTTCCACATACGAATAGTCCGTCTAACAAACGAACTTTGTCTGTAATGCAGTGTGCGATACACTGGCCAATCGACCACATACGGATATGCTGCCCGAGAAAGACGAGGGTTATGTAGGAATTCATGATTTTCATAAACTAATCTCCTTATTTCTCTCGAGCAATCGCCGTTATAGTAGTAATAGAACAGTAAAATACAAGCCACATTGCAACGGTTCTCCAATGTATCAATGGTAATGGACTACGGTCACTGCTGTACATGGTTGAGAAACCACAAATTAAACGTTAAAGGCCAACCTATACATGAGAGTTACATTATATTCTCGGTATTTACTGCGCGGTTTTAAGAAACGAAGGCACTGAAAAATGTGCCAGTTCTAGCGAACATCACACCGGATGCCCATGACGTCAAGATCTTCTGACTCCCTAATATTTACACCACACATGGGTATAGATGCTGCAATATTATTGTTGCTTAACATTGAGTTCACATGTTTTTGTTTCTAAAACCCTTCAATTTGTTTATTTATTTTTTCTGACGATTTTGTTTACGATTTCAATGAATGTCTTTGACGATTTTGACGATTTTTTCTCGAATATTTGACGATTTGATGCTTCATTTATCTGGCTGCTATGCCTACGGGACGAATGTAGCTTCAAAAACTGATTACTGACTATGAAAATACAGGCCATGATGTAGCACCTACTAGAATATAGCCTAGAATTGTAGTTTTTGTATTTCACGGTATTTAGGTAAGGATATCTTGAAAAATTAAAAATTTTTAAAATCCATTACAGTTGTCATGTCATAGCTTAATTCTAAATTAATTCGAAATCAGTGAGGTATACTTTCTTTTTAATTGAATTTGAAATATATTACTCATACGCATCATATTACACTCTACTTTAATAGTTATTCTGAAAAGTATGCAATAAAAATTTTTCATATTTTAAACCAGTGAAGGGCAACACACATGCTATCATAGTTTTGGTTGTGTTGGTAAAGTAGCGGAGAACAAAATTCAACGTAATTTTTGAGTGCCGTACACTGGGAAAAAAAGAAAAAAATGATTTATTGTGTTGTGCGTCTGTTAAGTGCGGTTTTAAAAATTTTTTGTTTTTTGATTAAAGCATATGTTGATTGCTTTCAAATGTTTCAAATTTTAGTCTAATTTTTAATTCGGTTAATATTTTCTTTAATAGGGACCTTAACATTGAATTCTTTCTTTATATTTTCTATTTATAATAGAAACTATATGGCACATAAGGAATTTCAAGTGACAAAATGAAGTATAACACTTCACTAGAAAATATTATTAATAATTAAATAACTTCAAAATTTTGCTCCTCCTTTATTATTAATGAATTAATTTTAATCTTTTGGACATATTTAGCGCAAGGTTCTTTAAAGTACTTGTAGGAATTGCCCTTCATACAATTTGAATTTTTTCCCAATATGATTCAATATTTGTTCTGGACTCCGTCGGAATTTTGTTATTTAAGATAGTCCAAAGATGCTCTATGGGGTTTAAATCTGGGCATCTTTGAGCAGGCCATTCTAATTTTTCAACATTATTTTCATTAAAATATTTTTAGCGACCTTACTCGTGTGCTTGGGATCGTTGTCTTATTGAAAAATAAACTCCCCCAAGCCAATTTCCTCCACTCTGCTGTAAAGATTTTCTTAAAAAATTTCCAGTCCAGTGCAGTCCGTTTCGTCAACAATGAATTTTAAAAAAAATTCTGCTTTTAATTGCAATAATTTTAAAGTCCTATCATTCCCTTTAATGTTGTCGAAAAATCCTCGTCTCGTAACGTCTTTTTATAAAAAAGGAAAGTGCGATAACACACAAGGCATTGTGCATTACTATCCATATTCTCTATAAAAAAAAAATTAGTTTCCCACTTTTCATTAAACATTGTGTTGCGTGTATTTGCCAACAACAACAAATCATTCAAAAAAGTTGCGTAGCGAGATCTTGCTTCATCAAGTGCTAAACGTCAACTGAATTGATTTTGTTCTCTGGCATCAACACAAAACAACAAACAAAGCAACAAACACACGATCATTATACGAAACCACACAAGTATAGTGTAGGTGTGTCAACGCAGAGTCAGCAGAAATTTCTTTGCCTATCACATGTGATACCGAAATTTCAAATGTGCCCTTCGCTGCATTAAACTAATGGAATTAGATATCACTCATACGTCTCATATGTACTTGTCATAAATGAATTTTATATACATTCATATTAAATAGGAGCATAATGTGAGTAAATGCAAGGCGTGGGGTGTTCTAACCTTTATGTCAACAGGTAAAAAATTATACGTACGTCAACAGAAGCATACTCGGGTATGTTCATACATTTTAAAGGGAATTTTTTTGTTGCTAAGTTTATTTCTGCTTTACTTATGTTTTGTAGTTGCATTGTTTTGCTTCTGTTTAAGTTTTGATTTCTTTGTGCGTTGTTGCTACATTCTTGGTCATCAAAATATATCGAGCTTCCATGAGCGTGCATCATTTTTGGGATATAAGTCGATTTATACGTTTCGACAAATAAAACACCCGTCGATTGCGTAAAAAAACCGAAAAAGCTTCAGCCATAACCAGCTTATCTTTAATTCTAAATGATAATCTACGCAGCAAAAACGTACCAGCTCCAAACGTGACAGTTGATGAATGGTTATATCCCTTCCGTGTTGGACTGGGTGTAGCCAATACATACCATCGAAACCCGCCAAGTTCGTCTCATCCTGTCCAATGAAGGGACAAATTTATACTGGATTGGCGGAAACAGGCGAACGGGAAAAAAACATAGGGGAGAGGGTAGTGAAGGACACATGTTTTAATCTTTTTCGTGGAAGTGGACGGAATACTGTTCGTGATAATTTCTCCACAACTTATAACTTACCGAAAAGTTTAATAGTGGACAACAGTTTATCAATACATCGAACAGAAGACGAGTGTTTATTTCTACCACCATATTTCGCTTTATCTAAAAGACGCGAAGTAGAGTAAACTACATTTAGGTGTAGTAAAAATATTGTATTGTCGGTTGTACTTTTTTCAACAATGCATTACTCATGCGAAGTACACGGTCCAAAGAAAAAGCCACTCATGATCTAAGATTACAACAAATACAAGGTTGGCGTCGATAATATGAACAAGCTTTTAGCGGATTATTCAACAAAGCGACGAGCAAACAGATGGCCCTTGGATTTCTTTTACAATATACACCGCTGCCCTTGCAGCATGCATAATTTACGTTGAGAATATTTCCATGCCAAAAGCTTCCACAAGCCGCCAAAGAATGTTCCTACATAACCTCAGCGAACGGCTAATGAAGCCGAAAATAGAAAACAGAGTTTAAAATCAACACGTAATAAAAATATTTTCCACACGCAAGGCCATTAAAGCCATACATATATTAAGAGTAAGAGGTGTTGCAGATGAAAGCGTGGAAGAATGTGACAGCACTGGTAGAATAATACCCAAAAGGTAACTGCTAAATGTGTAGTGAACATCGGTCAACCAGAAAATCCTGTACATTATGCTAAAACCCCGTGTGTGCTGCTCATTCAAGTAATATGTAAATGTTGTTCTTATAAAAATGTTGTTCTATTATGGTTCTTTCTTACTTTACAACACAAATTTTCAATCTGATTTTATTCTGAAGACAGAGCAGCCCAGTTCAATGTATTATTAATGTTAGTTTGAAACCATTTCAAGGTAACTTAACAGTACATATAGTTCTATTATTCTGCTCGAAGACTCTCCGAAGTGTTTGCTTTTCTTCAACATTATATAACATGAAAGTTCGTAGGATTACAACATAATTCGTAACTTTTCAAATGCCTTTGACATGCTATTACCACTTAACATTATTGCCAGAATATTTCTGTGAAAAGATCATAAAAAATTTCACGAAAAGAATAATGACATGCTGTCAGAATAGGAGTATGTCTCCTTTAGAATAGAAAATTCGTGTTTTAATTTTAGTATGAGAAACTACAATCGTATTGAGATACTCTTTAATTTCTGGATCTGAGGTCTACTCCGATACTAAACGGGTTATACAGACTAAATCAGAGTATGTCAGACTTAGATTTTTGCTGCTGAACAAGCAGCACTTATAATTGAAACCGACGACCTACCTCCTTCGAACTTTATCGTATGTGCGGATAGTCAAGCAGTAATTACAGCGATAGAGGGATCAAAGAGTTCCATGCAATCTCTACACCATACACGTTTATTCAAAACTTGCCGCTACTTGGTTCCAGACCACTGTGGCTCAGAGCAAAACAAAAGGCTTACGAACTGACACGGAAGAGATAGGATATGTTTAAGCACTAGTCCGTAGAGGGATAAAAGAATAGAAATTGGAAAATATAGCATGAAATTCAACTTAACCTACATCGTTGCTGAATTTCAAAACTTCTGTGTTGAGTAGTGGACAAAAGAAAGCCAACTATAAAACTTAGGTGAAAATCGTTACATCACTGTCACCGATGAGAATTTTGTATATTCGTTCGAAAATAGTCCTAGTACCATTCAGGAAGGAAGTTGATTCCGTTCTACTTCAAGCCGTATTGAATTGTAAACGAAACAAACCTTAGAACTAACTGCCTCAATGCGGTTCTAGAATCTTCGTTCATGTAGGCAAATATCTAATGGTTGTAGAGATAAGAGGACCACGATGCCAGCCTGCGCTGTAGTGTTTAGAGCACACGTGATACTCAAAAATGCCTACTTCTGTGGCCTATTCAGCATAGGGAAGTAGATCCTTTTTGCTATTTAAATAAGCTACATTGATTTTTACTGTACCCTACGCAAATTACGAAAAATTTGTATAAAAACCAAATTACCTTTTATAGCAGTCGAAGATACTTGAAGTTATTGGTTTGAATCCTATGATCTGTTTGCTTCTGATATAAAAACCTACTAAGGCACTCATATCCTATATTAAGAAATAATCATCTTCTTCAATTATTTATTTTATTTTTTCATGGAACTTTTACATTGTCTGCAATTGTAAATTCTCCTACTATGTTATGAAGCTATGACTTTCCTTTTTGGCCATATATTTACAGACACTGAAAGGATAGACATCTAAGGCGGCGTAAATTAAAGTGAGATGATGACGTAAATCGAGGGATTTCTGTATTAGAATTATTGAAATTGTGTATTTATTCTAAGCAGTTAAATTCTTAAGTAAAACACTGTGAAAAATCTTTAAATCACTTTCAAAATACTTTTTAAATTGTTATTAACCATTTCAAAATTATAAGCTGTGAAACCATTTATATTAAACTAAAGATTTCCGCAATTTCGTGTAGTATATCTAAATCCCTTTGATTAATCAGAAAACCGAAAAGAAAGAAGAAAATATTTGCGTATAAAATTAAAATGCCAATGGCAACATTTATCCATTTTATATAAGAATTCATTTATACTCTGATGCTGGCGTACAAGAACCATAATATACAGTCAAACCCGGTTATAACGAACTACGTGAAACCAGAAAAAATAGTTCGTTATAGGCAAAGTTCGTAATAAACGGGGTGAAATCATAGAAGAAAATATAAAATACAAAGAATTTTTTTCAATTATTAAAAACAAAAAGTATTTTTTTTTTATTAAAAATCAAAAATATGTTTTAATTCTTGTTAATCATCATCTGGTTAAAGATACTGAGATATAATTTAATGCTGCCATATTAAATAAAAGTAAAGAGTATTGCCACACTTCAAAGTTTTTGTCTGACAGTTCGTTATAAAAAAGGTAAAATGTATGAAATTTTTTACTGGGACCATTTAAAGTAGTTCCTTTTAATCAAGAATTCGTTATAACCGAGTTCGTAAGAAATTAAGTTTTCTGTATGAAAATTTTTATTATTATGTTGGGACTTAAAAATATGTACGTAATAGCCAAGAATTCATTACAACCAAGTTCATTATAAAGGAGTTTGGCTGTTTATAAAGTTTAATAAAGTATTATAAATTTCAACTAATAAGTTGTCCCAACAGAAAAACACAAACAAAGAAAACACAATACAAAATCGATATTTAAAAGACCCACTGGCATACGTAACAAACTTTACTCACAACTCAAAGACGAATATAATACAATCAGTTCAATGAGAAGAAAATGTTTGCAGTCGAGTTTAGTACATAAAAACCAAGAACGTTTTTAAAAAAAAAATTACGTAAAATATTTTAAAAATTATGTTCAATTTAAATTAGAAATATGATCCTTCATTCCGCAGTATTTTAATTTTTAACTTTTTATAAACTTTTTAATCAAGGTTTTTACTCTAAACATCTGATTAGTCTGCTGTAGTAGACCTTATTACGAAAGAGACAACACCCACTGTGAACATATGTTAAGTTGTTGTATTGAGTGAAGTAGCTATAGTCTTGTAGTTAGTAGCTTATTAGACGTGAGGCCATAATAGTTCAAAGCCCAGATCAGACATCTCCATTAAAACAAACTATTAAAAAATATTTATTCTGTGACTCTGTTAGTAGATTTTCGGGAAAAGTTCTGGGAGTAAACAACATTGTAAGCATTCATTTTCTTAAAATATAAAATTTATAAAATTGATATACATAACATAAGCTAAGAATTTCTAGAACGCTCATGGAATGTAACGTTATGTATGCTGGTTTATAATAACGAAATTAATTACACTCGCGAAAAAAATGAAAAAAATTAAATACACCTGGCTAATGACGTAGTGTAGGTTGTGAGTTTTGTTGAGTAGATCTGAAAAAAATTTTTATATTTCTCGAACCCTCCAAACTTTTTTTATTTAACAAAAAATTGTGATTTTTTTGACTTCGCGTTCAAATTTCTTGATTACTCATACCGATTTCCAATATTTAAATCTTGTTGGAAAGGGAGAGATAGAGCTTTAAAACGGTATACATATATACATATATTCTTCGACTTAATATGCTATGAGATTTGATGAGGTAAACTCGGAAAACGCGAATTTTTTCATATATTTTTTTTTAAGTTTCTCCATTCATAGTAGCGAACTTTGCTTAAAAACATGAAATAATGATAATGATAATAATACGAAAACATGAAAGAATCTACGGCGACTTTTTTTGTCAAAAAACTGCTGAGAGTAAATAAAATTGTCATGAAAAGCTTTCCAAAAACTGCAGTTCGGAGTCGACTTTAAACTGTAAGTCCACTTATGTATAAAATTAATGCTTACAACATAAGTGGTGAGAGGAGCTATTTAGGTCGTGATTCTGAAGGGTTGTAATGACCAATTATGTACTTTCAAGAAGTAGTGGTTTTAAAAACGCAATACAGTCAAACTCGTTTATAACGAACTCGGTTATAACGAATTCTTCTCTACATATTTTCAAGTCCCAACGTTTTCATACAAAAAACTTCGTTTATTACGAACTCGTTTATAACGAATTCTCAGTTAAAAGGAACTACTTTAAACACTCATTTTGCCTTCTTTATAACGAACCCTCAGAAAAAACTTTGATGTGTGGCAAAAGTCTTAACTTTTATTTAATATGGCAGCATTAAATCATAACTCAGTGTCTTTAATCAGCTACTAGATAAAACGAATTAACACATATTTTTGGTTTTTAATAAAAAAAAAAATACTTTTTGTTTTTAATAAATGATTCTTTGTATTTTATATTAATTCTATGACTTCACCCCGTTTATTACGAACTTTGCCTATAACAAACTATTTTTTCTGGTCCCACGTAGTTCGTTATAATCGGTTTGATTGTATATGAATTTTAACTCGGAAAAATTCTTTAGAGGGCTCATTGGTAAAGAATTGGTGAACTGTTTATTTTCTATTTGTTTTGGTTATGCTTTATCTTTATAATAATTAATACTGTTACGCAAAAATAGTCGAAAGATAAATAAAAGCTGCAAATACAAATAATACATACATCGAACTTATTATAAGTAAACCAGCTGCAACAAGTATGAGAGGAAAAGAGACGGACAAGTAAGCGAACGCAACAACAACCAAAGAGAACATAGTACATAAACATCGATGCAGTAGCTATAGAACTCTCGAGAAGGCGCGAACGCGAACCTTCTACTTCGAGAACCATCATCAGACTGAAGGCGTTCGCATTTAAAAGGGCAAGACAACACAAACAACGCAGTTCAGTGTGAATTCAGTCAGCCTTGTGTGCAGTCGCGATGTGAATACAAGTTGCATCCGTAGTAGAGTCTACCGAACAGTTAGTGTTTACGCGAGCAGAAGTGTTGTGATTACAAAAAGGTTATAAGCAGAGAATAACAAACAAGTGCTGCTGCTTAAAAAATGGTTATAAACAGAGAAGTGTATCGAACGAGCACAGATTGTTATTGTTGTATACTTTGTATAAGTTTAGACAAGGGCACATAAAAGTAGTGGGATTAATAAAAAGTTTCATTAAAATAAACGCATATTTATTTTTACTTGGTTTGCAATCAACGAACTCATGCATAAACGTTTTTAAAAAGGTAAAACGTAACAATACATATGCAGCTTACCTCAGGCTGCACTAGCCAAATTGTGTTTACTGCATTGTGTTTATTGTGTTTACAGCATTAGGTCACTATATCATACATATTTTTTCCATTCTACTGTTTTATATACTTCGTCTTTATTTTTCCCGCATTATATTTTCTAGGTTGAACGTAATATCTCCACGATATTTGTGGTGCAGCGTATAATTATAAATTTATTTTGTCCATACGAACGAAAGAAAAATCTATCTGACATGTTATAAACTAAGAATAAAACGTTTGTACCACCATTTCTGTGTTCACAAAATAAAATTCTGACTTCTTTAGCAATATTTTGAAAACACAAGAAAAAACCGAGAAACTTTTTAATATTTTATGGCAAACCATATACGACTAAAATAGTTAGTGGGTGAATCCTGAATTCTTTATTTTAATAAAAGGATTGCTGGTGTGGAACAACATGGGTAATAAAATTCTATTGTTTTGCCACATATTGCACGTAAGTATGTATGAATACAAGAAATTTTTCCATTTGATTGGAAATACTTTTGCTAGAGAAAATCACAATAAAATGCAATAGTGGAATCATAAAAATTTAGAAATACGTTTGGGGAAAGTATAAATATTAATATCTCTTGCATTCAACTGGATTTTTCAATGTTATGGGCAAATAAAGTGCATTAAATAACAAAAATTAATAAAAAAAAACAAAGATGAGTGTAAAAAATTATATTTTTTTAATGAATATATCGTCTGTTAACCACGATTATAATTTGATAGTCAATGGCGAAAACATTCAAAGGAATACTGAATGAAAATATAACAATTGAAATAATATTTCCCCATGAAAGTAGATGAGTTACATGTTTTTTTAAGAGATTATCCCATTCTTGTTCGTTTAGTCTGTGGATCCTATAAGGCATTACAGAGAAAATTCCAAGTTTTAGCACAATTCGTAAGGACTGCGCACAAAAAAAAAAAAATGGGTCTACTTTTAAGCTTATACATACATAAATAATTGGGCATTACAACCCTTCAGTCGGGCTTCTTGACCCAGTTTTTTACACTACTCATGCTGTGTGTGTTAATTTTATACATAAGTGGCGCGACCTACAGTTTAAAGTCGACTCCGAACGACAAGTTTTTTGAGTAACTGTTTCATGGCAATTTTATTTACTCCCAAAGTTTTTGGCCAGAAATCTGCTGAGAAGAAATCGTCGAAAAAATACTTTTTGTATTTTATTTTGATGTCTGACCTAGGACTCGACCCTGGCTTTACGTCTAATAAGCCAGCACACTACTTACTAGACCACGGCAACCGCACACAATCAACATATGTTGGTAAAATAGTTCCAAGATAGCTGTATGCAGCTTGTAAATATTCACCTCTACCACCTCCTGATGTAAATAAATCTATTTCTATTACTGAGGAAGTAATGCCGATGGAAGTGCGTAAATGAATATGATTATGGGCTAAATGCCAGGAAATCAAATCAATTTTACCTATAATGTATCTTGCACAAGGTCATTTCATTGAAGATCTTTTTTCACAATTAATTTTAGTTTACATGACTTTATGTAGATTTGCTTAAAACGTATTCTACAAAGTAATTGTTCAGTTTTTAGTTGTTTTTTCTTTTGTCTATGCTGTTGGTTTTCTGGTTTCACCCATATTGCTGCATTTAATTCCTGTAATTTTCCTTACCATTCTAGAAACCAGAAATATCAATGTGTGGTCAACTCTGTAACAAATTGGATAAAGACCACACACAAACATTAAAATAGGAGTGGTGGGTAACATTTATCTAAGCATACACATACGATGTTCTATCAGTGTAAAACCAATATTGTGGTAAAAAATTTTAACGTCAAATAAAAAGCATCAAAATATTCTTACAATGCTAAGCATATAGAATTGGAATTTCAAAAGAAAAGAAATGATATACAGTGGACAGCAAAATTCTATATTTTACCAATTTCTTGAATTTTAAGCAACAATTTGTGTAAATAGTTCATGTTTTTTATTATTATTTTATTAATTTTTATTTTTATTATAAAACAAAGAATTTTTTAATTTTTTTTTTTACAAACCAAAAAAAAAAACAAGTGAACCTTTCTGCTGACTCCATATTTTTGCATTGCAAAAGGTTAGGTAGAAGAACTCAGAGTAAAATTTTAAATCAAAGTTATTGGACCTTTGATTAAAATATTATATTTAATATTTAGAAGGATATTCCTTTATGTTTAAGAATTTATGGAGTTGATGCGTAGTAATAACACGGTGCGATAGTGAAAATACACCCGAGCGACTACATAGTCCTCATTGTTCAGTTATTTTATTTCGAGTAAATCGTCAATAGATAGAGCATTTCATTTAATTTGTTTCGAAATTAAATTTTAAAACTAGGTTTAGGCTTACATGTCATTGATATTATAAATTACGCTCTGCGACAATATAAAAAAAAAATTAAAT
Organism: Sarcophaga peregrina; assembly: GCA_014635995.1. Classification (NCBI taxonomy): domain Eukaryota; kingdom Metazoa; phylum Arthropoda; class Insecta; order Diptera; family Sarcophagidae; genus Sarcophaga; species Sarcophaga peregrina. The sequence continues at coordinate 28,116,483 of CM025789.1, read as the reverse complement.
ACACCCGGCTAAGGTTGTGAGTTTTGTTGAGTAGATTTCAAAACTATTTTTTTTTTTATATTTCTTCTCGAACCCTCCAAACTAGTTTTATTTGACAAAAACAGTTTTTTTCGACTTTACTCACAAAATTCTAGATTATTCAAACATATCTGACCCGAATTCCAAAATTTAAATCTTGTTAGAAAGAGAAGAGATGGACCTTTAAAACGTTATACAAACATCTATTATTCGAATTAATATGCCAAGAGATTTGATGATGTAAACTTGGAAAAAGCGAATTTTTTTTCATATTTTGTCAAGTTTGTCCATTCATAGGAGCAAACTTTAATAAAAAAAAAAAACTATAGGACAAGTGATACTATTCGTAAGGTCTGTTCTCTTGTGAAAAGATTGGGTCATCATTTGATCAAATCGAACAAAAATTGCCGTAGTTATTATTTGCAGAGTGTAACAGTCGAATGATATTTTTATATATGTCACCTCATCAATTGAACTTTTACTTCAAAGATTTTCAGAATTTTTTATGGAGATTGATTGGTTATCACAAACTGTGTTAATTTACGACTTCCAGAAGTCTGCTAATATTTGTGTTTTTTGCACATATTCTTATTACTCTTTGCGCAAACATTCTGGTGATCGCTAAAACTTGAAATTGTCTTATTTTCCGATAAACAATCAAGATTCGTCAAAAAGTCAGAAAATTTTTGAACCGAAAGTTTATTTGATAAGAACACATTTATAAAAAATATCACTCGATTGTTAGACTCTTTAAATAATAACTAGGGTAATTTCTGTCCGGTTTGATCAAACAAAGTGTCAATCTCTTCGCTAGGTAATGCTCTTTCATAACGTTGCCAATTATTTCATATTTTTTAAGTAAAGTTTGTTACTTTGAACGGATAAACTAAAAAAAATATGAAATAATTCGCATTTTCCAAGTTTACCTTATCAAATCTTAAGTCTAAGAATATATATATGTACAGCGTTTTAAAGGTCCATATCTTCCCTTTCCAACGAGATTTAAATATTGGAAATCGGGTCAGAGATGTTTGAGTAATCCAGAAAGTTGTGCGTGAAGCCTAAAAACCAGTTTTTTCAAATAAATAAGTTTGGAGGGTTTGAGAAATATAAAAAAAATATTTTTGAGATTTACTCAATAAAACTCACAACCTACACTATGTCGTTAACCGGGTGTATTTATTTTTTTATTTTGCGGCAGAGTGTTATTTGTAGTATTCTGGAAATCAATATAAGAAGAGTTTTTATTATGTTCTTTGCAGGTCTCTTAAAAGGATTTTTTTCCTGATTTTATGCTTTTTCGATTCATGATGAATGATTTTCACATTCTCTTGGGTTTAATTAAAGATTATTCGTTTTGTCCCATGTCTATAATGTTAATGGCCTTGGCATTCTGTAATTAAAACGCATCTTAAATTTAAACTAAAAAATTTTCAATTTTTGTTGTTTCTGTGAACTTACGACAGGGGTTACCAAACATTTTTTGGTCGTGTATTAGTGATTAGGAAAGAGGAAATTAATTGAGAAAATTTATTTATGTAAGGTCAAAGAAAATTGTAATTGTAATACGCGCTATTTTAATTTTCATTTCAGCAAAATACATAAAGTTATTTATCTTTGATCCAAAAATTAAGGAATGTTTTTTAGATATTTGGTGAAAACAAGTTTCCGTTCATAAATTTCCTCAACCATTAATAGCAAACCTTTTAATTTTTCCGAAAAGTTGTGTACAAAAAAACAGTTCCCTTTCCTTATCATTTAAATATCCTTCAAAAATTTAAAGGACATTGGATTATAATAAAAGCAATTTTTAACATAAAACATTTTTTGAGTGTAAACCTAAAAGAAATGTTCAAGCATCCACTGGCATGTGCATTCGTCGCAATCTGATCGACAACTAAATAAAAGAGCCTAAGCAATGTGTGTGAATTCTCTCAGCACAATTGTGCTATAAAACGGTAATCCCTGACCTACAAACACTTAGAGTATAAAAAATCTTGTTAGCATATATCTTGACATTAAAGAGTACTTTTGTTTTAATACTGTGATGAGTAGTGCGTGTTTGTCTTTTTATAGCACATGTTATAAAAACATTGCATGGTTGACTGAATGGAATGGCTTTTTCAGTACGTATTTAATCATTGTCCCTGTAATAAATGTCATAATTAATTACCCTTAGCATAGTTTTGCAAGGAGTGGCATATGTATCAACTGTTATCCATGACTACTATGGATAGTGCAGCTATAGCAAAAGTACGCCGTCATTATAAGAGAGTTTATTATTACAAACTACACTCCACTTGCACACTCTATACTCCATTTCTTTTGGATACGAAAACAAGAGTATCGTCAATATTATTACAATCACTAAACATTACACAAATGGTCTGTTGGGGACCACCATACGTCTATGCTTCTATTTTTAAAGAAAACATTAAAGACATCAAACAGTTGCACTTTAGTGACTTCGAAGTAAGCAAAACTAAAATATAACAGCACGCATTAAGAGTGACAACAAGTTACACATAGATGAATGTCAAGAGCTGTAATTAAATTTCCAAGATATGACATTTTTACTCGAAAATAATCGTTGCTAAAGGATGCCCAAACTGTAATCAAGTCTAAAAGAAGAAGTCTTTGTTGTGGATATGGTGGGATTAACAAGAAATCGTATACTAAAACCATAGCATGGTTTTAGCATTTATTTAGAATTTGTACTGTCTACATAGAGATCTCTTAACGCTATTCATCAACGACCTAAGGAGTGCACCCAAAAAACTGGACTTACACTTTTCATTATAGAAATAAAACTAAGTACCGAATTTTTTTCGTTTTATATTTCAATTAAAGTAAATAATATTTGAATTCTTTTGTGCATAAAATTTTTTTCTGCCCAAGGTCTCAGAACATCTAACTTTATGAACCACTTTTGTTTCAGACATTTTAGGGTGTTTTAGAAAAATACGTATTATATTACTTTATTTTGGTCGGCAAATCCTTTTTTTCTGGTACTTCTTCGCTTTCTCTCAATACTCAAAAAGTCCTTATATTGTTTTATTTTTACCTTAGAAACTGTTTTTTGGTTAACACCTGCGAACCTAGCCATCGTTTTTTGTAAGCGGCGCGGTTTCTCATTGAAAATTTCAATTATTTTTTACGACATTCTTGTTGGGTGCCCATTTTCAAAATGCAATGAAATTTAGCACGTGGATTTTGAAACAGATGACTAATAAAAATAATGTAACGATATTAATTTTTTTCAATTATGGTAAAAATTATAAGCTTAAAAGTAGGCCCATTTTTTTTTTTGCGCACTCCTTACTTTGGTTAATAAGAGCAATAAACCCACAGAGCTATAAAAATTGTCTAAAAAAGTAATGCAATTTAAAGTTTATTGTTTACATTGCATTCAGTTACGTTTCATATATTTTACACTGTATTCATATATTTTTCACCAGTATTTGAAAGAGTTTGAAAAAACGAACCACATATTAACACAATTTGATGCACGATAGCAAAAAGGCTTTTCAGCAAGAAATTATCAGAGCAATCTATTTGTTTGAATTTGAATCATCGGTTATTTCGAATCTATCAATACCTATGACTTTCTAATCTGTCTTAAAATTCGATACATTATCTGCACTGAACGAAATGAATCGATTTACGCTTGAACAATTTTGGTATTTTTCGAAATTTACCTGTAAAGAATATAATTAGTCAAAAATTGCACAAAAATATCGTACAAAATTTGTTCACAGAGAAGGACCAACAGTGCCCGTTGTACGAAAGTTTATTGCTAGAGTTGGTGCAACCAATTTGAGCTTACTCGTACAGTGCGTACATCAGCAAATATTAAAACTGTAGCTAAGAGTGTACATGAGAATCCATAATATCAACTCGTTATCGTCCTCAAGGTTTAAACATTTTACCCACAATTTTTCGTCAAATTTTGTGAACAGATCTCGGTATGACGCATTAGAAAATTCAATTAGTTCAACACTGAGGCTGCTTCGTCTTCGCTTCTCTAGCTGAGCCAACGAAAAAGTGTGCTGTGATGTCGATTTTTCCATAAAATAAGATATTTTCTAATGAAGCTTATTCTCATCTTGATGGGTACATTAATAAGCAAAATTGCCATATTTAGTGCTCAAAAAACCCATACGTGGTCGTACAGAAGCCAGTGAACCCATTATAAGTGGTTGTTTGGTGTGGCTTGTGCACCGGAAATTGTGGACGTTACAACCAACACGCTCAATGGATACACCTATCGCAACATGATTTTTTAAACCGTTGTGTCGTTTAAAAAAATGTTATGCCGATAATCTAGAGATAACAGAGCATTTGATGCCCAACATTCGCAATGACACTGCCGAGATTCGACCCCAAACACTCGAAAAAATGCGCGGAACTTGGTCCTATCGAAAGAAGTACTGTGAGGCCAGTCGCGGCAGCCATATATTTAAATAAACCGGAACAATTTTAATTTACAGCAAAAGTATAAATTAGGTAAAATTTCAAATGTTTTTGAATTTTTAAAGTTAATCATTAAAATACCCCACCCTTGACATACACCAGAATGCCTGCATGGATTAACAGAGGGGCAAAAGCCATGCGATTATATGAATTGAAAACCATACTTTAAAAATCAAAAGAATTCATTATTAAGTCATAAGGGTAATCTGACAAGTAATCATATAGGCTCACCTTTACTCATAAGCATAGCTGCCAGATACATAAAACATCAAATCGTCAAATATTAGAAAAAAAGACGTCAAAATCGTCAAAGACGTATATAGAAGTCCTAAAAATAATCGTCATAAAATCTAAGCTTCACTTCATCTAATCTTCTTACAATTCCCTTCACTTGTATCCGAAAGAGAATCGAATATAACTCTCATGTCTATTTTGAGACTTCTCAATCGCGTTCAAGTACAAGAGAGGGTGAAGTTGCCTGCTAATGACGATAGGGTATCGAACTCCACTGATTCATTAGAGCATCGTTGCAATATCATATGTGTTTCACTGTACTATTGATTTTATGACGGATTTTGCTCGAGCGAAATAAGGAAATTTTGCCCAAGAATCATGTATTCCTACGTAACACTCGCCTTGCTCGATGAACACAGACGTATGTGGTCGATTGGTGGATCGCAGACTGCATTACAGATAAAATTCGTTCTTTAGTCAGAATATTCGTATGTAGAACTCCCTTCGCCCAGAGGTTGTAACTTTTTGGCTTCTATGGGAAGAAAAACGCATATACAGAAAAATCAGTATTTAAATTTGAAATAGTAATAAATTCAAATTAAATACAAACTTAAAGTGGCTTTGAATGTACTAAAGCAAATAATGTGATGTAAATTTTGAATTTCTAAAAATCGTCAAAATAAGTGCACAAAATCGTCAAAATGACGATAAATCGTCAAATTTGGCTGTTTTTCAAACAATCTTACAAACAAGAAAAGCTAATCTGCAAAGTGATGATAGATTTATGGCTGTAATTGAAGATGATTATAGGGTGATACTCAAACGTGTTACAAACTAAATTGAAAACAATGAAAATTAACCTTTTAAGAGACAACGAAAATAAAAATACTGCACATATGTACAAATGTAATCCTCAATTTTGGCAAGATTATTAAAATCTATTTTTATTTGGAAATTCTGACAAATCCATTTTATTTTTAGTAGTTTAGTTCTGGTAAAAGTAGAATTTAAAAAGAAAGAAGGGTTAATTTACAGTGTTCTATAGACCTAAAATTTATCTCTGCTGCAGTTGTTGTTTTCCCTGTCTGCATAATAAGTGGTTATTAACATAATATGTAATGTATCGCATCAACAACAAGGGGATATAGCTCAGTGGTAGAGCATTCGACTGCAGATCGAGAGGTCCCCGGTTCAAACCCGGGTGTCCCCTGTAAACAAAGTTTTTTTGTTTAAAAAATTTTTCTTATTCTTATTATCTTATTCTTGGTTATTACGTACATATTTTCAAGTCTCAAAATTTTAAGAACAATTTTCATACAAAAAACTTTGTTTATTACGAACTCGTTTATGACGAATTCTCGGTTAAAAGGAATTACTTTAATTGGTCCCAGTATTTAAATTTCATGCATTTTATCTCCTTTATAACGAACTCTCAGACAAAAGATTTGAAGTGTGGCAATACACTTTACTTTTATTTAATATGACAGCATTAAATTATAACTCAGTATCTGTAATTAGTTGCTAGATAGAAAGAGTTATTTTTGGTTTTTATAAAATACTTTTTGTTTTGAATAAAGGAAAAATTCTTTGTATTTTATATTTTCTTCTATGACTTCACCCCGTTTATTACGAACTTTGCCTATAACGAACTATTTTTTCTGGTCCCACGTAGTTCGTTATAACCGGATTTGACTGTAATTGCCCAATAGTATGTAATGCCATTTTTACATTTTCTTTTCAGTTCATATTCCGTCGTATGAGTCGTATTACTTTTCAATATTACTCATACGTCTGCGATTGCACTGACGATAACTCGTCAATATGTATGTATGTACGTAACATAGATCAGCAATGAATCGTTTTTCCGCTACTCATAAACACTCATGCAATTTTGAGTATGAATATATCAACAGAATTGAAATTCAACTAGCCTGATTTATTCGTACTCGCTACAACATTGATTTATAAGCATAAGTATCAATAAGTATCAGTACAACGTTAACTTCAAACTCACAACATACGAAATATGTTTGATTATTTATAAGTAATTCGAGTGATTCGAATATTTCATCAAAATTTACAGAGCCTTTGTTGTTGTTGCATATACAAACATAGAACAACAAGTTAAGTTAAGCATATACACAATCTTCTTGTGATCATAGTAGTGTTCGTCCGCGAACCATACTTATTTTGTGCTTCGTGTAAATGTTAAGTAGAGACGAGTTGAAGTCAAAAAATGCATGCGTATTGTAAAGTATGAATACGACGAATACTTGCAACTTTAGGTATGAGTAGTATGAGTATGATATCAAAATAGGTTTGAATGCGTATAAGTATCTGAAATTATAAGTATGACTCGAAATTACTCATCGTTTTGAATACTTATTGCTGATGTCTGGTACGTAAGTACGTTTGTATGTATGAGAAAATGCAATCTTTTTCTCATATAGTTTTATAGCAATTGAAAAAGATTAGAGTTTGCTGAATACCAAGAATTTTGCTGAATACAACAGAAGCTTACAATACAGAACTGTGGGACGCAATAGATATAAAATAGCAATTAAAAACATGCAAACTACTGATTTCTGCGTAACTTTTCAGTGTGTTACTCTCAGAGTTTCCTCCAGAAATCTGTAGACAGAAGATCGCAAATGAAATATTTTTTATTCCCTGCTTTTACGAGATATCTGACCATTGTGGTCTTATGGCTAATAAGCCAACACACTAACTATTGCGATGACCATGTTTAACATTTTAAATATTTGAATAATTTTTAAAATGTAAGTCTAATAACACTACAGTAACTACATAGTTCACGTTGTTCAGTTAATTGAATAGAACTCAAAAATAATTTTTTTTTTTCCTCGAACCCTCAAAACTTGTTTTATTTGACAAAAACTGTTTCTGACTTTACAAACAAATTTCTGAATTATTCCAACATTTCTGACCCAATTTTCAAATTTAAATCTTGTTGGAAGAGGAGGTAGTGGACCTTTAAAAGCGTATACATACATCTATTCTTCGACTTAATATGCAATGAGATTTGATGAGGTAAACTTGGAAAATGCGAATTTTTTTCAATTAATCAAATCGGACAAAACTTGCAGTAGTTATTATTTGAAGAGTCGAACAGTCGAGTGATATTTTTTATGAATGTCGTCTCATCAAATCGACTTTTACTTCAAAGATTTTCAAAATTTTTGATGGATCTTGATTGGTTATCACAAAATGTGGGAATTTCATGTTTGCACGACTTCCAGAAGTCGGCTAATATTTTTGATTTTTGCAAATATTATTATTTCTCTTTGCGCAAACATTGGCCAAGTTCTGGTGGTCGCTAAAACTTCAAATTGATACATTTTCTGAGAAACAATATGGATCCATCAAAAATTCTGAACATTTTTGAACCGAAAGTTCATTTGATAAGATCAGATATATAAAAATATAACTCAACTGTTACTCTGTTTAAGTAATAACTACTGTAATTTTTGTAATATTTGATCAAACAAGGTGTTAATCTCTTTGCAAGATAAAGCACTTTCAGAATGTTACCACTTATTTCATATTTTTTAAGCAAAGTTTACTACTATGAACGAGCAAACTTAAAAAAATATGAAAGTTTACCTCATCACCAAATAATAAATGTATGTATAACGTTTTAAAGCTCCATCTCTTCCCTTTCAAACAAGATTTAAATATTGGAAATCGGGTCAGAAATGTTCGAGTAATCCAGGAGTTTATGCGTGAAGTCCAAGAAGACAGTTTTTGTCAAATTTTGGAAGGTTCAAGAAATATAAAAAAAAAATATTTTTGAAATCTACTCAACAAAACTCACAACCTACACTATATCATTAGCCGGGTGTATTTAATTTTCTTTTTATTTTGTCGCAGAGTGTAATTTATAATATCAATGGCAGGTAAGCCTAAACCTAGTTTTAAAATTTAATTTCGAAACAAATTAAATGAAATGCTCTATTTATTGACTATTTATTTGAAATAAAATAAATTTCAGACATTTAAATTTAATTAAATACAATTTAATTGTATTTGCGTGTCTACTATTAAAAATACGAATTTCTATAATTTCTGTACAATTGAAATGAAAATTAAAATATTTAAAATAAATATCGTCGTTATGTAATTATTTTTATTTTTTATGAGTAATTCCATTTAATTAAAAGCCTTTTTAAAGAAGATTATATTTTGCATGGACGAAATAAACCAATTAAAAACGAAAATCGCATTAAAAATATTTTAAGGTAGTTACTCAATTATAAATCATTAAAATAAAGAAACGATAAATAATAAGTGATAAATGATGATACAAAAAAAAAATCGGTTATCATAGTATGATAACAGTCACTTATAGTGAGTGCATTGGTTTCTATAAGGTCAAATACGCTAAATTTCATACCCACCAAAATGAAAATTAGCTTCAATCGAAAAGATAATATTTTTCCTGGCAAAATCGACATCATCGTGAAGTTTCTCGTTGGCTTAATAAATCTCAACGTTGCTCAAGCGTAAATCGATTCATTACGTTTTGTGGAGATAATATACTGGATTTTGTGGCAGATTAGAATGTCATAAGTATTGCCAGATAATAAATGGTTCAAATTAGCACCCGGTCCACACATAATTTTTTAAAAGAAGTTTAGAAGAGTTTCTATTTCAACAATATATCAAAATATATCAAAAATTTTGATTTTGAAAAGGCAAATTAAGGTTACCAAGCAAAACCTCAGAATGGATGTCACCTTTAACCAGATTAAAAACAAAACAAACCCCTAAAACAAACCCCTTCTACGTTCCAAAGTTGGAAGTTTTATCAAAGCTAATCTATCCTCATATGACGGAAGCCCATTGGCGTTATCCCATCCTAATCCACGTAAACAGAATAATAAAAACTGATTCTGCACAGGCGCAATTGAATCAGTATGACAATGACAGTATGGATTCCAAATAAGTGAAATGTACAGTAGTCTTATTATATAAGGATCAATGAATTCCCTAGCCCATCTTTACGCAAAACCAAGAACAGCCCGAGCCTTGCCAATCATCATACTAATATGATCAATAAAAGACAATTTCATATCCAATAATACTCCCAAATCAAGAAAAGAAGGCATAGAATTAAAGAAGGGTAAGAATTAATCACAAAGTGGACGAGATTACATCACCGCGTGAGAAAACCATGCATTTACATTTTCTCAAATTACGATCCATTAAATTAATTCTGCACGAAGTTACAAATAAATCAATATTTCGCTGAAGAACAGCCTGACCATGATCATCATTAGATGACGTCATCAGCACACATCAGAATATTTCAATCACAAACAACACAAGGAAGATCATTCAGAGACAATAAAAGCAGTAAAGGACCCAAATGATTACCCTGCGGAACACCAGAAGTAACATATACAGTCTTAGACTGAGTCCTAAGGGAGAGGTAGGAGTCTAGCCAACGATGAATAATATCAGAAATACCGATTAGTGAAAGTCTAAGAAGCAAAATTCTATGGTCAATCCTATCAAAAGCTTTACTGAAATCAATATAAATTACATCAGTCCGAGCATGGTATGGTTGAGAAGCATTTATCAAAATCATAGAGTCTACTAGTCCTGTCCAAAGGATAGTTAAGGAGGAGGCTGTAATAGGTCCCGAAAATAGACAGATTTTTATCCAATATAATGCAACAATCTTTAGAATATTTACTATCTCGTATATCATAACTTCTTACTTATTTGGTCATTACAATCCTTTAGTCAGGATTACAATCTAATTTCTCATACATACATGATTGGTAATTATAACCCTTCAATTAGGATTATTGACCTTGTTTTCTGCAGTTTTTAAGTGTGAGAAAAACTCGTGACCTTTGACCTTTCTTCTGTCATCCAAACTATGTGAATATCATGCCTTACTAATTTTTTTCAAACAGTTCTATGCCTTCTTTATTCGTTCTAAAAGAAAAGATTGGGCTCTCGTTTAGTTGGGTTAAAAAAAAACTTTTTTTTTTTGGTAATTTCCTAAATATTCAGCATTAATGGGTTAAGTCAGCATTTCTTACCAGAAATTAATAATGTTTACCATATCGATATCTCATACAGGGTTAAAAGTCCAAGGTAAACGCTGGTTGTTTTCTAAGGTAGCTCTGTAATGTAATGCAATTTTTTCCTTCTTTAAACCCATTTTAATCCTCACTAAAGCATTGTAATGACAAATTAAGTAATTAAGTTTGCAGTTGTCCTGATGGATTAATATTTTTCTTGTATTAGGCATAGTCGAACTGTTGAAAATATAAATACGAGCCAATAATTTTACACTATCACATTAAAATTTGAAGCTTTAAAACGTGTCTTAAAATTGTTTATTCTCTTCGTTAAAATGGCTAACACGTTTTGCTTTCGTTATGAAAACAATTTTTCGTAGAACTCAATTTCATTCATATTGTAAATCACTTTTCATTCCAAACAAATTTTGTAAAAATTATTTTAAATTAAATTTATTTTACTTATGTTTCGATGTATTGTTTTCATAAATTTTGTTTAAGTCGACTTTGTCTGAGTATTTCAAAAAATTTTAACAGAAAAAAAGTTTTTTTTTTTTTAAATAACTACATCAGACGTTATTTCATTTAGTCACTTGCAGTACCAAAACATTGTTTGATGAATTTCATTTAATCAAAAGGCACGTGGCGGAATTATAGTATTTTAACTGGTAAGAAAAATTTACAAGTAATTATTTAAAAATGTCATCGCAAATCTTTAAATGGAAAAGTTATGCCGTCTGGTATTTTATTTATTTTTTGTTCTCATTACATTACAACCTTTCAGTCTGCATTGTAAGTATGTACTTTAACATGAAGAGTTCACTTTTAAGAAAGGGTTGGACAAGGTCATGGTAGTCTAATGCTGTGGGCACCCCGTGTATGTAGTTTAGAATTTGTTGAGGAAATAATATATAAGGGAAAATCAGCTGAAGTTCAAAAGAATTACATCCAAAAAGACAATAGACCGAATCATACGGCCCCTAATGTGATTTGCCTACCAAAGTCTTCGCAGGCTTAAAACTTTAGAGTGCATTTGGTAGTAGCACGTCGTTCGGAGACGATGCTAAGCTGTAGGTCCGGCCACTCACATATAAAACTAACGCACACGACATGAGTGGTGTAAGAAGCTAGGCCGTAATCCTAACTGAAGGATTATAGTTTTATGAATGTATGTATCGGCAATGAATCGTTTTTCCTCTACTCATAAGCACTCATGCAATTTTGATTATGAGTGAATCAACAGAATTTATATTCAACTACTCTGATTCATTCGTATTCGCTTCAACATTGATTTATAAGTATAAGTAGCAAAGCTGTACTTTTGTTATAAATTTCAATTATTCTTTAATAAAACAAATATTTCGCTAAAACTAATGTTGAAATCAAAATTGAACATAAATTTACAGAGCCTGATGAATGGTAAACAATACCCGAATACCAGTTGTTTTAGCAAAGTAAAGGTCAAAATATATCCAATTTTTTTCTTCCTCTTCTTTAACTCACACATGCCACAACTGAAAAAGTTTAAATATTTTATGTTTACGCACATTTTATGACAGTCCTTCTTACACTTAAAAACTGCAGAAAACAAGGTCAATAATCCTAAATTGAAGGGTTATAATTACCAATCATGTATGTATGAGAAGTTAGGTTGTAAACTTGACTAGAGGGTTGTAATGACCAAATATGCAAGAAAGTTAAATATACGAGATAGTAAATATTCTACAGATTGTTGCATTATAATGGATAAAAATCTGATCTATTTTCGAGACCTATTACAGCTTCCTCCTTAACTATCCTTTGGACAGGACTAGTAGACTTTGATAAATGCTTACTCAACCATACCATGCTCGAACTGATGTAATTTATATTGATTTCAGTAAAGCTTTTGATAGGGTTGACCATAGAATTTTGCTTCTTAGACTTTCACTAATCGGTATTTCTGATATTATTCATCGTTGGCTAGACTCCTACCTCTCCCTTAGGACTCAGTCTAAGACTGTATATGTTACTTCTGGTGTTCCGCAGGGTAATCATTTGGGTCCTTTACTGCTTTTATTGTCTCTGAATGATCTTCCTTGTGTTGTTTGTGATTGAAATATTCTGATGTGTGCTGATGACGTCATCTAATGATGATCATGGTCAGGCTGTTCTTCAGCGAAATATTGATTTATTTGCAACTTGGTGCAGAATTAATTTAATGGATCGTAATTTGAAAAAATGTAAATGCATGGTTTTCTCACGCGGTGATGTAATCTCGTCCACTTATGTGATTAATTCTTGCCCTTTGGAAACTGTGCCTTCTTTTCTTGATTTGGGAGTATTATTGGATTGTCTTTTATTGATCATATTAGTATGATGATTGGCAAGGCTCAGACTGTTCTTTGTTTTGCGTAAAGATGGCCTAGGGAATTCATTGATCCTTATATAATAAGACTACTGTACATTTCACTTATTTGGAATCCATACTGTCATTGTCATACTGATTCAATTGCGCCTGTGCAGAATCAGTTTTTATTATTCTGTTTACGTGGATTATAATGGGATTATGCCAATGTCATTTAAGGATAGATTAGCTTCGATAAAACTCCCTACTTTGGAACGTAGAAGGGGTTTGTTTTAGGGGTTTGCTTTGTTTTTAATCTGGTTAAAGGTGACATCCATTCTGAGTTTTTGCTTGGTAACCTTAATTTCAATATTAAAGCAAGATTTTCACGGCACTATCTATTCTTTCTTCTGGATTTCTATAGAACGAGCTATGGATGTAATTTTCCTTTTCGTAGATTATGCAATGATTTTAACTTACATTGTGATTTTATAGATTTTAATTGTAGTTTATATGCTGGCATTATTTTATAAATTATTATATAAAAATGGATTTTCGTTTTTGTCTTAGATAGTTTCGGTTTGTTGTTACCTTATTCAGCTTGTGATTAAGTTCTGTAGCTGTTCTCGGTGCCATAACTTTTCCCTTTCCCGCTGCACTCCGGACTGTAGTGTGTACGTGTCCCTACGTAATGGGGACGAGTCCTTAGCGGCCAGGTGAGGCTGGTTTAGTGTGAGGCCGGGGATGTTCAAAAAAAAAAAAAATAAATAAAAAAATGAATAGATTAATCTACTAGCTCTCTTCTAAAAATACGAACTATATTGTGGTAAGCAGATTTATTAAACTCGTGGGTGTCTTCCAAGTATATATCTTCCTTGTTTAATATAATTTGAATAGAAGGCACAAAGAACAGGACATATCAAAACTTTTGCCTGCCACTGTTATGTTTTGTTTACATAGAACTCTCTAAAATTCTGTTTTGCAAGAATTTTTGTCATTCTGTAACTATTTTTAAAGGGAAACCAAATCTAAAATCTACAAATTTCACATTTCCTACAGAATATCCCCATGATATCGATGGTGTTGAATATTTTAAATAAAACATCAAAAAAATTAAAGAAGAAAAATTCTCACTCAATGTATTGCATTTAACTTGTGGCATTTGCATCCAGCTGTTGTTTTGCGTTGTACCTAAAGCTTTCGAGAATATTTATGTGGCCACATTTTGAATGAATGTCGAAAGCTTGTGAGAGAAGAAGATTTAAATCACAAATCAAGTTGAAATATTCAATAAGAAATGAAATATTTTTCCACATTTAAACAGGATTTGGTTTAGAAAGCAGAAAATTCATTAAGAGATGTATTACTGAAATTAACGTTTTGGCCATAAAGATACAAGATTTTATATGGAAAATTAAGAAACAGAATGTAGAAACTTTGGAAAGTTGAAGTGATGTAAGAGTAAAAAAAGTAAGAAATATTGTATCGTTAGTAGGCATTAGAGAGATCAACAGATTGCTTCATGTGGTACTTTTGAACCCGTTCACCAGGTCTTCGATAGCAGTACTGATTTCCATCTGATTGAAAACGTGTTATCTAGTTTGATAAGTTCAAATGTAACCACTTTCAGAGATATGCAGTAGGCAACAAAAATTTTAATTGATGGAATGGCCAACGTAAAGTTCCGACCTCAATCCGATTGAAAATCTTTGGCCATTCGTGAAAATACGGCTCGGGCAAAACGAGACAACTCCAATAAATATGGGCAAACTTTGGGATCGTATAAATGCGAAATGGAATTGAATTCCGAAAGGCGTTATTGATAATTTGGTAGAAAGCATCTCTTACCGTGCAAATCAATCTTTCTCTAATAAGGGTCTATGGACCAAATATTGAAAATGGGTTAGTCTCTTGAATTTTCTTGAGTTATTTTCGTTTTTTCGTTCAAATTCATTGAATTCATTGCATTTATTACTGTTTTTTACTGCTATTTGTTAAGAATGAAATAAAAAATTAAAATCAATTTTTTTCTTTGTAGTTGCTTGTATGGTTTTATTTTTGTGGATGACGAAGCTCAGTACTGTCACTTTTGCTCGCCACTGTATATAGTGTCTGCTTATAAGTATTTCCTGCATTTAAATTTAAACAAAATACTTATTGTTGTCATTATGTGAGGAATATGACATCGTTCAAATGTACGCCATTGATTTAATGGGTAGAGCCCATCCGAACTATCAAATTTTCAACGATGCAGCTGAATTTAAACGATGGTATAGGTTATGTTGGCCCCTGCGGCTTGAGACTTATCACTTATACCTACGATTTAAGAAAATGACAACCACGATCTGGTGGCTAGTTTACATTCCCTCCCCGTGAGATAACCACGCTGTCAAATTCGTGAAAAATCATTCAATTCAGCAAATAAATCAAAGAAATATGAACCGATACAGCTGCCAGCTCATATTGCAATGGCCTCAAATAATTCTGATTGTCCACATACCCATGCATACAGAAATGGGCGTAATCGTTAGGGAAGATTTTTCTATGAAATTAAAGTCAATTTCCAACTAGGTTGATATTTCCAAAGAGGTTCAATATTTGACAACTAATTTGCCAGACGTGAAGTTGCCGTTGTCTAGTAGGTAGCGTGTTGGCTTATTAAATGTAATTGTGTATGTATGTATATAATTTGCCAGACGTTGTTTCACTAGAATGACAGTTATTAACTGTCAAAATTCTCCCAATCAAAATTAAATATTGAAGTTGGTAGAAAAAGATGGTTCAACAAAGCTTCGTACTCTAATCGAACCGTTGACAGCAGATATAGAAGCTATTAGCCCAAACTAGGCTATGGTAAATGTAAAATGTGCCCCTTGGTTTGTTTCAAATCGATCATTTTAGTTAGTAATATGTGAACAGATCATATTTTTATATATAATAATCTACAATTTTTCCGAATGAGTTAACCAAAAAATCATGAACGATACAGTTTGATTCTTCGTATACGTTTTTGCGCACATGATAGAAAAGAGCATTATGAGCCTCGGAATGAGACGAGCCTTGAGACTGGAAAATCTTCGATCATAATCCTGCGAAGACCCGTTCGCATGCACCACTTGAACAACGAGATGTGAGATTAGAAACTGATCGAATGCGTACTACTCAGACCCGTTCATCTGAATCATCAGGACAACGGGAAAAAAATCAATAAAATGAATAAAAATTAATCGGACATTTGTGTACAACAGAATTGAATTTTTAGTTTCGTTTTAGTTTACGAGCATTAAGTTTCTGAATTAAACACAGATTTTTAGATAAAAAAAAATCACTTTATTTATCATTTTTCCAACTCTGTTAATCCCTTCGAAAATAAAAATACGGCGTTGGTAAAAAATCTCTTTCTGACGAGCCATTTGTTTCAATTCAACAAAAGATTACAATTTAATTCCTTTCCCTTGGACAAAGTTCAATTTTTTCCATTTCCTTCTTAAATCGCAATCGAGTATGCTCCATGTAAATATCAACTAAATGACGCAGTTTGTTCAAATTTTAAAAAGAATCTATTAGCAGGTGCCAGTAGCTGTGTTGACCTTTAAGGTTAAATGCATAAAATAAAAAAACCGACTTTTTAGCGTTTAGTCTTTAGTATGCAAAAGGTAAGAAGAAAAAATATGAAATTTAAATTATTTTTTCTTTGTCTTCTTTCTTCCCCTAGAATTCAAATCATTTTTTTTCTTTTTAATAGAACCACAATAAATACTTCCTGTATATGTATATGAAAACAGGAATATTGTTGAAAAGCCAATCAACATCTGAAATAATAGAACATTTTACATTGCGCTTACTCTTGTGTAAAGAAAAAAAATTTGCATAAAAATGGAAATTCTATTTCCTTTCATTTTCTGCCTTAAAGCGTTTAATGAGTAGCCTTTCCTTAAATATTTTAAGTAACATTTTAAACAAAAATTGGGAGAAATTAAAAACAAAAAACTATTTTCCACAAAAACAGCTTTCGTAAGTTCGGGATCCGGATATTTTAGAGATGCTACTATACAAGACATAACTCGTCTCAGCAAAGTTGCATTATCCTCAGCAAAACAACTATTGCACAATTCTTGAACCAATCTTAAAAATTGAAATGTAGTTTAAAGAAACCGGTCCTACTATATTTGAGACGAAATGTGGTACCATGAAGTAATGATAGTTGAAATTGTCTGAAACTCACTCTGCGATCGATTTCCTAAAGGTATACAGTAAGTGTAAAGTGGACTTCCTTTCCAGTCTTTCAGGATAACGGCATCTACATTATGACATGCGATTCCTAAGTCAGGAAACTAAATTGATAGATCAATAGAAATCTTCATCGGCACTCGCGCAATAACATTGCCAAAGATCACAACATGATTACATGCACAGTTTACGATTTAGTTGATTTTAAGTAATTTTCAGTGGTGCCACCTAACGTTATATATTATGGTTATACCAACCTAAAATCCTACCCCGTTTCCCGCGCAATAACTTTTCTAAAGATCGTAACATGATCAAACACGTAGTTTACGCATTTATAAGGTATATACAAACAAACATTGATTTTTATATGTATAGACTGTGGGAGGTGACACGCCCCCTATAGCCAATCTGCCCATTGTGTTCATATATACGTCAAAGTCATCCATACGAAATTTGAGGACTTTAGCTGTTGAACTTTATGAGATATGCGATATTAAATACTTATTGGGTATGTGGACGTGGCACCACGGAAACTATTACTGTTAAAATTGCAAGAAAATCGCTCCAGCCGTTTTAAATATATATATTCTTATATTCTTATGGGACATGCCACGCTCCCTATTGCTAGTCAGTCCAGTTTGTCTAAAATATTCATTTGATATAAGTGGCTCGACAAATTTAGAAATTTTTTTATATGGGTGTGACTACCTCACTATCATCACCATTGTGTCATTACGTAAAGTCATCCATACAAATTTTAGGACTTTACTGTGCAGTTTATTAGATATGGGTATAAATACTTATATGGCTTGTGGCGTGGCACTACGCCTACTTGAATTTTTATGAAAATAGCTATAGTTCTTTCCAGCATAAGAAGGTACACAAATTAAAAAAAAAAAAAAAATCCCATGTTTAGCCACACTTGCAGAAATGCTTTATTTCATTTTTTTATTTATTGAGAGCAGGTCTATGTCATATGTAGCATATTTCTATCATACCTCCAAGACATATATAATGCACTACGTAATGGGAAATCTTTATACAATGGCTGTAAAAATGTGCCAGTGGAGAAAACGAAAACCACTTGTGAATTTGCTTCAAAACACATGAAATTCATGTGCATCGATTGTTAATGCTATGAAAATGTTTTATTCCAAATCGTAGACGGAAAAATTATGGATCTGAAAAAGTAGATAGGAACAGCTCCTAACCCTGCGTTAGTTAAAAAACTTCGAATCTACAGACCATTTAATCTATTTCATACTGATAAATAATTCGTATAATTTTGACAATATAATTAAATGTACAAATTTCTGATATTCTATGCAAATCTTTCGTCACATTGGCACTAGCGGTGAATAGAGATCATACAATCGGTCCATACTTTCGCTGTGCCCAGTTGCCGTGAGCTACTTTTTTTTAACATTCTTCCTCGAAAAAAAAAAAAAAAATCGAAAACAATGGAAGATCTAGAACACTACATTGCGGGCATACATAGCAACTTGGAGTTCTTCCTCGCGGGTTTATCGTTATAAAGATTTTGTATACTGAGTGGTTATTAAATATTTTTCTTTCAGCATGAAAAACGAAGATTTGCATGGTTGTATGATGTTTGTATTCGTCGTTCGTGGTCTAGTAGGCAGTGTGCTAGCTTATTAGACGTAAAGCCAGGGTTCGTGCCAAAGGCCAGACATCAAACTAAAATACAAAAAGTATTTCTTCGGCGATTGCTTCTCAGTAGATTTCTAGCAAAAACTCTGAGAGTAAATAAACTTGCAATGAAAACTTTCTCAAAAAATCTGTCGTTCGGAGTCGGCTTTAAACTGTAGGTCCTGCCACTTGTGGATAATATTAACACACACACAACATAAGTAGTGTGAGAAACTAGGTTAATAATCCTGACTGAAGGGTAGTAATGACCTATTATGTATGCATGTATGTTCCTTTAGGCAGTATATGCTCTCAAAGCCAAATATTGGCTTAAATTTTGTTTAGCTGTAGACTCCAAATCAGGATACATAGAATTGAAGGGGCAAAATATTACAGCTAATAGCTTTTTTTTTGTTCTTTTGAGTTGGGGGAAAATTTTTTACGAAGCAAACTGACATACATATATTAGAAGATTTCGAAAAAACAAAATTTTTATCCCACCTAAACTCATCCACATTTGATTTCAATGAAATTGCAGCACTTGTGTTTATACGTCAGAAAACGACAATTGATGTAAGTCCAAATATGATGCCAAACGCTTAAGATGCAGTAAAGTTGTATGCAAATTAAAGCGAAAGACTATTTGTTCATCTTACTGCGAAATAAGCAATAGACCATAATTATTCTTTCTTACATTTACTGATATGCAGAATAAAATAAATTTCATGGACCAAAATGGTCCATAACCTAAGATTTGTAAATTTTAATTGCTAAAAACTAAATGAAACCATTAAAATTAAAAAAAAAAATACCTGAGCTGACGGTTTAAGCTGACACGATAAATCACTACAAACTTAAATGAAATTAAAAAAAAAAATTGACAAAAATTGTGGAAACCAAACAGCAGGGTTAAGTCTGGTGAAACCGTTAATACAGATCATTACCGACGACAAATGAAGAAATTATTGAAAGAAAAACGACCACACGCCAAGGTTACAGCGTAAAAGCAAAAATTGTCTGAAAGCAGCTATCCGACTACTATTTGTTTTCCTCGATTCCCACGAAGATATCGAACTAATTGGTATGCTTTTAATCTCACAAAAATCGTAACACTTTTACCTTTCTAAGTACACGATATTTGGCAGATTGTATAGAAAATCTTTGGTTTTTACAATCTAATAGGAGAAATATTTTTAAGGAATATTTTGCTTTATCTAATAAAATTTTTAAGTAGAAAAATCAATAAGCTAACGTTTTTTTATGTATATAAATGCGAGTACAGTCAAACCTCCTATAATGCGTTGAGTGCGTACCGCGTTATATGAAAACTGCGCCATAAGAAACTCGGATTTCAAGTACAAACGAGGCTAATTCGTAGCGCGTTCTATGGAAAACGTCTACCGCGTTGTATGGAAACCGCGCTATTAGAAACACAGAATTAGTACAAATGACATCATTCGTACCAAATTATATGAATACCAAGAAATACAAAAGGGGTGATTAATTAAAAATTAATTTTATTGAATTCAAGTGTTCATATAAGGATTGATAAAAAAAATTAAATAAAAACTCTACTAAGAGTCTGGTTTCCAACAAAATTAAGAAAAACTTGTAAAATAATGTAATTTTTTAATATTTATCCTGACTTGTTGACTTCACTCATTCATTGTTTTTTTAAATTCAAAATCCAACTGCTATTGTTTTGTACGGTTCTGTATCTCGACTGAGCTTTAGCGTCGAAAATAAAACTTATATTAAACCCTCTTAAAATATCTAGTTAATATTCATTCATACGCTGTGCGGAAAGAACTTATGGGATGAAGTTGAACGCAAGCCGGGCTATAAGACTACCGCGTTAAAGGTGGGCAGTCGGAATTTCAGCCCCGCTTTATATGGAAACCGAGTACTGGGAGCACCGCGTTATAGGGGGGTTGACTGTATATACATAATTGGCCATTATAATCCTTCAGTCAGGATTACGGCCCAGCTACTCTAGAGTATATGTATGTATATGTAATAAACGTATCTCACAAATCGTATTAATCGTATTATCGTATTTTTTTGTTTGCATAGCCATTGATAAGCATTGCATTGACCTGTTTTTTTGGTTGTTTGTTTATTGTCATTTAAATTTTAATCAATTGCAAATATGCAAAATATATTTTTTGTTGTGGGTGCGTGTGTGCTCTACTCGGCACTTTAGAGAGCAACACTTTAGAAAACGTTTGCCTAATCACACAAACCAAGCAATAAGAATTAAGTTTGAAAGTTTAAAATTAACTCAATAGCATTAATTGAGCCGTTAATTTTGAAAGTGACTTAAGTCCATTTATTTTTAATTTGAAATACTTAAGGTTTTGCGCTTTTTACAAAATTAAAAATATACGTAAGATATACAGTTGACTTGCAATGTTAAATCGCATTTAAGGTACTTAGCTTTATACATTCGAGTAAAAAGTCGCTATTATTAAGTGTATAATATGACCATGCTTACTTTAAAAGGACTTAAGTCACTTTCAAAATAAAAATTTGTTTTATTACAAAAAGTAAAAGAGCTTAAGTCCGTCACATATAGTCTAAAAAATAAAAAAAAAATCTTCTTATTCGTTAACATTCTCAGTATGCTGGAGTGATTTGAAGTAGTTATGGTATTTCATAGGTATATACCCCAATAATACCATCAGTGTCGGTATTTTAGTATTGTACTACTTCTTATACTTTTATATAACGATTGTGTATCGTACCCTTTCCCTGAATTTCGTTTAATTTTACGAATTTTCTGAATATAAGTACCACTTCTGTGTTCTTTGAATTCTTCTTTGAATAGTTCTTCTTCCTCTATTGGAGAATGAACTTCTAAAATTCTTCTTTAAATCTGTTCTATGAGTTTAATTCTTCTTCACTTTCAGAATCAAGAAATCTTGTTATTTTATTCTTTCCCATGTGTTTAATAATTTCTTTAAATTAAAAATTATTTTTTAAATTTCAATTTAATATCAAAACGTATTTTAAATTACCTTCATCACTGTTTTTAACATTTTGGGCCGCACTTTTTGACATCGTCAATAAAAAGTGGACTTAGGTCACTTTCAAAATTAAGATTTTCGTATTTATATTTATATTAAAATTTTCAAAAGTCCTAAGTATATTTCAATACCGATTTATTTTTTTTAAAGTTCAGCATTAATTATAAATGAAAAATATGAAAATGGACTTAAGCCACTTTCAAAATAAACGGATCAATTATAATGTCCGACATGGCGCAATTCAGCATAGTCTAGTAAGTAGTGTGTTGGCTTATTAGACATAAGGCCACAGTTCAAACCCCAGGTCAGACAAAAAACGAAAATATAAAAAAAAATTCCTTCGGAGATTTCCTCTCAGCAGATTTCTGGCAAAAATGCCGATAGCGAATACAATTGCATTGAAAAGTTTCTCAAAAATCTATCGTTCGGATTCGACTCTAAACTATAGGTACCGCAACTAATGTATGTATGTAGAGTGAGAAACTTGATGGTAATTCTGACTAAAGTGTTGTAATGACCAATTATGCAGATATGTATGTGTATACAGGGTGGCTGATATGTATTACAACCAACTGCAGGTTGTTATCATTTGCAAACGGCTCGTCTGACAGCTGACAGATTTATTCCAGTGACAGTTTATTTTATTATTTACAAGCATACAAAAGCATTTTGATCTATTACATCCAGAAAGAAAGTTATTCGTAATGGAATTCAAGCGTGATAGTGCGATTGCTTTATATTTGGCTGGAAAACCACAGCTGGCTATCGTTAGAGCCCTCCAACATTTAAATGTGAATAAATGTTTTGTTGTCGTACCACTGCTCGTTACCGTGATACTGACAGTGTTGCATCGCGTCCAAAAAGTGGACGAAAAAACGGTAACAATACTAGACATGATCCGAAAAGTGACGGCCAGATTTGATCGAAATCCACGCCGCAGTGGTAGAAAAATTGCTCTTAAGTAGAATATATTGCGAGAACGGAGGCAACACCTATTGTAACATGAGCTTGTACTAAAGCCATTTAAGTTTCATAAAGTTCAAGAGCCGTGAAGTCGCCGTGGTCTAGTGGGTAGTGTGTTGGCTTATTAGACGAAAGGCCCGGGTTCATATCCCAGGTCAGACATCAAAACGAAAAATATTTCTTCGGCGACTTCCTCTCAGCAGATTTCTGGCAATGACTCTGAGAGTAAAAATTGCCATGTAAAGCTTCTCAAAAATCTGTCGTTCGGAGTCGACTTTAAACTGTAGGTCCCGCCACTCTTGTATAAAATTAACACACACAACATAAGTGGTGTTTAGAAGCTCGGTCGTAATCCTGACTGAAGGGTTGTAATGGCCAATTATGTTATGTAAAGTTCAAGATCCGATGGACAAAAAAAAAAAATAGACTGGAAAGAGCTAAGGAGTTATTTCGTTTGCACGAAAGTGGCCAGTTACCGAATTTGGTTTTCTCCGATGAGAAGCCATGCCAAATTAATCAGTTTGTGGACACACATAATGATCGAGTTTACATGCCAAGGAAGTCAGCTGAAGATTTACACCTGCCACCAGAACTCAAGCGCCGCCGATGGTAATGGTATGAGCCGATGGTGGTTCTCCCCCTCGTATTCATCGATTGTGGAGTCAAAATAAACGCCGAATATTATCGGGAAAATGTCTTAAAGACAGTATTGAAGCCATGGATAGACAAACATTGCGGCTACAGACCATTGACATTCCAACAGGACTCAGCACGCTGAGCCACTTTCGAGCAGCCTGTGACGGCATTGTCGTCCGTTTTAAGACCATAATTCGTAGCAAAGGTGGCCAATTCGAATTTCAATTTTTCATTTTTTGTTTTTGAACAGTAAAATTAAAAAATTAAAAAGGTTTAGCGCTTTACTTTGCTGAATTATGTATCAGCCACCCTGTATTATAATAGTTTCAGAACATTTAGAAGCATAATTCAAGATTAGATAAGTTTCAATGTTACTAAGCGGGGAATTATTATATTCGGGATCCGTGTATCCGGGGAGTACTGTATTTATTTGTTCTTCTTTTCTAGTTGGTTTTTTAACACACTTCATTTGCATGTTTTCTTTTTGTGTACAAACGGACGCTAGTCAGAAATCGTTTGTCTTACAAAAACAACTGTAAAAAATACTCGCCTCTTATTGAAAATAACTTAGGGGAAAATGTTTCCACAATTTTTAATTGGTGTTAAGATCGAGTTGAAATTCTTAAATTAAGGTTATGTTGTTGCCCCATAATACCCAAATGTATAGGCTGTTACATAGTCTAACTTCACCAATTGTAATGTATTTTACTTGTTTTTATCTTTTTTGTTTATTTCTTTTGTTCAATTTACGTTCATTTGTATGAAATAAAGTGTTTTGTTTAAAATAAAGTGTTAATTGGTAAAAATAAGTTGTCAGAAAGTATACGTAATTAATTTGTTATTTAATAGGACAGTTAATTTTTAATACAATAGTAAAAATTAATCCAAATGAGTTAAAGACTAAAAAAATTATTTTAAACATTATCAATTTAAGTCTTTTGAAAGAAAATGTTGATTTATTGGTTTGATTTCAATTAAGTTAGTATTTTTTCTTCATTTTTCATTATTCCATTTATTGTTGCCTAGGAATAATGCCCTTTGATTATATGTTTTATTGGTGTGTAATCTTGCTAACCGTCGATTTCGATGTAACTTTTATTCTTTATAAAGCTTTAATGTTAACGTTAAGAAATGCGTTTAAATTAACTTTATAATAAAGAATTGATGACGCCAGTACATAAAATTATCTATTCTGGTAACTTTTCCAGCAATAACGGAAAATCGCTCACATTCTGTACCAAGTATTTTGTTGAGACCACAATCTGATAAGCAAGAAACATTAAATTTTTCAGGATGCATTTCTCGAAAGCGATCGTTTCAGCATCCTGAAACCTACTTATACAACCTACTTATACGACTGAGTAGCGCAGATTACTTGACAAATTTGTATTAACACATTTCGCTCCGCTGTTTTCCAACAGTAAAAATCTTCTTTTTTCAAAAAAATATTTGTATATGAAAAAGGTAAAATTTCTCAACTTTAGGAAAATACAAAACAAAAATCCGCCTGTCAAATATCCCCCTCCTCCCCTGATGCTAGGAGTAAATTTCTCCAACCCTTATTTTTCGATACTTTTTAAATCAAATTTTCAAAATAATAAACAAAATAAAATTAATAAAAAATCATGAGTTATTACTGCCAATATATGTAACTGTTTTATAAAATATAAACAATATGATTTACATGGACATGCTTGCCTTCACATATTTGTATGTCTGTTCGAAATTTCGAACACTGGCGCTTATCCTATTGTTACTGGTTGACGATCAAAATTCTTTGTATTAGATGTAACACGCATTATTTGTAGAAATACCATTTGTGGATTTACACGACAATACAATTCAGAACTACCGAATTAATTTTCCCGGAAAAAAATGGTATAGGCCTTTGTGGCGTACTACTTTGAATTCGGCAGTTGCGAATGCTTGGAAATTGCATTATTTGATTGCAAAACACACAATTGAGAAGACTTTGAGTCAAAAAGAATTCAAAATCTCGTTGACAGAAGATCTTATTTTGACTGAAAGGAAAGAAACTACCGATGATGATGTCAATGATAAAGAATATTGACATCCAAATCTTCCAATACATGGAAAACACGTTGTAATCAGAAATCCCGAGGGAAAACATCGTCGTTGCCAAATGAATGGTTGTGGTAAGCCCACAATTTATATATGCGAGAAATGTAATATTCATCTGCATAGAAAATGTTTCAAACTAAAAAATTAATAAAAGCATTATTACAACATAAATTTAGCTAAATATAATTTTTCTCTAAATTTAATAACTTTTGTGCCTTTTGATTCAAAAATAATAAAATAAATCAATAAAACAGCAAATAAATTCAAATGTTGTACTTGTTGTGTTCGAAATTTCAAACACTGTCTTCTGGGAAAAATAAAAGTCGGAATATTTTTATGAGTTGATTTTTGAAATCAGTAGGTTCTAATTACCCTGAAAAAGTATTTTGCTTTTTAAACAAAAAATAAAATTTAAACTCGGATCGAAATGGTTTAAACGTCACGGTTTTCCTAATAGATGTGATATTTGCGAGGTAGGCTGCTTTCAAATTATTGAGAACGACGCCAACGGCTACGATTATAGTGTACTGATAACTATTGAAGTCACCGTAGTTTAATAGGTATTGTAAAGCCAGTGTTCCAACTACTAGTGAGGTCATACATCTCGTACAAAACGAAATACGAGAAAATTATTTTTCGGCGACTTCTTCGCAGAGTTTTCTACCAAATAATAATGCTGAGAGTAAATAAAAATTGCCATGAAAAGTTTCTCAAACATCTCAAATCAAGTCCTCACCAGTCGTGTATAAAATTAACACGCACACAACATAAGTGGTGTAAGAACTTAGATCTTAATCCTAACTGGAGGGTTGTAATGACCAATTATGTATGTATGTAAGTCTCAATTGGATGATGTGGACCTTGTAGACATTTGGTTTTAAGAGGATGGCGCTATATGACATGAATGTCATGCCTAATTTGATATAATACAAGAACGATTTTAGGTCACTTTCATCTCATGCGGAAGTGATATAAACTGGCACACAGAGATCATGCGATTTGCCATTAGTCGACTTTTTCTTGTGGAGTTTTCTAAAGTTGTGTGTTATACATTTATAAGCTACAAATTAGTCCTCAGAGACAATATTTTAAATGAGCAGGCACCTAGAGAAACCTATTTCAGATGTTATATTCTACACAAGGAATCGAAAGGTTTATGAAACGAATTATAAATGTCTCCATACACTTTGTTTTATTTTTGTGTAAAACTTTCTCAATTTTATTTCGTTTCGGAATTTTCTTAATATCTTTTTATATTTTTTGTATGTGTTATATGTT
Organism: Sarcophaga peregrina; assembly: GCA_014635995.1. Classification (NCBI taxonomy): domain Eukaryota; kingdom Metazoa; phylum Arthropoda; class Insecta; order Diptera; family Sarcophagidae; genus Sarcophaga; species Sarcophaga peregrina. The sequence goes on along the minus strand of CM025789.1, from coordinate 28,089,511 downwards.
ATAAAGGCGCTTTAAAAAAATTGCTGAATATTTTCTCAAATTTCTTTTTTTTATTTGAAAGTACAATCCTTCCGGTTGATAATGGAAAATAATTTCATTCAAATGGCCGCCTCGGCTGGCCATGTAGTAGCTTACACGACCGATACAATTTTTATGAACGTTATCGATTGTGTGCAGCTGTATTTAACCAATGACTTCGTGAATATTGTCCTTTAAAGCGTCAATTGTCTCTGGCTTGTCGGCGTAACACTTATTCTCACAAAGAATAGTCCAACAGTGTCCAATCGCAGATCCGAAGTGGCCAAAGATGTCAACTCTGCGGCTGATAATGCGGTCTTAAAAAACAGGGCGCAAAACAGCGAGTGTAGCTTCGTCCTGTTGAAACCAAATATTGCCAATAACCTCCTCTTCAATTTTTAGTGAACAAAAATTTGTTCAACATGGCCCGATAACGATCGCCATCGACTATAACGCCCATTTCTTGCTCATTTGGCTCTTTTTGGCTTTTCAATGTAGGCGTGCGGGTTTTATGTGCCCCAAATCCGATCATTTTGCACTCCAAGATCAAAATGAGCTTCATCTGAAAAGATTATTTTTTTTTTTGCCAGGTCCACTTAGCGAAACGAAAACGCATTGGATGGTCAATTTTTCAAGCGTATACACAACCATATTTGTTCGGCGGAGGGATAAAACTAATTATCTGTCAAATCGGACATGAGCTAAGTGTTACCATTCACGGAATATGCACTACTTGAAAAAACATTAGTTTTTTATTAAATTTATATTGCTATTTAACTCTTTAAAAATTTTGTCAACATATAAAAAGAATGTAAATTGATGGATTGCAAAGTAAATATTTAATATTAATAAGGACCCATCACTGAGCAGGACATCTTTAAAAAGTGATTTGTGTAAAAAAGACCCTTAAAATCTTTATAGAAATCTGTTTTTCAAATATGAAAAGAAACCCATAACAACACAAATAAGCATCCCTTCTTTCAGACATAAATTATTGCGGTTTTTAGTTGTACGTGTTAAACTCCAACTAGAAAGTCTTAGTGTCTGTTAGTTGGCCGTATTTCGCGATTATTCGTAAATAAGACACCGTTTTTTACGTTTGTATTGAAGAGGGTGCATGTTATAAAAATTCCTCTCGCGTCAAGTGCATTTGTTATTTTTTCATTCCTTCATAAGACCTTGTTCGTAATAACGGTTTACTAATGTTAAGTAATTCACCCTGAATGCTATAGAAATAATAGTGAGACACAGATGATATGGTGAATAAAAAATAAAAACTTTCAGCTGAAACCACGTTTACCTCACGCTGAGTAACACAGTTTGTCATATGGGGCACTGAGTAAACTTAGCTGTGAACGGGAAGCTACCGGCTAATCCAAGCTTATCTAAAATATTCCGAACCTATCGAGGGTGTCTTCCCAGCGTCAATCCGTCTTGAACAGAAAATATAACAGACGTAATAGAGCAATAAGGTCGGACAATTGAGCCACGAGATAAACATCCAGGACCTTTCTATGGAGTCGAAAGTGATGTTTGAACAGCGATAAAAATAGTCAGACAATCTTCGTAAACAAAATGCTTTTGAAACAATCAAAACTATTGTTGGATAATTAAAAGAGGTGCAAATCTATTTTATTTGACATTTTCATGTTCTGCAGGGTGACTGATATGTATTGCAACCGACTTCAGGTTTTTATCATTTGTAAGCCGTTCGTCTGACAGCTGACAGATTTATTCTACTGACAGTTCATTTTATTATTTACAAGCTTACAAAAGCCTTTTGATCTACTGCATTCAGAAAAAAAGTCATTCGTGATGGAATTCAAGCGTGATAGCTTTATAATTTTCTGGAAAACCACAGGTGGCTTTTGTTAGAGCCCTCCAGCATTTAAATGTGAATAAATTTTTTTAATTCTCGTGTCCAATTGCTCGTTACCGTCATACTAGAAGTGTTGTATCGCGTCCAAAAAGTGGACGAAGAAAAAAAACGGTAACAACACCAGAAATGATCCGAAATTTATCCGCTGACATGTGTGCTCGTCGCAGTCATAATCGACGTCTAAATAAAAGAACATTAGCAATGTGTGTGAATTCTCTCTGCTCAATTGTGCTATGAAATGGTAATCCCTGCTATAGATAGAATTAGAAGTTAAATAAAGAAGATTGATAATGGAAATACGGAATAGAGTTGGTGAAAGAACAGAGCTTTGCTGAAAACAGGATTTTAACAAGTTTTTTGAACATTAAAAATAATTTTGGTAATATCATATTTTTTTTTTTATCAATGACTCTCAACTCTCTCTGTATAGTATTCGTTTCTAAATAATCTAATGGCAGTCTTGAAATTCTATTAACAAGTTAATTAATTCTGTGCATCTTTCTAGAGTATGGCAAATGATTAATGATAGTTGAATTGTTTTTGTAAATCAGTCGTTACAGTTTTTAACA
>CM025789.1:28058546-28086545 GCA_014635995.1 Sarcophaga peregrina | reverse complement strand
TTCAATTAATCGAGCACTAATTATTATTGTACGAGTGTGTCCAACTGATTTCACATATTAAAAGTGCTGTCTATTTAGCAGTTTTCTTAGCAAATAAAAATCACTGTCACTTGTTGGATTTCATTTCCTCACTTTTTTTTTACCAATTTTGGTTTCTTTTCAAATTGATTTCCAATGGCTATTATTATTGTTGTTGCTGTTATTGTTGCACTAATAGTACGTGCCTTGTTGTCTAATTGCTTTTGTTTCAAGAAAACCTTAAGTTGGCTTCGTTTTATTTGTGGCGCCATATTTTACATTTTGATTGACTTTGATTCGTAAGAGAGTTTCTTTATAATTTTTGCTTTTTTTGAAACGTTTAAAGCAAATTTTTTCTTTTCTTTTTAATTTTTAGTTCGTCGTTATAAACGTAGATTTTTTTTTTGCAATTTTTTCTTCATTTCGTGGCTTTTGAGTTAACTTGAGTTAACAATGTCACGATTGAGTGTTAAATGTCTTCATATGTCTGCCTATAATTGTTGTCAATCTTATTGATGTTGTTTGCATTGCAGACCCCCCTTTTATGGTATTCAAAAGCTAAACATTGTTTATTGTCATACCAAATAGTCAAGATATTTAAGGAAATTTTTCAAATATTTCTGTAATTAATTGTAAAGTTTTCACAAAATTAAATAGACAGCGCCGGTGTCGTCATTATTGTTATTGGCAGCGTCATCGACATCAACATTAACATCGTCATCGCCATCAGTTCGATTTTAATGCCAATATATGGTGATGAATTGGTTAGTGTGGTGATTTATCAGATCTGCACGAATTACGCTGCACAATTATGGAGTTGGGGGTTCAATTATTTCTTTTAGTCTTTTTATGGTATAATTGCAGAAAGTCTCATAGAAATTAAATTTTACGAACATTTTTCTCTAAAATAACAGAAGATTCATTAAAAACAAAAGATTTCTTTACAAAATATTAAAGAAATAAATAAAAATCACTTTTTTATTTTAATAAGCAACACTTAAAAACGTACATATATACATTAGAGCGACTCACCAAAAAAAGCGTTCGATGTACCCTCCTAAAAATGAACCTTGGACTTGAGTCGCTCTAATATACATACATACATAATTGGTCATACCAAGCCTTCAGTCAGGATTGCGATCAAATTTCTCACACCAATTATGTCGTGTGCTTTAATTTTATCCACACAAATGGCGAGACCTACAATTTAAATTCGACTCCGAAAGCCAGATATTTTTAAGAAACTTTTCATGGCAGGTTTTTTTTACTCTCAGAGTTTTTGCTAGAAATCTGCTGAGAGGAAATCGCCGAAGAAATGCTTTTTGTATTTTGTTTTATTGTCTGACCTGGAACTCGAACCCTGACTTTACGTATAACAAGCCAACACACTACCTACTAGACTACGGCCACTATCTACTGGATTACGACCAAGTTTCTCACACTACTTAGGTTGTGTGTGTTAATTTATTTTATACACGAGTGGCGAGATGTTCAGTTTAAAGTCGTCTCCAAACGATAGATTTTTGATAAACGTTTCATGGAAATTCTATTTACTCTGAGAGTTTTCGCCAGACTCTGCTGATGTCGCCAAAGAAATATTTTTTTCAAATTTCGTATCCGAACTGGGTTTAAAATCTTGACCTCACGTCCAATAAGCCACACACACTACGTGATGAAATTCATAGGCTTGTGATAGAAAAGATCATATCCGACCAATTAAGCTTTCTTGCAAAGCAAAGCTGAACGTGATGTACTGCCAGTGTTCAGCATAATGTAGACTTTCTGCAGACATTTTTCATATCAGCAGGAATGTAGGTTGTTTTAGAACTAATTTCTTTAAATACTACTCCCTCTTATTTACTGCCAGTACCATATTTTTTCTTGTTTCCACAAAAAACTAGTCACTTTTTTTATTTTTTTTTTTTATAAAACCAGCACTCAGGGGATGGCCCCTACTCATGCAGTGCATTGTGCAGGTGTTTAGGAACGGTGGAAAGAGGGAAGATGCGAATGGCAACGAAACGAGTTGCTGCTAGGTGATTATAAAATGGCCGGTGCCATACCTTCACCATTAGACGGTCTACTGCAATCGTCTCTAAGAAGCCCGCAGTTTCTCACACCACTTATGTTGTGTGTGTTAATTTTATATATAAGTCGCGGGATCAACAGTTTAAAGTCTACTCCGAACAACAGATTTCCTTTTGAGAAACTTTTAATTGCAATTTTTTTTACTATCTGAGTTTTTGCTAGAAATTTGCTGAGAAGAAACCACCGGAAAAATATTTTTTGTATTTTATTTCGATGTCTGGACTGGGATACGAACCCTGGCTTTACGTCTAATAAGACAGCATACTACCTACTAGACCACGTCGGTATCATAAGATAAAATTCAATCAAAGGACCATTGATACATACATAACTGGTCATGACAATCCTTCAGTCAGCATTACGACCTATTTTCACTCACCACTACTTATATTGTGTGTGTTAATTATATACATGAGTAGTATAGGCCCTACATTTTAAAGTCGACTCTTTTGAGAATCTTTTCTTGACAATTTTCTTTTATTGTTAGAATATTTTACCAGCAATCTTCTAAAAGGAAACCGTCGATTAAATATTTCGTTTTATTGGAGATGTCTGACTTGGATTTGAAACCCTGTGCTCACGTCTAATAAACCAATACACTAGCTAGGATACTATGGTGAATACCAAAGGAGCACCAACTCTTCGAAAAGTCTGAGAATCTTCCGCCTTTTAAATAGAAGAGCCGTAAGGATTGATTTGTATAAATTTTTTTTCATACGACCTCAGCCTTAATTGAAATTGCTTGAGGCCATGGTTTAAACTTTGTTTCAGACAACTCGAACATAACAAAAATATTTCATCGACGACTTCCTCTTAACAGATTTTTGTCAAAAACTCTGTGAGTGAAATAAAATGGCCATGGAAAGTTTCTCAAAAAAATGTATCATTCGGAGTCGATTTCATACTATAGGTCTCGCTACTCATATATAAAATTAACAACCACAACACCTGTGGTGTGAGAAACTAGGTCCTAATCCTGACTAAAGGGTTGTAATGACCAATTATATGATGTTTACCTGAACGAGTGAGAAATGTTCTAAAGGGCTGAAGGGAATTTTGTACGAAAAATCTGATTTGAAAGCCTCTTCAGCACTAACTCAACACATCTATGGAAATGTGAAAGGTCAGGTGTATTTAACCCTTCGTCACAGTCATGGGTCTGGCCAGACCTTTTCCAATTTATTTTGCATTTTAAGCGTGTTTGCAATATGGCTAGAGATTTGAATTTTCAGGTACCCTTCTGAAATTTTCTTGGCTTTCTGGTGGTGAAAAAATGGGGCGAATAAAGTAATTTACAAAGGAGTTAGAAGGATATTTTGAAACCTATGTCATATTAGCACCACAGTGGGTCTGGCCAGACCCACTTTTTTTGACGCGAGCTTTCAAAGTGTTTATGAGAAATTTTTTCTAAAAAAGTGTTAAAATTGGAAATTTTTAAAAAATGAATGATGAATTAGAATTTATTTTCAATACGCGATGTTCTAGTAACTACGATACGGATTTGTACACCAGAATTGCCGAGGCTTTGGCAAATGACTTGGAGCGTGAAAGATCTAATGAGGAAGCCGGACAGCATGAAGAAGATGATCAATTTTTGTATGAAAATGATGAAGCTTACTTGCTGTACGAAGATGACGCATCGGACATTGAAAATGATTTGGTAATTGAACCAAATGTAGAAAACGACAGTGATAAAGAGAAGGAAGACTGCGGTTCTGAAATAAGTGAAGAGAATAATAATTGTTTCATTGGAAAATATGACACCATATGGAATAAAAACCAGCCGACCAGTGGTGTCCGTACTCGTCAACATAATGTGATGCGTTTTCGAGCTGGACCTAAAGAACAAACCTCTACTCCACTTTTCAAAAAATTTTTTACAACCAAATATTACGGACATCATAGTATTACAAACAAATCGGTATGGAAGGGACGCAGTCAATAAATGGAATACTGCAAATGTAAATAAAAAACCAAGTGTTTGGAAGGATCTAAAAGTAGATGTATTATACGCTTTCATCGGCATTCTTTTAGCAATGGGAGTTTCACATAATAACATTCAAAATCCACGGGTTTTGTGGCTTACTGACAATTTACCCATATTCAGGCCCGCAATGTCTGTTCATCGATTTATATCCCTGACCAGATACATTCGGTTTGACGAGGGAAGAACACTATCATTTCGATTACTCGAAGACAAAGCTGCGCCTATTCGAGATATATGGAATTTTCTTGCGAAGAATTATAGTCCGCATGAGAGTATAACCACTGACGAGCAATTGTTTCCATACCGGGGGAAAACTAAATTTACACAATATATACACAATTTTTTGAACACGTTGTCTAATTCTTTAGTTTTCCCAAATATCGAAAACCGAATGAGTAACACTTATGTTATTGGTCAATTTAGTACTCGTTCGGCTATAGAATCTGTTCTTGGAAAGTCCATAAAAGTAAGTTGAACAATATAAACGAATTTATTCCATTTTGGTTCTACTACATCCACTCTGTGAATTTCTGTTTTCATTTCATATAAACAAAATAATAACTGCGAAAAGAGGTGCTTATACCCTAGAGGTAAAGAAATCTTGTATAGAATTCCCGACCGGAAGTGAAAAAATTCGCTGAGAGACTCGATTCTAATGTTCAAAATGTTCAAATGCTGTATGTCAGCAACATTCTAAAGTAGAATATATGTGTTTTAGTTGTTTAGATTGACAACATGACAAATTTTGACTCAATGTACTCTAATTATATTTCTTTATGAATTAAAAACTTTATAATATTAAAATAAGAAATTAAATTAATGAACCACCTGAAGTTTGAGTTATAATTTGATGCAATTTAAACCGTTTTTCAAATTATCTACATAAAAAAATAATGTTAACTTATGCATATACACTAACATTTATATGGGGTCTGGTCAGGCCCAGTGTGGTACTAATGTGAAAAGCTAAAAGTGTGTGTCACGAAGGGTTAAGATGGGTTTTTTATAGGTGGAGGGGCACATAAATATGGAAAATTCGTAGTAATGACGTATAAGATAAATCCAATTACCGAGAAGGCGGTGAAAATAACAAACTCGGATTATTCATCACATTCTCTCCAGCAGAAATGATATTTTCGGCAGCGCATACGATACAAAGTTTTATTACATCTGCATAAAGTTTCCAATCTTTTAAAATTTCTTTATAATCCTTTTAATGCCTTGCACAGTAGGTCGATAATGAGACCATAATCGCAACGAAATACTCGAAAAGAGGCCATGTTTGAATAACAACTTCTGTAATAAATTTAAACTATATTTATGCGTTTTTTGGTTACTAAACAATCCACATTTGTAAACTATAGACCTCTTAATAAATAAAGAAGAATAGTTAACGGCATTGTCAGATCGGTAGATTTAAACTGTTAAATAACCAAATCGATAGTATTCTGGCTGACGATAGTATTTGAACTGCTAGAGGTAAAGGCAATACAACATTCTCAAACAAGACTAAACTACACACATACATACATAATTGGTCATTATAATCCTTCAGTCAGGATTGCGACCTACCTTCTAATGTTAATTCTTCTCATCTTAATTTCCTTAATTAATTAATCCTTGTTAATCAAGGTTTTCTAAATAAATAATACAATCCACTACAATACAACAGCATCTGATTATAATTCATTTTTTTTTTTCATTTCAAAATCTCTGATTTTCTAATTTATTTTAAGCCTCCAATCCATATGCCAGAAAAAAACATGGCTTTCATTATAGATATAATAGGATCCGTAAGTATCCTATAAATGTATTCCTCATCTCGTATTTTTTTTAGACATTTTAATAATTGCAATTGTTGTTGTTGTTGTTGCTTTGCATATCTCTCGAAGGAATAAAATGTCAATATTTGCATTAACAAAATAGGCAGGCAAACAGGCAGGCTGGCATGCATTTCAGACAAGGTATGCAATGCAATTGCAATTTAAACAGTTTTCAAGCTGAGGATCTAAAAATTTCGACTTTTTTTTCTATTCTTCCTCTCAATATTTTTTAGGTTTTTAGTTTGGGAAAATATTAGAAAATGTAATTATAAAACCGATAATAACAAAACGAGTCAGGAGCAAACGCAAATACAGTGAATACCTCATAGTGCAGATGACTTTACCGAGTGGCGTAAAGGCAATTTAAAATTGTCCATTCGAAGGACTGAGCATATTTAACCCGGAATTTATGTTGTTTATGTTGGTGTTTGTCCAAAAGTAAATTTATGTTTTAACATTCAGGCATTATCTAAAATATATTGGGTAGGATGGAAAGTAATTTCTACTTAGAAAGTAGAAAATTTATAATCAAAAAAGTATTTTAAATACAAAATTTAAAATCAATTTAAATGAAACAGAAAAAATGTTTGTGGATAGAAAACCATATTCCTGAGAAGGGTGCGAAAGTGGGCCTTAGGGCTACCATTTTCCTTAGCATGTAATCGAACAAGGAAACATTTGATATATAAATATTCTTAAGGACGGACATCTATACAATTGAATACACAATCCTTGGATTTTCTGTTTTATGATTTGGTTTAAAGTATTGACATAGCAGGGCTGATTATCTTGAAATTTAGGTTCCAATTGCTTTTTTCACTTCTTCCACAAATAAAATTACATTAAAAACATGTCCTCTAAAACCTGTTTATCTCTAAACTTTGTTTCCGTTTCACTAATCTAGGTTTTCCAAGTTAAACAGTTTGCTGGTTTACAATAGGAGCTTCTAGTATGACAGGGTTGCCATATATCTGTTGGCTTGAAAGAAAGCCCTCTGTAAACATGTATTGGGCTTGCGTATTGGATGTGTTAGTAAGGAAATTTACTAATTGACTCCCACTCTTTCTAAAGAATAGGCACTAAATGATCACCAAAAGTTGTTGATGTAATCATTTATAGAATGCCTGAAGTTGCTAAAGCCTACCAGATAGTGTGTAGACTTATTAGACATGAGGCCATGGAACAAATCCTTGGCTCAGGCATCACAAACAAAACGAAATATAAAAAAATACTTCTCCGACTTCCTCTCAGTAGTCTTCAAATCAAAAACTTTGTGAATCAAATAAAATTTCCATGAAAACTTTCTTAAAAATCTGTCATTCGTAGTCGACTTTAAACTGTATATCCAGCCACTTACAGGTTGACTGATATGTATTGTAACCAACTTCAGGTTGTTATCATTTGTAAACCGCTCGTCTGACAGCTCACAGATTTATTTCAGTAACAGTTCATTTTATTATTTACAAGCTTACGAAAGCATTTTGATCTATCGCATTCAGAAAAAAAGTTATTCGTGTTGGAATTCAAGCGTTAGAGCTATCCTTAGAGCCCTCCAGTATTTAAATGTGAATAAATCTTTTGTTTCTCGTACCATTGCTCGTTGCCGTGATGATGGCAGTGTTGCGTCACGTCCAAAAATTGGACGAAAAAAAACGGTAACAACACCAGAAATGATCTGAAAAGTGAAGGCCAGATTTGATCGAAATCCACGCTGCATTGGTAGAAAAATTGCTCGTGAGCTGAACATATCGTGAGAACACATATTGAAAAATGAGCTTGAACTAATGGCATTGAAGTTCCAAAAAGCTAGACTGGAAAGTGCCAAGGAGTTACTTCGCTTGCACGAAAGTGGCTAGTTACCGAATTTGGTTTTCTCCGATTGAGCAGTTTATGAACTAACAAAATGATCGGGTTTACTTGCCAAAGAGGTCAGCTGAAAATTTACACCTGCGATTGGCCGCAAGAACTCAAGCGCGGCCGATGGTAATGGTGTGGGCCGCCGCTACGGTATTCATCGACCGTGGGGTCAAAATAAATGCCGAATATTATCGTGAAAATGTCTTAAAGATAGTATTGAAGCCCTGAGCAGACAAACATTTCTGCCGCAGACCATGGACATTCCAACAGGCCTCAGCACCACCGCACTCAGCACGCGACAACCAAGAATGGCTTAAAAAGGAGGTTCCTCACTTTATTTCTACCGCACAATCCGGATCTCAATCCCTTGGACTTTTGTGCCTGGGGCATTTTAGAGAGTAAGGTTCTCACTAAAAACTACCAAAGTGTCGATCACCTCCAGACAGCGCTTCGCCGGAAATGGGCCAAAATACCGCAGAGCCACTTTCGTGCAGCCTGTGATGGCTTAGTCGGCCGTTTGAAGGCCATAATTCGCACCAAAGGTGGCCATATTTTGAACAAATCTAAACTGATTCTAAAATTTGATGTTATTTCCAACATTTTTTGCATTTGAACAATAAAATGAAAATAAAAAAAAATTAAAAAAATATAGCGCTTTACATTGTTGCATTATATATCAGCCACCCTGTATGTAAAAAAATGAACGTTAATAAATTAACAACATAAGTGGTGTGAGAAACTAGATTCATAATCCTAACTAAAGGGTTGTAATAACCAGCTATGTATGTAAACGCATAACAGCAACCTCTGTCATATAGATAACTAACTAGATTTCATTTAGGAAATTATTATTTCACCTACCCAATACAGGCATAAATAGATAATAAATACAATTTATAGAAACTTGCTTAGCGTAGCATATTTTACCAATTATCCTTTAACGTTTTCGTATTGCCTGATGATGGCATTTGTAAGTGTGTTTGTATGTCTATTTGTTTGCATGTATTGCTATCAATGTTAAGCATTTGAATACGTATGTGTGTATGTGTGTATATGTATGTAGTAGTATGTATTGTATTTATGCAATGCTGACATTTCAAACAGCAAAATTGCAATTGTTTGTCTAAAATTTTGATTGGGCTTTAATTAGAATAACGCCTCTCTTTAAAATATACGAGAGATTGTACAATTTACGATATTTTAAAATTATTCCACAACATACCAAATTATTATTATACAATAGAAAATTAACAACAACAACAAAAAATTATTATATTTCCCTAATACAATTTAATACACACACACTCATACATATACTCATAGGAAAATTTCAAATTGTTGGGTTGTTGGCTGGGTTGACTGCCTGACATTCTGTTAATAAACCTAGAATTTCAAAAAATAATACACTGAGTATGTCGATGTATGTGTCTACTACTCTAATATATTTGATAGAGAGTAAATTAAACTCTATCAATAGATGATAATTTGTAATTCACGCCAACAACAACTACAACTGCAACTACAACTGCAGCAACTAAAAACAGAGTCTTGATTTATTTTATAATCAGATAATCACAGTCAAATGGAGGTAAACGGATAAGGGATGGGCAATTATTAAACGGTGATATTAAGTCGCCGTGGTCTAGTGGATAGTGTGTTGGCTTATTAGACAAAAGGCCCGGGTTCGAATCCCAGGTCAGACATCAAAATGAATAATATTTCTTCGGCAACTTCCTCTCAGCAGATTTCTGGCAAAGACTCTGAGAGTAAAAATTGCCATGAAAAGCTTCTCAAAAATCTGTCGTTCGGAGTCGACTTTAAACTGTAGGTCCCGCCACTCATGTATAAAATTAACGCACACAACATAAGTGGTGTGAGAAGCTAGGTCGTAATCCTGACTGAAGGGTCGTAATGGCCAGTTATGTATGTATGTATGATATTAAGTAATGTGGGGAAATCTTTTTTTCGTTCCCAAATGTTTTTTTTCATTAATGAAGGTGAATGATAATGTTCGATTCAGGATAGAATAGAAAAAGGAGCAGCATATCCTGTACTAATGTCTGCGAATACTGATCAGGACCTGAATACAAGAACACTTCAAATTTAATAGAAGATTATCTGATCGCAAGCAAGTTCACTTAGTGGCTCATATAGCCTACTGTAGCACCCGGTATAAGATAAGCCTCTTTGTCATGATTCGTCAGTAACGGCTTCGGATGAAACCGGTCAGTTCCCTTCATAGCAATTTCGCTGCCATGCCGAGATCTTCAAACGACCTGTTACACAAAAAGCGATAACGCGTATACTGAAGTGCAGGACACTTACATAGAAAGTGTTTAGATTTAGGTTTAAATTAGACGACGAGACCTTGCCATTGAGACAAGTACAGTACCAGAGATCAGCAATAAGTATTCAAAACGGTGAGTAGGTTAGAATTACACTTAAAATTTCAGATACTTATACGCATTCATACTTATTTTGATATCATACTCATACTACTCATACTCAAAGTTGAAAGTACTCATTGTACTCATACTTAACAACACGCATGATGAAACAAATCATAGATGGCGAAGAGGACCATGAAACAAATTGGGGGGTTGATTTGTTTATAAATCTCTTGTAGATCTCTTTTAAGAGATCTAGCGGAGATGTGGATTGTAATTACTCGTGAGTAATTACAATCATTGGGTTGTATGAGATGGGAAGAAAGTAAAGAATAGAGAATTAGGGAAAGTCTTGTTCGTAAGAGAGATGAGGGAGATATTTACCTTTTTTTTTTAGCGAGACAGCAGACTCTTTTATGGGTTGAATATAATTGATGGTAAGTATGATTTTGTAGATTTAATTCACTTTTTTTTTTTTCTTTATTCTAGGTATTTTTTTTAATTTTAGGTACAATTTCAAGTAAGTATAAATTATGAATTTTTATAAGTATATAATTTTAAGATTTATTTCACCACTGAGATTTATGTATACTAATTTTAATATCACTTGGTATAAATAAAAATATACATTTTCAGGTAAGTATTATGACTTTTAATAAGTACATAATTTTAAGATTTATTTCATCACTGAGATTTATATAGACTAATTTTAATATCAATTTCATATATATATTTTTAATTTGAATAAATTTATTATTTGATTTGGTTGAACTGATGCACTTTTGACGGTAGGAAAAGAAGAAGTGAAGGTTTTATGAACTAGTTTCTCTTATTACACTTTTGTTTTGCATAACAGCCGTGTTAACGGCACATTTGGAGACATTGGTGTGCAAAGAAAAAATGGAGACATTCTCTTAAAAGATATTGCTGGAAGGGTGGAGGCATTCCTTTAGATAATGGAAGCTCTGTTATTTTTTTGTGGATTGAGAATTGTCTGCTAATATCCTATAGGGTATTGTGTGTTCAAACCTTGTTTGAACATATCGCCGGGCCTGGAGTTAAGCACAAGATGGCCTCTCGCCTGGAGGTGTGGTGCACAACACTTGTGCCAAAGATTTAATAGCTTCGGCAATAATCTTGGCATTAGGCGTAGCGGATAATGTTGATGGTGTCGTTTTTGTTGTTGGCGTTTTTGTTGTTGGCTTTCTGCTTTTCATCCTTTTACTTTGTTTGGCTCTTTCAGGTGTCGAATGGAGTAAGGTATGATGGAACTTGTCACACTTTTTGCACATATCCAACGAAGTGCAAGACCGCAAATCATGGCTTCTGGCTAGGCAGTTTTCGCAATATCGATACCTATCGACTATTTCTTGTCTTTCGTTGACTGATTTCCTTAGGAATTTACGGCAAAACCTTAACGCATGATATTTCCGGCATAATTTACATTCGTAAATTTCCGGATCTGGTTGAGATCTAGGGTGACGTCTGTTGGAGTGGGCTTTGTGGTTCCGACGTATAATTGTAAACCGGCGGTTATTTCTAAGGGAGAAATTATGAATTTTAGAAAAGGTTAAGAGAAGAAGCTGAAATTAGACAGAAGTTGGGTCAAATTATGAAGGGTTAGTATCATTAGAAAAAAAATGAATTGCATAGGGAATTGAAGGTGTGTTAGAATTCAATTCCCATCAGAGTTGTCATCATTTAGAAGTGGAAGATGACAATGTGTGAATGTCCGCCTGTCCGGTGGAGCACGAGGGGGAGTGAATTGCCATTCATACATCATGTATTTCCGGACCATATTCTGGAATGCCGTTTTCACCAACACATTCAGTTTACGTTCGAGTGCATTGAGAAACGTACGACTATTGTCAGTTACTACCTTTCGGGGTAGTCCTCGCCTCCCAACGAAACGAGAGAATGCTGCTTGGAATGCTGATGAAGACAAATCCGAGCACAATTCCAAATGAATTGCCTTTGTGCTGAAGCAAACGAAAACACTGACATAGGCCTTTGTAGTTTTCGAATTCCGTAAGGTCGAGATCTTAATTTCAAATGGGCCAGCAAAATCAATACCTGTGACTTGAAATGGGGGTGAAAGAGTACATCGATCTCGGGGAAGTGGTGCCATTATCTGAGAACAAGGCTGATGTGTTCTCAGTTCATCTTTTTTTGAGTATAATACGAACTCGCGTTCTTTATTTGCGGATTGCTTTTGTCCGCCAATACCGACAATTTCAAGATGAGATGTGTGATAGGGTAGTTGATGTAGGCTTCTAATTCTTTCTGTCAAGAATGTGAGTTGAGATTCTGGTTTCAAATGAGTTTGATTAGTGAAGAGTTCACTTTTATATTCTATTTGCGTTATAGGAGTTCGCAATAGAATATTTTCATTACTCGCAGAGTAATTAACGGGTACTTTACTTGATGTAGAGTGTTCAATTTGAACTTTATTGGGAGTGTTCTTGGCAACTTTTGTTGATTGCGTTTTAATAATGTTGTCGTTATCATCTGAGTTATGACAATCTTGCGGTGGATTTTCCGAAATTTCTATCGTGTGTAGAACGGAATGATGTGGGTTTTCTTCAAATTCCTCTGCTTCACGGGGGGGAGATTCCATATAGTAATTTAGAGATTTCCATGTCAATTTTTTTATAAAATTGAAACAAATAGGGGCTGTGTTTCGGGTAGAAGCATGTGAACACTGAGATATCTTTATTAGCTTCATAATCTGTAAAGTGCAGTGGAAGTAGGCATTCTCACACGCTGCATAATTTTCCTTTGCCTCTTCTTTAAATTCTGGGGTTGTTGTTTTCACAAGAGACAACATTACTTTCTCATAGGCAATATCGAGTTTTGCCCATATTAAGTCCAAGTGTTTTAACTTGGCTTCCAGAAAAAATTCTGATTGTTCGTCTGTGGGAGATTGTTGGAATCTTTGGCAAAATTGAATCAATTGATCGCAATTGAATACCAAACTCTCCCTTGGAGAGCCGTTCAGTTCGCTACGAGATGAGGTGGGCATAATGAGTTACTAGGGTAGTGTAAATTTAAATGATAAAAAAAGTGTTTAGGGGTTTAAAATTAGATTCGTATATGAGATACGCGTTTAGAGAGATTGGGTTACTGATTAGTAGAGCTAGAACTGCTATCTAGCTAAATTCTAAAGAGAATATATATTTGAGAAGTAGAGCAAATTTAAAGAGAATAACTATTGGGAAGTAGAGCTAGAACTGCTATCTAGCTAAATTGAAGAGAGTGAAGTATTTAAGCGGGTATTATTGGATATTGTAATCCGGGAAAAGTTAGCACATATGGGGTTTGGGCTACTGGGAAGTAGTACTAGATACCTGTTATCTAGCATTAAACAAAAAAAGTTGAAAAAAGAATAAAGTGCTACTTTGCGATTCAAGAAATTCTTTTCTATATTCTATGGATAGGGGTTGGGGGCTATATGGGAATAGCACTAGATACCTGTTATCTAGTTTAAAGTAAAAAAAAAATAGAATATAGAATTGAATTATAGAGATTTTGGGGTGTTACAAAATTGCCATGAGAATTTCGTATAATATTGCAGTATGAATTTAGGAAACGGACACGATAATATTTTTATTTCATTATACAATCTGCATTTTAATAGAACTGAGATATTAGTAATATTAAATTATTTTAATTCCGAAAATATTAAAAAAATTTCAAAATTAGAGAAACTAAATTAAAAATATTTTTAAATATTTTTATTGAGTTGTAAATATGTTGAGATTGTTTTCCAAAAATAATTTATTACTAAATTTTAATTTAAGTTTGGGATATAAATTGGGATGTAACAAATTGGGATATAATTTTTGTAGTGTTTACCTCAATGGATTAATTTGCAATGTATGTTTGTTATGTTTATAGTGGACTGTATGGTATTTGTTGGAGGTAAACACCAGTGGTGTAAAAGAAACATTTATTTTTTTTTTTTTTTCAAAATTAAAATTAATACAAGTGAGGATATTTGAAATTAAAATGTATTTATTTATTTTATTAAAATATTTATTTATTATTAATTTTTTAATAACACAATTTTAATTTTAGATTAAAAAATGAGAAAAAAAAATTTTGAGTTGATATTTATTGTAAATATCATTCCTTTGATGTTCTGGTGTGATGTTTTTTTCCTTGTGCTTATTCCTTGTTCTTCCTCGTTTGTTTTCCTTGTTGTTTTAATTTTGAGTAATCCGCTATTCTCTTGCAGGGATTTGTAACAAAGAGATTTGTTACAAATCAAGAGAAATTGCAATTGGATTCTCAAACGGGAATGTAGTAAATCAAACACAACTCTCTTATGTGTGAATAAGAGATTTGATTTACCCAGAGATTATGGGATATGAGATCACTTGTATTTCTTTTTAAAGGGTGGATTTTTAAATAGTGTTTCTTTTTCACATATACAGAAAAGTGATTTCTGTACTTTATATACGAAAATGGGAAATGACAAACGCGAAATTGAGCAACGTTATTAATATCTTATATACCATATGTACATGTACGTAATTAAACGGGTTTGTTTAATTTTCGAGTGAGAAATTTTGTTCTTATTATATTAGAATTTCAAAATAGTTTTTTTATATCTAAGTATGAAAAAAAACGGGATAAAACGAGAAAACGGTACACGGATAAAGATGAGAGAAAAAACGGGATATATGTGCTTTTATAAATTTTACCGTAAGCATATGTCCATCTATATGTACATATGCTTCTTTTAACCTTTTCCGCTTTTCAAGGTTAATTTTTATCGGAACACCACTTTTTTCAGCACTCTTTAACGGGTTAAATAGTATTTAACCTATTATCATTTTTTTTTTTTCACTGTTTGTTTTTTCTCTCTCTCTTTATATTTTGTTTTTATTTACGCGCGAAATAAATTGTATGTATGTAAAAATTATCTATCACTTACATTTTTAATTATTCCAATTTCTTATTTATGTTTATATAAAAAAAATAAGTCACTTACAGTTTGTTGTTTTTGTTGCAGTGATGAGCTTATTGTTCTCTTTACCTCATTTTGTTAGAGTTGTTGTATGTAATAGTTGTATGTAATTGTTGTATGTAATTGTTG
Source organism: Sarcophaga peregrina (assembly GCA_014635995.1). Classification (NCBI taxonomy): domain Eukaryota; kingdom Metazoa; phylum Arthropoda; class Insecta; order Diptera; family Sarcophagidae; genus Sarcophaga; species Sarcophaga peregrina. The sequence goes on along the minus strand of CM025789.1, from coordinate 28,071,284 downwards.
TATGTAATTTTTCGCACTTGGTGTTTTTATATTAATTTGTATTTAAAGAGAGGCTTGCTGAGTAACCATCAAAAAACTGGAGACTTTAACCATGAAACAATTCCACAGGTTGCTTAGAGTTTGCCGTGCGAAGGACCATGAAACAAATCATAGATGGCGAAGAGGACCATGAAACAAATTGGGGGGTTGATTTGTTTATAAATCTCTTGTAGATCTCTTTTAAGAGATCTAGCGGAGATGTGGATTGTAATTACTCGTGAGTAATTACAATCATTGGGTTGTATGAGATGGGAAGAAAGTAAAGAATAGAGAATTAGGGAAAGTCTTGTTCGTAAGAGAGATGAGGGAGATATTTACCTTTTTTTTTAGCGAGACAGCAGACTCTTTTATGGGTTGAATATAATTGATGGTAAGTATGATTTTGTAGATTTAATTCACTTTTTTTTTTTTCTTTATTCTAGGTATTTTTTTTAATTTTAGGTACAATTTCAAGTAAGTATAAATTATGAATTTTTATAAGTATATAATTTTAAGATTTATTTCACCACTGAGATTTATGTATACTAATTTTAATATCACTTGGTATAAATAAAAATATACATTTTCAGGTAAGTATTATGACTTTTAATAAGTACATAATTTAAGATTTATTTCATCACTGAGATTTATATAGACTAATTTTAATATCAATTTCATATATATATTTTTAATTTGAATAAATTTATTATTTGATTTGGTTGAACTGATGCACTTTTGACGGTAGGAAAAGAAGAAGTGAAGGTTTTATGAACTAGTTTCTCTTATTACACTTTTGTTTTGCATAACAGCCGTGTTAACGGCACATTTGGAGACATTGGTGTGCAAAGAAAAAATGGAGACATTCTCTTAAAAGATATTGCTGGAAGGGTGGAGGCATTCCTTTAGATAATGGAAGCTCTGTTATTTTTTTGTGGATTGAGAATTGTCTGCTAATATCCTATAGGGTATTGTGTGTTCAAACCTTGTTTGAACACATGATGTTATTGACTTCGACTCGTCCCTACTTAACATTTACACGAAGCACAAAACTAGAATGATTCGCGTAAGAGCACTGCAATACTCACAAGAGGATTGTGTGTATACTTTGCTTGTTGTCTTTATCTTTCCTTTCTTCTTTGTTTGTATATGCAACAACAACAAAGGCTGTAAATTTTGATAAATGATTCGAATCACTCGAAACACTTATAAATATTATAAGCATTTTTCTAAATTTATGAATCAGTATGAGTATCCGTATGAAACAAACATATTTCGAATGTTGTGAGTTTGAATTCAACGTTGTACTCATACTCATTGCTACTCAATGTTGTAGCAAGTATGAATGAATCAGAGTAGTTGAATTTCAATTCTGTTGATTCACTTATACTCAAAATTGCATGAGTGCTTATGAGTACCGGAAAAACAATACATTACTGATCTCTGTATAGTAACCGGAAGTCAAGTTGTACTACGACCTAAAGGGGTGATAAGGAAAAAGGAGAGCAAGTAGGGGAGGGAGAATAAGGAAGCAGTGGAGTATTAAAAGGCTTGCATCAATTCAGTTTCGTACAAGTTTCAAGTACCTGTGGCATGCAGTTTGATTGCCGCGTTTATTTCATTTAGGAAAATGAAAAACAAAGTCCAGAAGGACTTTCCAAAAACAGCCCCTTGTTTTGAAAACTTTTCGAAGTGTCGTAGAAACTGAAGCACCCCGCTTTTTACCCCCATTTACATGCTAGTGTTAATTGTTTAAAAGTGTTAAATTTCACTCTGCCTGCATACACTTCCCTTCGTAATTTTCGTGCATATTTAATGTTTACACTGGTCCTCACCCATATTGTCTACTAGTCTAGTCAAGGCTTTCTCTCTCTCTCTCTCTCTTTCTCTCTCTCTCTCTCTTTCTCTCTCTCTCTCTATCTGCGTGTATGTGTGTGTTTTTATGTTCTCTCATTTTGAATTCATGTTTTTAGTACAATTATTAAGTGAAATTATTTTTTAATACGTTTATGATGCTCTTTGGTGGACTTTATGTCTCTTCACTTATAATTTATTTAAGCATTCATTCCGTACATTCCGTACATTCTCTGTTCATTCTTTTCCACTTATTTTGTTGTTGGTCTTTGGGCTCATTACTGTTTTATTAAAATATTCTGGCATTGTAGCAAGTGTATGCGAGTGTGTGTGTATGAGTGTTTGTATGTGTATGAGTATAATTTGATGTAATTTTCATATGTGGATGTGATTTAATTACTGTAATGGGATTTACTTTACCAGATCTACTCGTACTATTCGTCCTTTCTGTCGTTGCCAAAAACTACCACTGGCCCTGAATGTTGCTGTTATTGTAGCTGCTGTTGGTTTAGTTTAATTTTGTTTTTGACAGTCATTTGGGCTTTATGTTGCACATACATATCCCTCACTCGGTCTTTTTTTCTTTTCCATATGATGTGTCATAAAACATTTAATATGATGGATGTTTTAAATGTTTGGAAAATTAAGACAAATAATACAACAATAACAACAAGAACAAGAAGAGCAGTAATGATAATCATAATATGAAGGGGAGTTTAATGTCTCAACTGATTTCAAATGCTACACAATTAAATGGGGGCCCAGGCAACAATGTTTATCGTAATTGAAATATTTCATTTATAATGGCTAATAATAACCAAAGAAAAGAGAAAGAAAAGCCCTTAAAATTACTCAAAGAACTGGTCATAGAAAATGTAATCTCAAGGCCTAATTAAGGAGTGCGCACAAAAAAATAGTGGGCCTACTTTTAAGCTTATAACTTTTACATTATTTTTGTTAGCTATCTGCTTCAAAATCCATGTGATAAATGTCATTGCAATAGCAAAAATAGTTTTTTGAAAATGGGCACCCCACAAGAATGTCGTAAAAAAATAATTGAAATGTTCAATGAAAAACCGCGCCGCTTACAAAAAACGATTGCTAGGTTCGCTGTTGTTAACCAAAAAACAGTTTCTAAGGTAAGAGTAAAACAATATAAGGAGTCTTTGAGTATTGAGAGAAAGTGAGGAAGTGAAAGAAAAAAAGGATTTGCCGACCAAAATATTACGTATTTTTCTAAAACACCCTAAAATGTCTGGAATAAAAGTGGCTCAAAAAGTTGGATGCTCTGAGACCTTTGTCAGAAAAAAATTTTATACACAAAAGAAATTCAAATATTATTTAATTTAATTGAAATATAAAACGAAAAAAATCCACCACTTAGTTTTATTTCTATAACGAAAAGTGTAAGTCCAGTTTTTTTTTCGTGCGCACTCCTTAAATACAATTTAAAGGTATAATTTGCCGTACTTTAGTAAGGTTTTCTCTCAGAAGAAATAATTAACCACAGGTCCTGTATAAAATCAAAATTAAATTCTTAAAAAAAAATACTGCCAACATTTGAAGCAACAAAATAAAAAAGAAAGCATTTGTAGCAGGTGTAGTTGTCATAATTAAATTAACGATTTGTCCCAAAACTAAATCACTTTAATCCCCCTGACTTAATAACAACAGTCGTAAACCAAAAACAATAAAAAAAAACCCACTCCAGAACGACGGCCTTTTTGTTTGTCTAAAGAGCAAACAGAGTTTATCAACGGAAATACCAACTTAAATTGAAACGAATTAAAATGGCAGCGAATTAAAGAGAAGAAAAGAAAAATCACTTTATAAGCCCTTGAAAGAAATTATTTGGCAAGACCAGGTTATGTTTTCTTTTGATGTGACCCTACATTGGCCGTACCGTCCCATATTTACTGTGACTTTAAAGTGCGTTAAAGAATTGTTGATTAAAGAAAAAATATTAAGAAAAAAGAGGGAAGTTGTACATGTTTATAGGCAACTTTGTGCTGAGCTACAGTGACTATCAAAAGAAATTGTACATTAAAAATATGTATATAAGTACATTAATAAATTACCGTTACTTACATTTTAAAATTACTTATATTTAAAAATGAAAAAAAAATTACCAAAAATTTCGAAATATTATCAAATTTTTTCGGGCACTCTCCTTAAGTGGTAAAAGTGGAGTTTGGTTACTGTCTTTTTAAGCTCTTAGGGGCTTATGAGATTTCTTATAAGGCAATTTAAAAATTTAAACCTATTTTAGACCAACAGACTTGCCTAGAGTAAGAAAAGCAAGGCTTATAATATTGGTTACCAGTATCGAGCTCTGTGTACGACTCTTTGTATCGAATTTTTCTGGAAATTGTGATAAAAACAGGATACATGCATACACACATAATTGGTCATTATAATCCTTCAGTCAAAATTACAACCTAGACTCTCACAGCACTTATATTGTGTGTCTTAATTTTTGACATGAGTGGCAAAAAATTTTTGAAAAACTTTTCATTGCAATTTTATTTCGCTCTGCTGCGTCTGAAGTCACCGAAGAAATATTTTTTCGTTTTGTTCGAGTTGTCTAACCTGGAATGTATGGCGACACACTGGCCACTAGACTATGGCATATTTCAATGATTTATTTTCATAATTTAAATAGCTGACTCAGGTTTTTATTTTATATTTTGATGCGAGATTTTAATTACCCAATCACAGTTGAGATTGCTTCAAACCTTCTTGGTTTAATAGAAGTCCTTTTCACCTACTACATCCTTCCTATACATATCTTCCCACTTCAAGAGGAGTTCTGTCCCCAACAAATTTAGAATGCCAAGTTTGTTTAAACGACTTATAACGGCTGATTTTTTAGCATTACCTTTCGAGCAACCCTGGTTTAAACACCTCAGGCACGTTTCGTGTTTTGTTTCACTGTCAAACATCTTCAGTTTGGTCTATAATTTAACCATGAATCGTCTTACAAACGAACAACACTTGCAAATCATTGAATTTTATAATCAAAATGCCTACTTTGAAGAAGAAAGTTCATCGCGCGCTTCTTCCATTTTATGGTCAATTTAATCGACCCACTGAAGTGGCTCTTCGAGCGATTGTGATTAAATTTCGCTCCAAATTTACACTGTTGGACATTAAACTACCAACATGCTTACGTAGAGTGCGAACTGAAGAAAATATCGCAACAGTATCGGCCAGTGTTGATGAGGACCATCAATTATCGGCGTTCGCAGCAATTGTTCCTCTGTGACTGAACAACGTGGAAAATTTTGCGGAAGGATTTATGTGTGAAGCCTTTCAGAATACAGTTATTGCAAGAATTGAAGCCGAACGACCTACCGCAACGCAGAATTTTTGGTGAATGGGCTCTTGGAAAGTTGGCCGAAAATCCACTTCTTTAACGAAAAATTGTGTTGAGCAAAACTTGTGTTGACTCAATGGATACGTAAATAAGCAGAATTGTCGATTTTGAAATGAAGATCAGCCAGAAGCATTGCAAAAGCTACCAATGCATCCAGAAAAAGTCACAGTTTGGTGCGGTTTATGGGCTGGTGACTTCACAGGACCGTACTTCTTCAAAGATGCTGCGAATCGTAACGTAACTGAACATGGTGGGCGCTACCTTGACTTGCATGACATGTGATTTCAACATTAGGGTGCCACATGCAACACAGCACGCGTAACAATGGACTTATTGAGAAGCGAGTTCGGTGAAAATTTTATTTCACGTTCGGGACCGGTCAATTGGCCGCCTAGATCGTGCGATTTAACGCCTTTAGACTATTTTTTGTGAAACTATGTTAAAGCTCATATCTATACAGATAAGCCCGCTTCAATTGACGCATTGGAAGACAACATTAAAGCATTTATTGGTGAGAAATGTTGGAAAGAGTTGGTCAAAATTGGACTAAGCGGATGGACTATTTGAGGCGCACTGGCGGGGAACATTTGCAAGAAATAATCTTCAAAATAAAATTATAGGGACCGTACTATCGATTCAAATAAAGATTTCATGCATTTTTCCGAATTTTATGTTTTTTTTTTTTTTTGAAAAATATTCCTATAGCCCTTAAAAAATCACCCGTTACGAGCGTGGTTCATGCACACAATAAACAGCAGCAGCTAAAAACGCATATAGCCCCCAGGTAGGGTATAAACAGTAACTACTTCAGTAGCATCAAATAGCAGCACTTTAACAAATGATTGGCGATCGTTTATTTGAAATGAATTGCAAAGAAAGACAGAAAGAAATTGACGACAACAGATACTGGAACAGCAAAACACATGCTCCACATATTTGCTGGACATTTATTGAAGTTAAATTTGGACTGAAACATAAATAAAACATAGTACAACAACAATAACAACAAAAGTGATAATAATATCGACAACGTTAATGATGACGATGATGATGATCAAATTAATTCGCAAAATGATAATGAGGTTCTCCCCTCTCCTCCATGTGAGAAACGCTCGCTCATCAGATACAAAGTTGTTGTAAAGCAGTCGTGAAACAATTGTTGAAATCTTTTGAAAAATTTATGCATCAAACAAAAGGATTTACGGATCTTCTGCTGTTGCTTCTGATTTAGATTCTATGGCGGTCTTATAAGCAACAGCAATTGATCGAACAAGACTGATGATCTGTTTAGCGAAAGAAAATGAAATGAAGATGAAGAAGCTTAAGTTGAACCCAAAGATGATCTCGACAAAAAACTCAACACCATAAATATTAACGAAAAGCAACAGCAACAACAACAACAAAAAACTGAATGGATTATGTTGTTGATGTGTTTCTTCGTTGTTTAGGTTTTGTTTTGTTTCTGGTGATATTTTTCTTCAAAGCTTTCATGTTTAAAGTGGTTGTGATTTAAGAAAAAAACAACGAAACGAAACGTCTTAAAACTTATTGAGTGAATTTTGTTTTTGTTTCAAAGAACAAGTAGTTTTTAAAAATCAACCCGAGCTTAAACTACTTAGCCAGTCAGTTAAGTTTTTTTTTGTTTGTTTTTTGTCATCCGAATTGTTCAGATTAAACTTGTAATGTTGGCGACTTAAAATTTATTTAATCTCTACTGTTCGGTGTTTTCTTTTTTGCTTTTTATTGCATTATTTTGCAACGTATTGTGGCATTATGAGACCGGCGGTAACATCAAACAATTGAAGCTTAAAAACCCTGTCTTACTCTTACTGTACTACACTCGTACATAATAATTTTTCACATACACAACACGAGTGATCGCATTTAATCGGTTGCATTTCCAAGGACTTCTTTTGGCAAATTAATATTAAAAAAAAATTTAAAAAAAAAATAAAAAAACAAATAAAAACAATGTGGAACCATAAAATAGAATGTTACGAATTGTTTACAGAACTTCTTTATTTTCTTTAAAGGATTTATAAAACTTTGGTGGAGACATCGCTTATAAGTCTAAAGCCTGTACACGTGTATCTATAAATTAATTACAGGCAAAATCCTTTCCTTGGTAGACGGCTTTTAAAATTCACAACCAAAATCGCAACCCCGTCATATCCCAAACTACGTGAAAATAGGATGCCGTTTGTAGTTAATTTTATCTTCCTTTAGACGTGATGATTAAAGCAGGACTAAAACTGAAACTTGTATGTCTTCAGCTACATTCGAATTCAAAATTGTTATGGGCTTATATTGAACCTCATTAACATACATACATAATTGGCCATTACAACCCTTCAGTCAGGATTACGACCTAGCTTCTCACACCACTTATGTTGTGTGCGTTAATTTTATACATGAGTGGCGGGACCTACAGTTTAAAGTCGACTCCGAACGACAGATTTTTGAGAAACTTTTCATGGCAATTTTATTTACTCTCAGAGTCTTTGCCAGAAATCTGCTGAGAGGAAGTCGTCGAAGAAATATTTTTTCGTTTTGATGTCTGACCTGAGATACGAACCCGGGCCTTTTGTCTAATAAGCCAACACACTACCCACTAGACCTCGGCGACTTCACAATTGTTACTATCCCGATATTGCTACTAATCCTACCTTCTCGATAGCAGTGCTACAGCCTTTCTGTGGATCACACTGTGATTCCACTGTATTACCCATAATAGATGAAATTCAACTAAACCCCAGGGAAATGGTACATTTCAAGGTTATTCACCTGAAATGATCATTACAGATGGACGCAATCATTTGGGTGTTTAGGAAGCGTAATGATTCTTCACTGACATCTATATGTTTGTGGGTTTGTTTGAATTTTATAGACCGCTAAACGTCTGGACTGATTTTCCTGAAATTTTAACAGTACCTTCCTGTATGTCTGGAAGGAACTATAGGCTATATTTTATTATTTTAAAATTTCAAGGTAGGCGTGGTGCCATGCCCACATACCAAATAAATATTGAATATCGCATATCTCTTAAACTGCAACAGCTAAAGTCCTCAAAGTTTGTATGGATGACTTCAACGTATATATGAACAAAATGGGCGGATTGGCCATAGTGGGCGTGTCACCTCTCATATTCTATATATATATAAAAATGAATGATTGTTTATATGTACTTTATAGAATCGTAAATTATGCATTTTATCATGTTATGATTTTTAGAAAAGTTGTTTCTAAGTTGACCAATTTCCCGCAAGTGGCCATCACTGAAAATTACATAAAATCAATTAAATCATAAACTGGGCACTTGATTATATTATGATCTTTAGCGAAGTTGTTGCGCATGAGCCGACAAAGATTTCTAAATTGGTGTGATCAATTTCCAAAAGAGGTGATGCCACTGAAAATTATTTAAAATTAATGAAATCTTAAACTGTGCATTCTTTAAGAAAGTTGTTGCGTATGGTGCGATTAATTTCCGATGGATGGTGTCACTGAAAATAATTCAGAATGAATAACAAGCAATTGGTCGACCTATACCCCAAGCACGGAAGAAAAGAGCACTACGAGCCTCAGAATTAGACGACTACTGTGACTGAAAAATTTTCGAGTATATGCCGCTGAGACCCGTTCGCATGAACCACTTGAACAACGAGAAGTGAGATTAGAAAATGATCGAATGCGTACAATTCAGGCCCGTTTATCAGAATCATCAGGACAACGGGGAAACAAAATCAATAAAATTATTTAAAATTAATTGGACATCTGTTTAATACCTTTCCTTCAAATTTTGGGGGCGCAGCAACACGTCGAGGGTACAGCTAGTAAACTATAAAATTGTGGACCACAATAAAACTGCCCTGAATATACATAAAGTGTCCCTCTTTCCGAGCAGATTTAAGAGTCGTGATTTAATAGCCACGTACTGCTGCATAGCACTCAGATGGAAAGTGAAAGTCTATGACATCGAAAAAGGTGTTCAATTCAACTTAGATAGGAGGTACGAACGACAGTACATAACAGTGCTATCTGACATTAAGGTCATTATACGAGGAGCACTAGGTTCTTATAGGGTTAAATGAAAGATACTATGGAACTGATTGCAATGTGGAAATATTCGAGAATGAGCAACCAGACAATCTTGAGAGAAGTGGAGCTTTCACGCCGTTGAGGGAACTAGAAACACTCTGAGGTGTGGGAGTGTACCAAAGGTATGCCAGAAGTAATTGAAGTTAGCGTTGACAGGGCACTGAAGGCTTACGGTACCGTGGTGACGATGACCGAATGATGATGAGAATAATTCACCAGAACACATTTTTAGAAACTTTGGAACATTAATACATCCCAAAAAAGAAACAGCTGACTGCCAGGCAGGGAATTGTTATTGTTCACATCGAGCAGAGTACCGAAATTTGCCAGGGAAATAGGCCACGTTATAGGGATATTCTAAAAAGTTTTAGTTTTAGCAGAGTAGAATAAATCGCATGGTAGCAGAACTAAGGGGCTTCTTGACGATAATAAAAAAACAATTAATAATAATCGCCATGGTCTAGTAGGTAATGTAATGGCTTATTAGACGTAAAGCCAGGGTTCGAGTCCCAGGCCGGACATCAAAATAAAAAAAAGGATTTCTTCGGTGATATCCTCTCAGCAGATTTCTGGCAAAAACTCTGAGAGTAAATAAAATTGCCATGAAAAGTTTCTGAAAAAATCTGTCGTTCGGAGTTGACTTTAAATTGTAGGTCCCGCCATTTATGTATGCAATTAAGATACACAGCATAAGTAGTGTGAGAAACTAGATCAATAATCCTGACTAAAGGATTGTAAGGACCAATTATCTATGTATGTAATAATAATTCTATTTGGGCCGATCAAATTCAGTCTGAAGATAGGCGTGGCACAATCCTAACCGGTTTCGGAACTCTGTATTGCTAGGATATCCTCATTGCCTTAGTAGTCGATAGGGCAGATGATTGATTAGTTTTTCCAAGGCTATCTAGGCAATCTATCATTAATATTGGCTACTTAAAAGCGTCGCTATTTCTTATGAAAATTAAATATTTTCGCAAAACAATATTAGCAACCCTCGTCCAAAGCAATCTGAAATTTATTTCATTATTATTTTCACATTTTTTTGGTTTCATTTCTTGCCGTCAAGAAGCTCTATTAAAAAAATATCCAATTATGGTATTAGAGAAGTAAAAGCGAACATAAAACGCTTTTAATTGAAACCAAACTAAGACTTAAATTACGATTAATTTATGGAATTGGGTTTACAATACCAGCGACTGACTGCAAACCCTTACGTTATTTAATTGCTGCTTGTATTTTCAATACTTTTCACTTCACTTTTGCAATGACATGTGAATTTTGACAGCTGCACCTTCTCTTACAACAACAACAACAACAGCAGTAACAATAACAACAACAATTGATTACTTTTGTAAATTTTGTGATTAGACAGCGGTGTTGCATTTGAAATGCCGTAAATACCACAAGAAGCTTTTGCAACAAAAAAAAAAGGCAAAAAAGAAAATCACACTGTTTCTGAAATAACAAAAACAATTGGAAACACTACCACCGCCTGGTTGCAAGCTCTGAAACTAAACTCAACCAGTAACTCTCAGTTACAGCAGAAACAAAAGTGTAGCAGTTGCTAGTGTATGCGGTTGCATCCATATGGGGTGGGCACAACAACAGCAACAAACCCAATAGGGGGTCTATTTTTTCGGACTTAAAAAGGATTTCAATTGGAGTAACTAACTAGCACAGTGACTGTGTGTGTATGTGTGTATGTTTTTCTGAAATGACTTCCGTTATATTGCCAATTTACAATTGGTGTCGCGTGTATTGCTACACCATAGCTGCCGCTGCTGTTCTTTGTGTGTGCCACACACTAAAACGCGTGTGTTAACTTTAGTTTTGCAATTATTTTTACTTGCAACAGAAATAACAACAACAACAATAAGACCAACTGAAACAACAAATAAACTACCTGGTGGCATACATACATTCATATCGAGTACTTTACATTGATTAAAAATATTCGTTTCATTTCGTTTTCCATTTTTTTCTTCTTGTTTTTTTTTTTAATTTTTTAAGGTGCTTAAACAGGGCGTGCAACTGAGCAGTCATTTCTTTATTAAACCCAGCATGTGATTTCATTACATGTGAGCTGTTTTAATACCCTACACTAGCTTTTAAGTAATACAGACACTTGGAACACAGTCTAAACGATCAAATTATGGTTGTTAGCATTTGGGAATAGGCAATTACTTACTTACTTAATTACTTAATTGGCCATAACAACCCGATTAACGAATTTCGGCCTGCCGCAACACATCCTTCCAGGCGCCTCTGCTTCTTGCGCGCCTACGCCAATTGGTCACACCAATCGATGACAGGGCTTCTTCGATTTGGTCCTTCCAACCGATACAAGGTCGTCCTCTTCGCCGACTTCCGCAGATCCCCGCATCAAACACTCGTCTCGCCGGAGCATCCTCCTCCATTCGAACGACATGGCCGAGCCAGCGCAGCCGCTGGATATTAATACGCTGTACGTCCATGTCGTTGACGAGCTCATACAGCTCACTGTTAAATCGGATGCGAAAATCATCGCTAACTCGCACTGGACCGAAGATCTTACGTAGGACTTTTCTCTCGAATACTCTCAAGGCAGCTGCATCAGTTCTTAATAAGGTCCATGCTTTTGCTCCTGCAAGGATGAGAATGGAAACCTGGTTACAGATCCGCAAGGGGTGCTGAGGTTGTGGAGGAAACACATCTCTACTCTGCTGCAAGGCGATGACGACATCAATACCGCCTCTAGAGATGATGTTCCGGACCCGATCGATGATGACGGCGTGGAGATTCCGCCGCCTAGCCATGAAGAGGTTAAACTCGCGATTATGCGACTTAAAAACAACATAGCGGCAGGTCCTGATGGCCTCCCCGCTGAATTGTTTAAGACCGGATGTAATGAGTTGGTAGGGCGCATGCACCAGCTCATCTACAAAATATGGCTAGAGGAAAGTATGCCCAACGATTGGAACCTCAGTGTCCTCTGTCCCGTCCTGAAAAGGGGAGACCCTACGATATGCGCCAACTACAGAGATATAAGCCTTCTCCCTATCGCATATAAGGTTCTTACAGGCGTATTGTGTGAACGACTGAAGCCACTCGTCAAAAACACTGATTGGACCTTATCAGTGCGGCTTCAGACCTGGCAAGTCCACCATCGACCAGATCTTCACACTACGCCAAATCCTGGAAAATGCCCACGAAAATCAAGTCGACACACACCATCTTTTTGTCGATTATAAGGCTGCTTTCGATAGCCCCATAAGGGATCGTGTTTTTGCCGCAATGTCTGAGACTCGGTATACCTGCTAAGCAGATAAGGCTATGCAGAAAACGTTGAGCAATTCCTGCAGCTCCGTCAAGGTAGGAATGGACCTCTTCGAACCTTTCGATAACCGGGCAGA
>CM025789.1:28025951-28058046 GCA_014635995.1 Sarcophaga peregrina | reverse complement strand
TGTGATTAACACTTGTAATGTATTTGCTTTATTTTCTCTGCTTTTTTTGTAAGTATACAACACAAGCTACAAAAACAAATCATTATGACCAAATACTTATGCAAATAATAGACACATTAAACAGTGTGGCTTTTTAGGGTTTGAAATATAGGTTCGTTCAAGTTTGAATTTAATTTTTAAAGGGTTTACATACATTTCAAATGGTTTTTCCATTTCTTTATTTGTTTGTTCGGCAGAAATTTGGGAAAAAAATGTCGTAAAATAGTAAATAAATAGTTAAAGTCCCCGTAGTCTGGTAGGTAGTGTGTTGGCTTATTAGACGTAATGCCTGAGTTCAAATACCAGCTCAGACATCAAAAGGAAAATGTGAAAATATTTCTTCGGCGACTTCTTCTAAGCAGATTTCTGGCAAAAACTCTGAGAGTAAAAAAAAATTTCATGAAAAGCTCCTCAAAAATCTGTTTATCGGAGCCGACTTTAAACCGTAGGTTCCGCCATTCATTTAAAAAATTAACATACACAACGTAATCCGTGTGAGAAGCTAGGTTGTAATCCTGACTGAAAGGCTGTAAGGACCAATTATGTATGTGTGCTATGTAGTTTTTTTTTATATAAACCAACACTCACGGGATGGCCCCTACTCATGCAGTGCATTGTGCAGGTTATATGAACTAGGTTATAGGAAGGTGGAAAGAGGGAGTAGTGTTTGTGGACATTTGATTTAAACTTACCAATATCGTAATTGACGGGAAAAACCTTCGCAGGAAGATCATTCCACAAGCGAGCGGTGGGTGCAAAAAATAAATTCTCCCTGCAATGCATTGTGCGGTTCACAGGACAATCAACCACAAAAGGATTGTGCTCTGCGAGAAGCTCGAGTATCACGTATTAGCACTCGTCGTGGGTAGTAAGTACTTATTTCAAAATCAAACTAATCGTGGGTATATACGCTTTATGGATGAAAAATATTTTACAATTCTCAATAATTAAAAAAACAGCAAACTTCCAGGAGAAAATCTAAGACTGCTAGAAATTATTGTATCTTAATCTTAAGTCCTGGTTAAGGAATTGGACATTCGGATTCAATTAACGATTGAATAATGGTCCCCAAAGGAAATGAGATTCCGATTATCTGAGTTCAAAAAGCGTCTGCACCCGAAGCCACTTGGAAGATAAAACAAGGTAATGGGTAACAGTCATGATAATGAAACGTTTGAAATGACACCATTCGTCTGGAACATTCCAAAAATTCTATTTCGTTGTTTGTAGAATGGGTTTTAGTCTGAAAGTATACAGAAAACCTTTGATTTTACGCACATGTCGGGTGGAATCACAATTTAAACTTGGCGAAAGCAGATTATCAAATGCCCCTACGTTACAATTGGAAAATTTAGAAGCCCCAAATAGTAGAATTAAGGTGGCCACTTGATATTGCCCAAATCTGAGGGCATAAAAAGTCGGTTACAATACAAAAAGAGATGAATCTAAGGAAAATTTACTGTTTCTGACATTGTGCATGGTCAAACGATTTTAATTGTTGTGTAGGTTGGACTTTCTATGGATGGAGTTGCTAATTCAACTGCAAGATACGCCATAATGAGCTAGAGAGATTGGGCTCATTGGCTGATAATGTCGTGGAATCAATAACTTCAGATTATCCACTAGCTTTTCTTCACTTTCTCTAACAGAATGATGTTTTCGACTTAGTCCTGTAACGTTTCAAGCCGCTTTAATTTGTTTTATAGTCTTTGAAATCCCATAGTGATTCCCTAATGCCTGAAAAAGGCGCACGTTTGAATCACTAATTTTGGAATAAATTTTAAACAATTTTCATATGATATTCGGTTGTTAAGCGATCCATATTCATACGAAGTGACATTCCAGATGAAATGTATTTGCCAGTTGACCGCCTTGCCAGACTGGTTGTTTGGAAACCATATACAATATATAAGGTATCGCATTGCTAATGCTAATTTGACTACATGGAACGTTTAAAAACCAAATCCTTAGGTGGTTTTTTATGCGTCATATAAACATAATTGGTATGAACATCTTATGACTTTACCATTTACATAGCCCCGATACTTTTGATTGAAAGACTAAGGCGAATATGTATGTTTTTGTGTTCTTGTTAGGAGGCACTATATTTTATGTATGAAATGTTACGATTTCTTCTATTAAAGGGTCCTTATTTGGATGATTTTAGCAACCAGAAAATATTTACTATTTTACATACATAATTGTATGTCAGGATTACGACTTAGCATCTCACACGGATTACGATGTGTATGTTAATTTAATACATGAATGGCGGGACATATAGTTTAAAATCGACTCCGAACGACAGATTTTCGAAAAACTTTTCATGGCAAATTTATTGACTCTCTGAGTCTTTGGCAGAAATCTGGTGAGACAAAGTCGGCGAAGAATTATTTTCTCATATTTCGTTTTGTTGGAAATATCTGACCTGGGGCTTAAACAGTGGGCTCACGTCTATTAAACCACATTAATAAGCCTCTACCTAGACTACCACATGACCCAATATACCTCCTTAAGAATACCGCTCTGTATCAGATTCATAAAAGCTTCATCGAATAAAAGTTTGTCAATAAAACTTCCAATAATGCAGTCAATGATCACATTTCAATAATTGCCACCTCTTGTTGATGTCAGCCCACTGTGCATTACCATTAATGCGGTGAAAATTTACTTCCATTAAAATGAAAAAAATAACAATTTTTTAATTTCTATTGTCTTTTATTTTGTTGCTGTTGTTGTTGTTGTTCGTTAAACACAAACAACAAACACCCTTCTTTGTGTGAAACATTATTCATATTCATCGTGATCCATTTACTCATTGACTTTGTCAATTGAGCGTTCGAAAATTAAGGGTTTTGAGTCAAATTCCAAACATATTCTTGTTATTGTTGTTGTGTGTTGCCTGTTTCTTATTGTTTGTTGTTTATCTTTAAAATAAAGGGATTTACGTTACTCTACACCCCCAACGCTGCATAACACTTCGGGCAGTTTAAAATTCATCAAAATCCAGTGAAAGAAAGAAATTCAAATTAAACACAGAAATGGGAAGAAAAAAAAATCACGGAAGCCCGAGTATAGCAAGCGGGCAGTTAGTGAGGAAGGGTGGTGTTTTTCCTTACACAGTGTTTCGTTTTTGTTGTCCTTGTGCAGTACGTAATACTGATTAAGTCGTAATTACATTTAAAGATATGGCACCAGTGGTGCTTAAGCTTTTACTGCTACCGCTACTGCTGCTGGCCCTGTTGATGCCGCACAGCTATTAACATTCCTCTTACCCCATTGTCGTCTGTGGCATGTTGTTGTTCGTTGTTGCCGTTCTATGTGTTGTTTATGTGTTTATTTGTATCGTCCTGGTAGTTGCTCGTCGTCGTCGTCACATGTAAAATGATGATGAATTTCTTTCTTTTGTATGATTCATAGACATTTCGATAGTTCATGTATGTACTTACCACCGCCACCCGTCATGTACGTTGCCTGCTTGGGTGGTTTGATTTCCTCCCCTTTTATTTGTTGTTGCACCATCATATTTATACGACGGGTTTACAAATATGAGATGATATTGTCGCCTTATGGGTTGAGTTTGGTTTTTGTACTGTGGATTCCTGCTTTTTTCCATTCCACTTCCCAGCTATTAGTGTTGATGACCAAAAACATTCTCCAGATTATAAGGGGTTGCATGATAGTGTTTTCCTGTTGTTGTTGTTGTTTTTTGATTATCTTTGTAGCAATTTTGTACTGTTTTGGTATTTTTCTTTTCACTAATAAGTTTGTCTACTGCTGAGCCAGATGTAGTTGATGTTGTAAAGCAGTGACGGCTGGTGTGACTGCTAAATGAGCAATTCCATACAGTAAGAGAAATTGTTATGCGCTTTGCAAGAATGGATAGCTAATAGTACAGGAACCGTAAGATCCCGAATGAATGTGTACACCACATCTAATATTGTCAAAGAATGTCGGGTGTTTCTGGAGCATGTAGCAAGACATTCGATAGTTACCTCCATAGAGGCTGCTGAACACGGGAAAATCAACAACAATGCTGAAGGAAGGTAACAACGTTATGAGAAGCATACATGCTGACAGAAAAGCAGCCAAATGATTTCTAGAGAACGTGTACCCCACATCTAAGATTGTCAATGAATGTCGGAAGTTTCTGGCGGATATAGCGAGACATTTAAAGGTTACTCCTATACGGATTCCAGAACACATGGAAGTCGATGGTAAGAACAAAGCCGAAAGGAATCAACGTACTTGTAAATGCTGGCACAATACATACATAATTGGTCATTACAACCCTTCAGTCAGGATTACAACCTCGCTTCTCACACCGCATATGTTGTGTGCGTTAATTTTATACATGAGTGGCGGGACCTACAGTTTTAAAGTCGACTCCGAACAACGGATTTTTGAAAGCTCTTTATGGCAACTTTATTTACTCTCAGAGTTTTTGTCAGAAATCTGTTGAGAGGCAGTCGCCGAAAAAATATTTTTTTTTTCCGTATTTCGTTTTGATACCTGATCTGGGATTCGAACCCGGGCCTTGTGTCTAATAAGCTAACACACTAGACTACGGCGACTACATACTGGCACAATGGAAAATTCAATTGGAATCCTACACGAGGTTGGCATTCCTTTATAGAGAGGCAAAAAATGATGTCACAAGAACTCCATTCATTACATACATACATACATAATTGGCCATTACAACCCTTCAGTCAGGATTACGACCTAGCTTCTTACACCACTTATGTTGTGTGCGTTAATTTTATACATAAGTGGCGGGACCTACAGTTTTAAAGTCGACTCCGAACGACAGATTTTTGAGAAGCTTTTAGTGGCAATTTTTACTCTCAGAGTCTTTGCCAGAAATCTGCTGAGAGGAAGTCGCCGAAGAAATATTTTTCGTTTTGATGTCTGACCTGGGATACGAACCCGGGCCTTTCGTCTAATAAGCCAACACACTACCCACTAGACCACGGCGACTTGAACTCCATTCATTGGAAAAGGTAAATTCGCACATTTGGATCCCGTGTAGAGACAATAGACAGACTTGAGTCGACATGGATATATAAACATAAAACAGAATTTGCATTAAACATATTAAGTTTCCATGTTTGGAACTTTAAAGAATTTCTAATGAGAGACTGGCCCCGGTTGTATACGCCCGGCGGTAGAGAATATCTCAAAAAGGCCCTGGAGAAGTTGCAGCATCTAAATAGAAACAGAGGCCACAGAACATCTTCTTTTTTATGTTGGGTGCCTAAGAAGAAGTACTTATGGGTAACCAGAATTTAGTAACAAAACCTGTCAGGCCAAGGACCATAACATCACAGGAGAAGAAAGTACTTGGGTTTCAACAAACGATCTCACTGGATCTGTAATTGTGTTTCTATGGACATCAGAGGATTAAATGGTTTCATCAAAATTATTCCAGTGTTAGGAGAAATGAATTCCCATTCTCCCCTCTTACCTACATTCCGTCCTTTCATCCTATATCCTCTATCTCCTTCCTTCTCTAAGGACATTATACAATGGGTCAATTTCGACCTCCGGGTACTGTACTTGTCTTAACCGACAAGTGCACGTGCTCTAACCTAACCTAACCTAACCTAACCTAGTAGACTGAAAGACGATGGGCTGAGTGAGCCTGATCGAATTAAATTTTTTTTTTAATTTTTCCCAGTGTAGTCGTATGGAGTTCATACTAATCGTGTTTGGTGACTGCTAAATTGTTCAATTCCTTTTGCTGTTTAATTTTATTTTCATTTTTTCCATTTCTAATACGACTTAAAAGATCACTGTGTGTACCCCTATGGATTTCCAAAGACGATTATGTGGCGGGGCGTCAATTCGAAGAAGCACCCATAAATGGAAAACTTGTTGTAAGTGGTAGCACACAGTAGCATGCCAAGGAAAACAATAAAAAGGACACAAGAAAAAGAAAAAGAAGAAAAAATAAAATAAAAGAAAAGAAGAGGAAAGAAAAGCAAAAAAAATAGAAGAAAAGTTTTGTTAATCAACATAATGTAGCCAACAACGTTCAGCTCAACTTACACTCCCATACATGTAAATGCCGGAGGTATGAATAGGAGTGTAAGTAAGAGTGTGTGTGTGTACGTATATGAATTAGAGAACGTTATAACTCATATCATCAGGGAATTCAGATATGGACGGACGGATGCATAGAAGTTGTATGTAATAATCTTCAATGTTGATTTCTATTATTCCCATACACACATACTCTCTCGTGCACATACATATACATTTTGAATATGTATTGATGTTGTTTGTTGTTTAAGTAAATGTAACGAAGTGCGGGTGTGTATGTGTTTGTAGGCCATGGCACAGTGACTACATGTCACAGGATTTATGGCAATCATTAATCTTATTTTGCTAAGCTATAAACGCAATATTACTTTGACTGCTCACTGTTAACCATCATACCACCGCCATCACTATCCCAATGCCTGTGCCTTACTACCACCACCATTGCCACTGACGTTATTATCTGTATTGGCATCGGAATTGTTGGTTATTTGGCTTTGGCTTTGGCTATGGCTTGGCCTGCCAATAATGGTAGGATTTCTCTGTTCTATGTTTTTCATGGCACATTTTTGCTTGATTTGATAACATTTCAGGGCAAATGAATCTCAGGTTGATTTCTGCTGTGTGCTGATGATTCCCTCTCTTACTGTTTTGGGGATTTTTATTAATTTATTAAGACCTGTGTGTATGTATGCGTGTGTGTGTGTGTGTAGAAAGGTAAGGGTATGTGGCAATAATTTTCTATTAACCAAAGGTAAGTCCATAGCTGGTGGTTAAGTCTACCCAGCACTGGGATGTTGTAATATTATGTTAATAGTTTCAGTTTCTTTCCTTCTACTTTTTTTTGTTTTTCCTTTGGTTTTTAATTCCGCTTTGTCAAGAAATTAATTTGATTGCTTTTGACGTTAGTCAGTGATTTTTTTTCGTATCCTCAATCTCAAGGCAGGCGAATGTCTGAGAGAAAGAGAGAGAATCGCAAATAAATTAATGAACGAATGAATGTGTTCAGTCCTTACGACGCGTCGTATTGTAATTGTTTTTGTTCATTTCTTGTAACAATTTTGATTTAATGAAAATCTATGTTGGATTCTAAACAAAAACAAAAAAAAACATTTTTTTTTTTCTGGAATATATTTCCGTTTAGAGTAACTGCAATATTTATGCAATTGTTTCTAGGGGTGCGAATCATTGTTGTGTGAAGAGTTTAACAGCCAGAGTCATTAATCATTTGAAAGATACAGAACGTAAGAGAAAATTAAATTGAAAGTTTTTTTTTTTTTGTTTTTGTTTTTCTTTTGTAATTTTCTTCTGTTTTTAATTTTGTATTTCTCTTTGGGGTTCTTGGAATGTTTTAATTAAAGAAAAACGGTTTAAGAAAAATTGGAAAATATTGTCACTTTTTCAAGGTAATAGTTACAGTCAGATTGTTGTTTAAAGACCACCTAATTCATGTTATACTTTGAACTTTGGTATTGAACTTCTTGATGAATGCATATATAATTGGTCACTACAATCCTTCAGTTAATTTTACACATGATTAGTGGGACTTATAGTTTAAAGTCGACTTCAAACGGTAGGTTTTTGGGAAATTTTTCATGGCAATTTTATTTATTCTCAGAGTTTTTGCCAGATATCTGTTGAGAGGCAATCGCCGAAGAAATATTTTTTCATAGCTCACTTTTTTGGAGACGTCTGACTTGGGGTTCATGTTTAATAAACCAACACACTACATACCAGAGATCAGCAATAAGTATTCAAAACGATGAGTTGGTTCGAGTCATACTTATAAATTCAGATACTTATACGCATTCATACTTATTTTAACATGATACTCATACTACTCATACTCAAAGTTGGAAGTACTCATCGTATTCATACTTAATAATACGCATAATGTTATTGATTTCGACTCGTCTCTACTTAACATTTACACGAAGCACAAAATAAGTATGATTCGTGTACGAGCACTGCAATACTCAAAAGAAGATTGTGTGTATGCTTTGCTTGTTGTCTTTGTATTTCCTTTCTTCTTTGTTTGTATATGCAACAACAACAAAGGCTGTAAATTTTGATGAATGATTCGAATCACTCGAATCACTTATAAGTATTTTAAGTATTTTTCTAAATTTATGAATCAGAATAAGTAGGCGTATGAATCAAACATATTTCGAATGTTGTGAGTTTGATGTCAACGTTGTACTCATACTCATTGCTACTTATACTTATAAATCCATGTTGTAGCGAGTACGAATGAATCAGTGTATTTGAATTTCAATTCTGGTGATTCACTCATACTCAAAATTGCATGAGTGTTTATGAGTAGCAGAAAAACTACTAGACTCGAACTTAATTTATAATTTTTTCTATTTTTATAGCATTTATTACAAATTTTCGCCTGCCAGACATTTTAAAAAATATAGGTACGTTGATTTATGTTCGAATGATAAATGTACTCAATGTAATGCTGCCTCAATGTTACTGAAATAACATATTGCCCCGATCTACATAAATAGCAATTTCTTAAGCCTTGTATTTTTGGTTGATAATGCAACTTTCAAGTCGCCGTGGTCTAGTGGATAGTGTGTTGGCTTATTAGACAAAAGGCGCGGGTTCGAATCCCAGGTCAGACATCAAAACGAAAAATATTTCTTCGAAAACTTCCTCTCAGCAGATTTCTGGCAAAGACTCTGAGAGTAAAAATTGCCATGAAAAGCTTTTCAAAAATCTGTCGTTCGGAGTCGACTTTAAACTGTAGGTCCCGCCACTCATGTTTAAAATGAACGCACACAACATAAGTGGTGTGAGAAGCTAGGTCGTAATCCTGACTGAAGGGTGTAATGGCCAATTATGTATGTATGTATGCAACTTTGAAAGTTAGTTGCATGGAAAAATCTATTGGATTTCAGTGGAACCTTTATGAAACTGACAAGTTTTTGTACTAAGAAATCCTTATAGGGTTTATTTTATTGTGTCGTTGCTTGAAAAAAATTCGATTTTCATTCCTGTTAATTGGTTTTAGTTGTTCTTGAAATCATTAATACCAACCGAATCCATTTCTTTTATTTTAAGACCATAGAGGTCAGCAGTTATGACGCAGTAGTTTGCTCTAATATCTGTAACGTTTTGCGATTACAGGCATTCCCCGACTTACGACCATTTTTTTCCATAGAAAATACTTAAAGAGGACAAATATGTAGTATTAGTACAGTACGTAATTTTCTTCTTAAATTTTTATATGAAATTTGACTTACGGCTTAATCGACTTACTACCGATGACCAGGAACCTATCTCGTTCGCAAGTCGGGGAATACCTGTAATGAAGTACGGATCGCTTAACCCACCGTTCTAAAAACCGTACCAAACATTTTAAATTTTACAATGCTTTAGAAGTTGTAAAACTGGCTTCGGCTGATCTTCTCACCCCGTTTGGCAATTCTGTTTGAGTAATTGCGTTAAAAAATACAATTTTCGAAACGCATGCCCCACACTTTTGACAAAAATTTGTAATTTCAATTCTGTTGATTCACTCATACTCAAAATTGCATGAGTGTTTATGAGTAGCAGAAAAACTATTCATTGCTGATCTCTGGTTCTAATGTATAGGTGGGCGTCGTGCTCGAGTAGGTTGTGTGCTGGCTTATTAGACGTAAAGCCAGGGTTCGAGTTCCAGGCCAGACATCAAAATAAAATACAAAAAGTATTTTTTCTGGCAAAAACTCTGAGAGGTAAATAAAATTGCCATGAAAAGTTTCTCAAAAAATCTGTCGTTTGGAGTCGACTTTAAAATTGTAGGTCCCGCCACTCACCTATAAAATTAACACATACACTATAAGTAGTGTGAGAAACTAGGTCAATAATCCTAACTGAAGGGTTGTAATCACCAATTATGTATGTATGTGACATGTCTTCTTGAAAACAATAATATCAACCAAATCTATTTCTTATATTTTGAGCCAACAGCGGTCAGCAGTCATCACACAGTAGCTTGCTCTAATATCTGTAACATTTTGCAATTAATGATGCAGGGATCGCTTAGCCCACCGTTCTAAAAACCGCAGTGAATAATTTAACTTTCACGATGCTTTGCTCTTCTCACCATGTTGGGGAATTCTTTTTGAATTGAATATAATTATATAATTGACTATAATTTTCGAAAGGCAACATGAATTTTCATGATTAACAAACGAACAGATTTTACGTTTGTTAATCATGGCGGAATGGAAAACTTTATTTAGTCACATTCTTACGAATCAATGATGACTCAACATCAAAGTGTTCATTTTCGCTTAAGTTAATGTAATGAATCATTTAATTATGACTTAGCCAGCTTTGGGAATTGATAACAGCTATCATATTGAACCTAAATCTGTCAAATTAGTTGTCAATTATTCTTGTTAGTATTATAAAATCACCCTGTATGATCACGGATAATAACGTGTGTTCGGTAAATGGCCTCAGAAGCAGTTAACAACGACTGCAAAATTTCATTGAAAAATTCTCTTCAGCGCTGAGTATTACTTTTGGGTGAATGGGTTCTTGAGTGGATAAAGTTTTGCAAATTTTGGCACAATACCAATTCAAACTTGTTTGGGTATTTGCACGCATCGGTCCATACTTTGTTTAGAGATTGATGTTGAATGAATGATGCAAAGTCAATGATTACCAACTTCTTTTTGCCTGCATTCGATTATCTGGACACCAAGGTTAGGTTAGGTTAGAGGACGTGTACTTGTCATCTTTGACAAGTACAGTATCTGAAGGCCGAATTGATGCATTGTACAACGTTCTAGCTTCTCACATCATTCGTGTTGTGTACCTTAATTTTATACATGAGTGACTGTAGGCCTACAGTTTAAAGTCGACTCCGAAGACAAATTTTTGAGAAGCTTTTCATGCGAATTTTTACTACTCAGGAGTTTTCTGCCATGAAATCTGCTGAAAAGAAATCGCCGAAGCAATATTTTCATATTTTCATTTTGATATCTGACCTGGGATTCTAATTCGGGCCTTTCGTCTAAAAAACCAACACACTACCTTCCACGATCACGGCGACTTTATGTAGACACCAAAATCATGTGATTTCTATAGGACGGTGCTACATGCCACACAGTTCATGCTGTAATGGATATTTTGCACGCTTGATTTGACGTCGTGTTCATCACATGTGTAAGTGCTGTGAACTGGCCATCGAGATCGTGCGATTTGACCGCATTAACTTTTTCTTGAAGAATTTTCTAAAGTCACCGGTGTAGGCGGGTAAACCATAAACCACCGTGGTCTTCAAAGCTAATGTAAGCCATGTCATCGGTTAAATTCAGTCTGATCTATGCTAAGGCCACTTTTTTCCAAAATTCCTTAAAGAAATAATACGAATTTCATCTAAATTGAGACCAAATTTTTCTTAAAAGATTTATTTTGCCTTCTAACTTTCTTAACTCGGCTTTACCCTTCTCTCCCCTCCTGTTATAATTAATTAATGCATTGAAAAATATTATTTTATTTCGTATATTTATTTCAAATGGTCGTAATCGAGTCAATTATATTCGTAATTCATAATTTAATAAATATTTTATGAAACAATAATAATAACACGAGTCGAAATTAGTATTTAACCTTTTCAGAATTGTTGAAAACAATTTACGATTTATGATTTTGCCAATTTTGTCATGCAGGCACTTTCTTTGTAAATAATTTATAAGCGGCGTATGAGTAAAAAAACAAAAAAAAAAGAAAAATTGACTGCAAAAGAAAACGATTTGAAAAGTTGATGTCAAAAGTTAATTGGGTGCACTTCAATGACTGTCATAATATTTTCAAACCTTTAACAATTGACCTCAACAGTTGTGCTCAGTCACACACGAACATCAACAAAGAAAATCGAATGGAATCTTAAAGAGAAAATATCAGCACAGAATAATTGTTTCATGACATGAACGGCGGCAAAAACAGCAAAACGAACTGCAGCAATGCACACACACTGCAGGCATTTACGAAAATTCTCAAAAAAAAAAAAACAAACACGGAGGGAAAACAAGTAGGAAAATTACAGTGGGTTATGGGCGGCTAGGAAAGTGCTCTAAGAACCTCGACTACTGAGTAGCATTTGTAAGCAGTTGTACTTCAAAAGGGCGGCGTAATGAAGTATAACGAGATACTTGCACCTGTCGGTCAAGACAAGCACAGTACCCGGAGGTCCAAATTGACCCATTGTACATTGTCCTTAGGGGAGGAAGGAAAAGGAGGATATAGGAAAATAGGGGAGGGGAGGGAGAATGGGAAACAGAGGAACGAAAACTTATCCTGAGATACTTTATCCTGAGAAAATTTAGACTCAAGACTTAGCTTTCGGTTACAAAAATTGTTTCTGTTTTAAGGTCAATTATGGCCTATTCCCAAACGCTAACAACGATAATTTGATCGTTTAGACTGTGTTCCAAGTGTCTGTATCACCCAGAAGCTAGTGTAGGGTATTAAAACAGCTCACATGTAATGAAATCACATGCTGGGTTTAATAAAGAAATGACTGCTCAGTTGCACGCCCTGTTTAAGCACCTTAAAAAATTAAAAAAAAGAAAAAGAAGAAGAAAAAAATGGAAAACGAAATGAAACGAATATTTTTAATCAATGTAAAGTACTCGAAATGAATGTATGTATGCCACCAGGTAGTTTATTTGTTGTTTCAGTTGGTCTTATTGTTGTTGTTATTTCTGTTGCAAGTAAAAATAATTGCACAACTAAAGTTAACACACGCGTTTTAGTGTGTGGCACACACAAAAAACAGCAGCGGCAACTATGGTGTAGCAATACACGTGACACCAATTGTAAATTGGCAATATAACGGAAGTCATTTCAGAGAAACACACACACACACACACACAGTCACTGTGCTAGTTAGTTACTCCAATTGAAATCCTTTTTAAGTCCGAAAAAATAGACCCCCTATTGGGTTTGTTGCTGTTGTTGTGCCCACCCCATATGGATGCAACCGCATACACTAGCAACTGCTACACTTTTGTTTCTGCTGTAACTGAGTGCTACTGGTAGAGTTTAGTTTCAGAGCTTGCAATCAGGCGGTGGTAGTGTTTCCAATTGTTTTTGTTATTTCAGAAACAGTGTGATTTTCTTTTTTGCCTCTTTTTTTCGTTGCAAAAGCTTCTTGTGGTATTTACGGCATTTCAAATGCAACACCGCTGTCTAATCACAAAATTTACAAAAGTAATCAATTGTTGTTGTTACTGTTACTGCTGTTGTTGTTGTTGTTGTAAGAGAAGGTGCAGCTGTCAAAATTCACATGTCATTGCAAAAGTGAAGTGAAAAGTATTGAAAATACAAGCAGCAATTAAATAACGCAAGGGTTTGCAGTCAGTCGCTGGTATTGTAAACCCAATTCCATAAATTAATCGTAATTTAAGTCATAGTTTGGTTTCAATTAAAAGCGTTTTATGTTGGCTTTTACTTCCCCAATACCATAATTGGATATTTTTTTTTAAATAGAGCTTCTTTAAGGCAAGAAATGAAAACAAAAAAAAATGTGAAAATAATAATGGAATAAATTTCAGATTGCTTTGGACGAGGGTTGCTAATATTGTTTTGAGAAATTTTTAATTTTCATAAGAAATATCGGCGCTTTTTAGTAGCCAATAGTAAAGATGGATTGCCCAGATAGCCTTGGAAAAACTAATCAATCATCTGCCCTATCGACTACTAAGGCAATGATGATATCCTAGCAATACAGTGTTCCGAAACCGGTACCGATTGTGCCACGCCTATCTTCAGACTGAATTTGATGGACCCAAATAGATTTATTATTACATACATACATAATTAGTCCTTACAACCCTTTAGTCAGGATTATTGATCTAGTTTCTCACACTACTTATGTTGTGTATCTTAATTTTATACATAAGTGGCGGGACCTACAGTTTAAAGTCGACTCCGAACGACAGACTTTTTCAGAAACTTTTCATGGCAATTTTATTTACTCTCAGAGTTTTTGCCAGAAATCTGCTGAGAGAAAATCACCGAAGAAATACTTTTTTTTTATTTTGATGTCTGGCCTGGGACTCGAACCCTGGCTTTACGTCTAATCAGCCAGTACGCTACCTACTAGACCACAGCGATTATTGTTAATTGTTTTTATAATCGTCAATGGTAGTACTGCTACCATGCGATTTATTCTACTCCGCTATAACTAAAACTTGATATAATACCCCTATAACGTAGCCTATTGCCCTGGCAAATCTCGGTACTCTGCTCGGTGTGAACAATAACAATTCCCTGCCTGGCAGTCAGCTGTTTCTTTTTAGAATGCATTAATGTTCCAAAGTTTCTAAAAATATGTTCTGATGAATTATTCTCACTGTCACCGTCACTACGGTACCCTAAGCCTTCAATGGCCAAAAGAATTGTATTTATGTCTCTAACTTCTATTACTTCGGGCATACCTTTGCAAACTTACGCTCCCACACCTCAGAGTGTTTCTAGTTCCCTCTACTGCATGAAAGCTCCACTTCTCTCAAGATTGTCTGGTTGCTCATTGTGAAATATTTCCACATTGCAAACAGTTCCATACTATCTTTCATTTAACCCTATAAGAACCTAGTGCTTCTCGTATGATGACCTTAATGTCAGATAGCACTGTTATGTCCTGTCGTTTGTACCTCCTATCTAAGTCGAATTGAACACATTTTTCGATGGCATAGACTTCTACTTTCCATCTGAGTACTATGCAGCAGATGATTCCGTTCATGTTTTGCCATTAAATCACGACTCTTAAATCTGGTCGCAAAGGGGGACACTTTATGTATATTTAGGACAGTCTCATCAGGGCAGTTTTATTGTGGTCCACAATTTTATAGTTTACTAGCTGTACCCTCAACGTGTTGCTGCTCCCCCAAAATTTGAAGGAAAGGTATTAAACAGATGTCCCATTAATTTTGCATCATTTTATTGATTTTGTTTCCCCGTTGTCCTGATGATTCTGATAAACGGGCCTGAGTTGTACGCATTCGTTCATTTTCCAATCTCACTTCTCGTTGTTCAAGGGGTTCATGCGAACGGGTCTCAGTGCTCGTCCGATTCTGAAGCTCGTAATGCTCTTTTCTTCCGTGCTTGGGGTGTAAGTCGACCAATTGGTTGTTATTCATTTTGAATTATTTTCAGTGACACCATCCATCGGAAATTAATCGCACCAATCTCCGTCAACTCATACTTAACAACTTTGTTAAAGAATGCACAGTTTAAGATTTCATTCATTTCAAGTAATTTTCAGTGGCACCACCTATTTTGGAAATTGGTCATACCAATTTAGAAATCTTTGTCGGCTCATGCGCAACAACTTCGCTAAAGATCGTAACATAGTCAAATGCCCAGTTTACGATTTAATTGATTTTATGTAATTTTCAGTGGTGGCCACTTGCCGGAAATTGGTCACATCAACCTTGACTCACGCGCAACAACTTTCCTAAAGATCATAACATGATCAAATGCATAATTTACGATTCTATAAAGTACATACAAACAATCATTCATTTTATATATATAATATTATATATAGACTATGAGAGGTGACACGCCCACTATGGCCAATCTGCCCATTTTGTTCATATATACGTTGAAGTCATCCATACAAAATTTGAGGACTTTAGCTGTTGCAGTTTAAGAGATATGCGATATTTAATATTTATTTGGTATGTGGGCGTGGCACCACGCCTACTTGAAATTTTTAATAATAAGATATGGCCTATAGTTCCTTCCAGACACATTCATTTTTATATATATAGATATAGATGTCAGTGAAGAATCATTACGCTTCCTAAACACCCAAATGATTGCGTCTATCTGTAATGATATCCCGTCATTTCAGATGAATAACCTTGAAATGTACCATTTCCCTGGGGTTTAGTTGAATTTCGTCTATTATGGGTAATACAGAGGAATCACAGTGTGATCCACAGAAAGGCTGTAGCACTGGTATCGAGAAGGTAGGATTAGTAGCAATATCGGGATAGTAACAATTGTGAAGTCGCCGTGGTCTAGTGGGTAGTGTGTTGGCTTATTAGACAAAAGGCCCGGGTTCGTATCCCAGGTCAGACATCAAAACGAAAAAATATTTCTTCGGCGACTTCCTCTCAGCAGATTTCTGGCAAAGACTCTGAGAGTAAAAATTGCCATGAAAAAGCTTCTCAAAAATCTGTCGTTCGGAGTCGACTTTAAACTGTAAGTCCCGCCACTCATGTATAAAATTAACGCACACAACATAAGTGGTGTGAGAAGCTAGGTCGTAATCCTGACTGAAGGGTTGTAATGGCCAATTATGTATATGTTAATGAGGTTCAATATAAGCCCATAACAATTTTGAATTCGAATGTAGCTGAAGACATACAAGTTTTAGTTTTAGTCCTGCTTTAATCATCACTTCTAAAGGAAGATAAAATTAACTACAAACGGCATCCTATTTTCACGTAGTTTGGGATATAACGGGGCTGCGATTCCGGTTGTGAATTTTAAAAGTCGTCTAGTAAGGAAAGGATTTTGCTTGAATACGATGCCTGTAATTAATTTATAGATACACGTGTGGAGGCTTTAGATGTATAACCGTTACTATGTCTCCACCTAAGTTTTACAATTCCTTTAAAGAAAATAAAGAATTTCTGTAAACAATTCGTAACATTCTATTTTATGGTTCCACATTGTTTTTATTTTTTTAAAAAATTTTTTTTTAATATTATTTTGCCAAAAGAAATCCTTGGAAATGCAACCGATTAAATGCGATCACTCGTATTGTGTATGTGAAAAATTATTATGTACGAGTGTAGTACAGTAAGAGTAAGGCAGGGTTTTTAAGCTTCAATTGTTTGATGTTACCGCCGGCCTCATAATGCCACAATACGTTGCAAAATAATGCAATAAAAAGCAAAAAAAGAAAACACCGAAGAGTAGAGATTAAATAAATTTTAAGTCGCCAACATTACAAGTTTAATCTGAACAATTCGGATGACAAAAAAAACTTAACTGACTGGCTAAGTAGTTTAAGCTCAGGTTGATTTTTAAAAACTACTTGTTCTTTGAAACAAAAACAAAATTCACTCCGTAAGTTTTAAGACGTTTCGTTTCGTTGTTTTTTTCTTAAATCACAACCACTTTAAACATGAAAGATTTGAAGAAAAATATCACCAGAAACAAAACAAAACCAAACCTAAACAACGAAGAAACACATCAACAACATAATCCGTTCAGTTTTTTGTTGTTATTGTTGTTGTTGCTGTTGCTTTTCGTTAATATTTATGGTGTTGAGTTTTTTGTCGAGATCATCTTTGGCTTCAACTTAAGCTTCTTCATTTTCATCTTCATTTTCTTTCGCTAAACAGATCATCCGTCTTGTTCGATCAATTGCTGTTGCTTATAAGACCGCCATAGAATCTAAATCAGAAGCAACAGCAGAAGATCCGTAAATCCTTCTGTTTGATGCATAAATTTTTCAAAAGATTTCAGCAATTATTTCACGACTGCTTTACAACAACTTTGTATCTGATGAGAGAGCGTTTCTCACATAGGTGAGGGGAGAACCTCATTATCATTTTGCGAATTAATTTGATCATCATCATCATCGTCATCAACGTTGTCGATATTATTATCACTTTTGTTGTTATTGTTGTTGGACTATGTTTTATTTATGTTTCAGTCTGAATTTAACTTCAATAAATGTCCAGCAAATATGTGGAGCATGTGTTTTGCTGTTCCAATATCTGTTGTCGTCAATTTCTTTCTGTCTTTCTTTGCAATTCATTTCAAATAAACGATCGCAAATCATTTGTTAAAGTGCTGCTATTTGATGCTACTGGAGTAGTTACTGTTTATACCCTACCTGAGGGCTATATGCGTTTTTAACTGCTGCTGTTTATTTTGAATCATCTCAATGCTTGCAATGGGTGATTTTTTAAAAGCTATAGGAAATGAAAAAAAAAACACCTAAAATTTAGAAAAGTGCATGAAATTTTTATTTAAATTGATAGTACGGTCCTTATAATTTAATGTTTGAAGACTATTTCATGCAAATGTTGATCGCGACCGCGCCTCAAATGGTCCAACCACTTAGTCCAATTTTGGACAACTCTTTCCAATATTTCGGCTGGTATCTCACGAATAAATGCCTCAATGTTGTCTTTCAATGCATCAATTAAAGCGAAATTGTCTGTATAGACATGAGCTTTAACATAGTTTCACAAAAAATAGTCTAAAGGCGTTAAATCGCACGATCTAGGCGGCCAATTGACCGGTCCCGAACGTGAAATAAAATGTTCACCGATGTCGCCTCTTAATAAGTCCATTGTTACGGGTGCTGTGTGGCATGCGGCACCGTCTTATTGAAACCACATGTCATGCAAGTCAAGCTCTTGCATTTTGAGCAAAAAAAAGTTGTTTATCAACTCACGGTAGCGCTCACCATTCACAGTTACGTTACGATTCGCAGCATCTTTGAAGAAGTACGGTCCTGTGAAGTCACCAGCCCATAAACCGCACCAAACTGTGACTTTTTCTTGATGCATTGGTAGCTTTTGCAATGCTTATGTTTGATCTTCATTTCAAAATCGACAATTCTGCTTATTTACGTATCCATTACGTATCAAAAATGAGCTTCGTTGCTCAACACAATTTTTCGATAAAGAAATGGATCTTCGGCCAACTTTCCAAGAGCCCATTCACCAAAAATTCTGCGTTGCGGTAGGTCGTTCGGCTTCAATTCTTGCACCAACTGTATTCTGAAAGGTTTTGCACCTAAATCCTTCCGCAAAATTTTCCACGTTGTTGAGTCACAGAGGAACAATTGCTGCGAACGCCGATAATTGATAGCCATCATTAACAGTGGCCAATACAACTGCGATATTTTCTTCAGTTCGCACTCTACGTAAGCATGCTGGTGGTTTAATGTCCAACAATGTAAATTTGGAGCGAAATTTGGTCACAATACCCCGAATAGCCGCTTCAGTAGGTGGATTAAACTAACCAAAAAAATGGAAGAAGCGCGCGATGAACTTTCATAACAAAGTAGGCATTTTGATTATAAAATTCAATGATTTGCAAGCGTTGTTCGTTTGTAAGACGATTCATGGTTAAATTATAAACCCAACTGAAGATGTTTGACAGTGAAACAAAACACGAAACGTGCCTGAGCTGTTTAAACCAGTGTTGCTCGAAAGGTAGTGCTAAAAAATCAGCCGTTATAAGTCGTTTAAACAAACTTGGCATTCTAAATTTGTTGGGGACAGAACTCCTCTTGAAGTGGGAAGATATGTATAGGAAGGATGTAATAAGTGAAAAGAACTTCTATTAAACCAAGTAGGTTTAAGGCAATCTCAACTGTGGTTGGGTGATTAAAATCTCGCATCAAAATATAAAATAAAAACCTGGGTCAACTATTTAAATTATGAAAATAAATCATTGATAGGAAGCATTGAAATAAGCCATAGTCTAGTGGTCAGTGTGTTGCTTCACATTCCAGGTTAGACAACTCGAACAAAACGAAAAAATATTTCAGACTCAGCAGAGCGAAATAAAATTGCAATTAAAAGTTTTTCAAAAAATTTTCGCCACTCATGTAAAAAATTAAGACACACAATATAAGTGATGTTAGAGTCTAGGTTGTAATTTTGACTGAAGGGTTATAATGACCAATTATGTGTTTATGCATGTATCCTGTTTTTATCACAATTTCCAGAAAATTCAATACAAAGAGTCTTACACAGAGGTCGATACTGGCAACCAATATTATAAGCCTTTCTTACCTTAATCTAGGCAAGTCTGTTGGTCTAAAATAGGCTTTAATTGCCTTATAAGAATATATAAGTAATAAATTAAATTAAAATTAAATTAAATATAAGTAATTTTATTAATGTACGGTAATTTATTAATGTACGTATATACATATTTTTAATGTACAGTTTCTTTTGATGCACACTGTAGCTCAGCACAAAGTTGCCTATAAACATGCACAACTTCCCTCTTTTTTCTTAATATTTTTTCTTTGGTCAACAACTCTTTAACGCACTTTAAAGTCGCAGTAAACATGGTACGGTACAGCCAATGTAGGGTCACATCAAAAGAAAACATAACCTTGGCTTGCCAAATAATTTCTTTCAAGGGCTTATAAAATGATTTTTTTTTCTTCTCCTTAATTCGCTGCCATTTTAATTCGTTTCAATTTAAGTTGGTATTTCCGTTGATAAACTCTGTTTGCTCTTTACACAAAAAAAAAGCCGTCGTTCTGGAGTGGGTTTTTTTTATTGTTGTTGGTTTACGACTGTTGTTATTAAGTCAGGGGGATTAAAGTGATTTAGTTTTGGGACAAATCGTTAATTTAATTATGACAACTACACCTGCTACAAATGCTTTCTTTTTTATTTTGTTGCTTCAAACGTTGGCAGTATTTTTTTAAGAATTTAATTTTGATGGTTTACAGGACCTGTGGTTAATTATTTCTTCTGAGAGAAAACCTTACTAAAGTACAGCAAATTATAACGTTAAATTTATTTAAGGAGTGCGCACGAAAAAAACTGGACTTACACTTTTTAAACTAAGTGGGGGATTTTTTTCGTTTTGTATTTCAATTAAAGGAAACAATATTTGAATTCCTTTTGTGTATAAAATTTTTTTCTGACCAAGATCTCAGAGCATCCAACTTTTTGAGCCACTATTCTTTTAGACATGGGTGTAGGTTGTTTTTGGTCGGAAATCCTTTTTTTCTTCCACTTTCACGCTTTCTCTGAATACTCAAAGACTCCTTATATTGTTTTATTCTTACCTTAGAAACTGTGTTTTGGTTAACACCTGCGAGCGGCGTGGTTTTTCATTGAAAATTTCAATTATTTTTTTACGATATGCTTGTTGGGTGCCTATTTTCAAAAAACTAATTTTGCTATTGCAATGACATTTAGCACGCGGATTTTGAAAGCAATAACTAACAAAAATAGCGGTATTCAGTTTTTTCAATTATGATAAAAGTTATAAGCTTAAAAGTAGGCCCACTTTTTTTTTGTGCGCACTCCTTAATTAGGCCTTCAGATTACATTTTCTATAACCAGTTCTTTGAGCCATTTTAAGGGCTTTTCTTTCTTTTTCCTTTGGTTATTATTAGCCATTATAAATGAAATATTTTAATTACGATAAACATTGTTGTCTGGGCCCCCATTTAATTGTGTAGCATTTGAAATCAGTTGAGACATTAAACTCCCCTTCATATTATGATTATCATAGCTGCTCTTCTTGTTGTTGTTGTTATTGTTGTATTATTTGTCTTAATTTTCCAAACATTTAAAACATCCATCATATTAAATGTTTTATGACACATCATATGGAAAAAATAGACGGAGTGAGGGATATGTATGTGCAACATAAAGCCCAAATGACTGCCAAAAGCAAAATTAAACTAAACCAACAGCAGGGCCAGTGGTAGTTTTTGGCAACGACAGAAAGGACGAATAGTACGAGTAGATCTGGTAAAGTAAATCCCATTACAGTAATTAAATCACATCCACATATGAAAATTACATCAAATTATACTCATACACATACAAACACACACACACACACACAAACACACTCGCATATACTTGCTACAATGCCAGAATATTTTAATAAAACTGTAATGAGCCCAAAGACCAACAACAAAATAAGTTGAACAGAATGAACAGAGAATGTACGGAATGTACGGAATGAATGCTTAAATAAATTATAAGTGAAGAGACATAAAGTCCACCAAAGAGCATCATAAACGTATTAAAAAATAATTTCACTTAATAATTGTAATAAAAACATGAATTCAAAATGAGAGAACATAAAAACACACACACACACACAGATAGAGATAGATAGAGAGAGAAAGCCTTGACTAGACTAGTAGACAATATGGATGAGGACCAGTGTAAGCATTAAATATGCACGAAAATTACGAAGGGAAGTGTATGCAGGCAGAGTGAAATTTAACACTTTTAAACAATTAACACCAGCATGTAAATGGGGGTAAAAAGCGGGGTGCTTCAGTTCCTAAGAAATTTAGGAAAGTTTTCAAAACAAGGGGCTGTTTTTGGAATTCCTTCTGGACTTTGTTTATCGTTTTACTGACTATATGAATGCAGCACTCAAACTCCATGCATACAAAACTGAATTGATGCAACATCTTTTGTTATTCCTCTACTTCCTTATTTTCCCTCATTTCCTTACCTCCCCATTGAGTCATATTACAACTTGACTTCCGGGTACTGTACAGAGATCAGCAATGAATCGTTTTTCCATTACTCAAAAGCACTCATGCAATTTTGAGTATAAGTGAATCAACAGAATTGAAATTCAATACTCTGATTCATTCGTACTTGCTACAATATTGATTTATAAGTGCAGGTTGCAATGAGTATGAGTACAACGTTGACCTCAAACTCACAACATTCGAAATAAATTTGATTCATACGCCTACCCATTCTGATTTATAAATTTAGAAAAATACTTATAATACTTCTATGCGATTCGAGTGATTCGAATCATTCATCAAAATTTACAGCCTTTGTTGTTGTTGCATATACAAACAAAGGAGAAAGGAAAGGCAAAGACAACAAACAAAATATACACACAATCTTTTTGTGAGTATTGCAGAGCTCGTAAGCGAATCATACTTGTTTTATGCTTCGTGTACATGTTAAGTAGAGACGAGTCGAAGTCAATAACATTATGCGTAATGTTAAGTATGAATACGACGAGTACTTCCAGCTTTGAGTATGAGTATTATGAGTATCATGTTAAAATAAGTGTGAATGCGTATAACTCGAACCTACTCATCGTTTTGAATACTTATTGCTGATCGCTGGTACTGTATTTGTCTCAATGGCAAGGACACGTCGTCTAATTTAAACCTAAATCTAAACACTTTTTATGTAAGTGTCCTGCACTTTAGTATATGCGTTATCGCTTTTTGTGTAACAGGTCGTTTGAAGATCTAGGCATTGTGGCGAACTTGCTACTAAGCGAACTGACAGGTTTTATTCAAAGCTCGGAGTGGTTCAAAGCCATTACTGGCGAATCATGATAAGGCGGTTTATCTTATGCAGAATGCCACAGTAGGCAATAAGAGCCACTAAGTGAACTTGCTTGCGTTTGGATAATCTTCTATCAAATTTGAAGTGTTCTTGTATTCAGGTCCTGATCAGTATCCGCAGACATTAGTACAGGACATGCTGTCTCTTTTTTCTATTGTATCCTGAATCGAACATTATCATTCACCTTCATTAATGAAAAAAAACTTACATTTGGGAACGAAAAAAGATTTCCCCAGATTACTTTATATCACGGTTTAATAATTGCCCATCTCTCATCCGTTTACCTCCACTTGACTGTGATTATCTGATTATGAAATAAATCAAGACTCTGTTTTTAGTTGCTGCAGTTGTAGTTGCAGTTGTAGTTGTTGTTGTTGTTGTTGGCGTGAATTACAAATTATCATCTATTGACAGAGTTTAATTTACTCTCTATCAAATATATTAGAGTAGTAGACACATACATCGACATACTCAGTGTATTATTTTTTGAAATTCTAGGTTTATTAACAGAATGTCAGGCAGTCAACCCAGCCAACAACCCAACAATTTGAAATTTTCCTATGAGTATATGTATGAGTGTGTGTGTATTAAATTGTATTAGGGAAATATAATAATTTTTTGTTGTTGTTGTTAATTTTCTATTGTATAATAATAATATGTATGTTGTGGAATAATTTTAAAATATCGTAAATTGTACAATCTCTCGTATATTTTAAAGAGAGGCGTTATTCTAATTAAAGCCCAATCAAAATTTTAGACAAACAATTGCAATTTTGCTGTTTGAAATGTCAGCATTGCACAAATACAATACATACTACCACATACATAAACACATATACACACATAAGTATTCAAATGCTTAGCATTGATAGCAATACATGCAAAACAAATAGACATACAAACACACTTACAAATGCCATCATCAGGCATACGAAAACGTTAAAGGATAATTGTGTAAAATATTGCTACCGCCTAAGCAAAGTTTCTATAACTTGGTATTTATTATCTATTTATGCCTGTATTGGGTAGGTGGAAAAATAATTTCCTAATGAAGTCTACATAGTTGGATAGGTTGCGTTTACCATAAATGTATTTCACCCTTAATTGGATGATTAGTTCCATACATTTATGTTATTAATTTTTACATATGACTGGATAACAGTTAAAGTCGTTTTTTTATCAGGGAAGAAAACCAAAATTTCCGAAGAAATCTTTTATTTTCGTTTGTTAATGCCCCAGCGGCTCATTCACAGGAAAGCACCATTTCAAAATGGCAACGACTATGGAACGATGAGGATAGAGGAAGGCGGATGGCGAGACTTATTCCGGACATAAAGCCAAGGATCGGTCGGAAATTTGGAGAAGTAAATTATTACGTTACATAGATGCTATCAGGCCACGGATATTTTAGGAAATATCTGCACAGAATGGCCAAGACCACCTCTCCTTACTGCCTTTACGAGGAAGGGGAGGTAATTGATGATGCAGAGCACACTATCTTCGAATGTGCACGCTGGCAGAGCTATCGCTCAGCACTGATGACGATGATCGGAACTATAACGGCCGCTAACATTGTCAGGGTTATGATTGCGAGCAGGGACAATTGGGCTTCAGTGGCAAATTACGTGGAGTGCATTCTGAGACTGAAGAAGAGAGACCTGGAGACTGCAGAACATGTAGGCACGCCGGAATAGATGACACTAGCTCACGTGTCAAACGAAGACCTAGTCGGTAAACGAAGACCCAGTCCGAAGTAAAACCACCGTAGTTCTGGAATGGGCACAACAGTCCACGCTACGAGGGGGAGATTTAGTGGCTGAGGGCTCCACACATGGAGGACGTGACGACTTCTTCTATGGTGTGGTGAGGTACATTTACCCCTCCTCGGCGTAAAAAAAGCGACTTCAAGCATTCTCTAAATGATTACATCAATATATCGTGGTGATCAGTTAGTGTCTACTCTTTAGAAAGAGTAGGACTCAATTAGTAAATTTTTTTAATAATACATCCAATACGCAAACCTAATATATGTTTGCAGAGGGGGCTTTGTTTTAAACTAACGGACAGACGGTAACCCTATCATACTAGACTTGCTTTAGTAAACCAGCAAACTATTTAACTTGGAAAACTTAGATTAATGAAACGGAAACCAAATTTAAAGATAAACAGGTTTTAGAGGACATGCTTTTTAATATCATTTTGTTTGTGGAAGAAGTGAAAAAAGCAATTGCAACCTAAATTTCAAGATAATCAGTCCTGCTATACCAACTCTTTAAACCACATATCGTATCACATCAAAAGATAGAAAATCCAAGGATTGATTGATCCAAGATGACCGTCCTTAAGAATATTTATATATACATATATATATATATATATATATATATACATATATATATAAGGTTTCCTTGTTCGATTACATGCTAAAGAAAATGGTAGCCCTAAGGCCCACTTTCGTACCCTTCTCGGGAATATAGTTTTCTATCCACAAACATTTTTTCTGTTGCAGTGTTTCATTAAATAGCGTTTCATTTAAAATGATTTTAAATTTTGTATTTAAAATACTTTTTTGACTATAAATTTTCTACTTTCTAAGAAGAAATTACTTTCCATCCTATCCAATATATTTTAGATAACGCCTGAATGTTAAAGCATAAATTTACTTTTGGACAAACACCAACATAAACAACATAAATTCCGAGTTAAACATGCTCAGTCCTTCGAATGGACAATTTTAAATTGCCTTTATGCCACCCGGTAAAGTCATCTGCACTATGAGGTATTCACTGTATTTGCGTTTGCTCCTGACTCGTTTTGTTATTATCGGTTTTATAATTACATTTTCTAATATTTTCCCAAACTAAAAACCTAAAAAATATTGAGAGGAAGAATAGAAAAAAAAGTCGAAATTTTTAGATCCTCAGCTTGAAAACTGTTTAAATTGCAATTGCATTGCATACCTTGTCTGAAATGCATGCCAGCCTGCCTGTTTGCCTGTATGCCTGCCTATTTTGTTAATGCAAATATTGACATTTTATTCCTTCGAGAGATATGCAAAGCAACAACAACAACAATTGCAATTATTAAAATGTCTAAAAAAAATACGAGATGAGGAATACATTTATAGGATACCTACGGATCCTATTATTTCTATAATGAAAGCCATGTTTTTTTTCTGGCATATGGATTGGAGGCTTAAAATAAATTAGAAAATCAGAGATTTTGAAGTGAACAAAAAAAAAAAATGAATTATAATCACATGCTGTTGCTGTGTAGTGGTTTGTATTATTTATTTAGAAAACCTTGATTAACAAGGATTAATTAATTAAGGAAATTAACATGAGAAGAATTAACATTAGAAGGTAGGTCGCAATCCTGACTGAAGGATTATAATGACCAACTATGTACGTATGTAGTTTAGTCGTGTTTGAGAAGGCTTTCCTTGTGCCTTTTTCTCTAACAGTTCAAAATGTTCCTTCCATAAAGGCTAGCTCGTCAGCCAGAATACTATCGATTTGGTTATTTAACAGTTTAAATCCGCCGATCTGGCAATGCAGTCAGCTGTTCTTCTTTATTTATTAAAAGGTCTATCGTTTACGAATGTGGATTGCTTAACAACCAAAAAAGGCGTAAAAATAGTTTAAATTTGTCACAGAAGTTATTATTCAAACGTGGCTTCTTTTCGAGTATTTCGTTGCGATTATGATCTCATTATCGACCTACTGTGCAAGGCATTAAAAGGATTATAAAGAAATTTTAAAAGATTGGAAACTTTATGCAGATGTGTATGCGCTGCCGAAAATATCATTTCTGCTGGAGAGAATGTGATGAATAATCTGAGTTCGTTATTTTCGTTATTTTCGCCTTCCTGGCAATTAGATTTATCTTATACGTCATTATTACGCGCTTTCCATTTATGTTTGCCCCTTCATCTATAAAAATCCCATCTTAAATACGCCTTACCATTCACAACTCCGTAGATGTGTTGGTTTAGTGCCAAAGAGGCTTTCAGAACAGATTTTTCGAACAAAATTTTCTTCAACCCTTTAGAACATTTCTCACTCGTTCATGTAAAAAGTACATAACTGGTCATTACAACCCTTTAGTCAGGATTATGACCTAGTTTCTCGCACCAAAGGTGTTCTATTTTTTAATTTTATACATGAGTAGCGAGACCTATCGTATGAAGTCGACTCCGAATGATAGATTTTTTAAGAAACTTTCCATGGTCATTTTATTTCACTCACAGAGTTGACACAAATTTGTGAAGAGGAAGTCGCTGATGAAATATTTTTCGTTCTGTTCGAGTTGTCTGAATCAAAGTTTGAACCATGGCCTCACGCAATTTCCAGGCCTCAGATATCTCCAATAAAACGAAATATTTCTTCGACGACTTCCTTTCAGAAGATTGCTTTCAAACATTTTTACAACGAAATAAAATTGTCGTGAAAAGATTCTCCACAAAGTCGACTTTAAACTGTAGGGCCTATACTAATCATGTATAAAATTAACACACACAATATAAATACATAGTGGTGGGTGAAACTGGATCGTAATCCTGACTGAAGCATTGTCATCGCCAGTTATGTATGTACTAATGGTCCTTTGATTGAATTTTATCTTATGGTACCGCCGTGGTCTAGTAGGTAGTGTGTTGGCTTATTAGAATACAAAAAGTATTTTTTCGGCGATTTCCTCTTAGCAGATTTCTATCAAAAACTCTGAGAGTTAAAAAAATTGCCATGAAAAGTTTCCCAAAAAGAAATCTGTCGTTCGGAGTAGACTTAAAACTGTTGGTCCCGCGACTTCTGTATAAAATTAACACACACAACATAAGTGGTGTGTGAAACTGCGGGCTTCTTGGAGACGATTACAGTAGACTGTCTAATGGTGAAGGTATTGCACTGGTCATTTTATAGTCACCTAGGCAGCAACTCGTTTCGTTGCCGTTCGCATCTTCCCTCTTTCCACCTTTCCCAAACACCTGCACAATGCTCTGTATGAGTAGGGGCCATCCCCTGAGTGCCGGTTTTATAAAAAAAATAAATAAAAGAAAAGTGACAAGTTTTTTGTTGAAACTAGAAAAAATATGCTACTGGAAGTAAATAAGAAGGAGTAGTATTTAAATAAATTAGTTCTGAAACAACCTACATTCCTGCTGATATGAAAAATGTCTGCAGAAAGTCTGCATGGTGCTGAACACTGCCAGTACATCACGTTCAGCTTTGCTTTGCAAGCAAGCTTAAATGGTCGTAAAAATATGTTCTTTTCTATCGCAAGCCGATGAATTTCATCAAGATTTTCAAGATCGTAATCCCAGTTCGGACACGAAATTTGAAAAAAATATTTCTTTAGCGACATCAGCAGAGTCTGGCGAAAACTCTCAGAGTAAATAGAATTTCAAAAATCTATCGTTTGGAGACGACTTTAAACTGAACATCTCACCACTCGTGTATAAAACAAATTAACACACACAACCTAAGTAGTGTGAGAAACTTGGTCGTAATCCAGTAGATAGTGGCCGTAGTCTAGTAGGTAGTGTGTTGGCATATTATACGTAAAACCAGGGTTCGAGCCCCAGGCCAGACATCAAAACAAAATACAAAAAGTATTTCTTCGACGATATCCTCTCAGAAAATTTCTATGAGGGTAAAAAAAAACCTGCCATGAAAAGTTTCTTAAAAAAAAAAACTGTCTTTCGGAGTCGACTTTAAAACTGTAGGTCCCGCCATTTGTGTGGATAAAATTAAAGTACACGACGTAATTGGTGTGAGAAATTTGATCGCAATCCTGACTGCAGGCTTGTAATGACCAATTATGTATGTATGCATGTATGTACGTTTGTGTTGCTTATTAAAATAAAAAAGTGATTTTTATTTATTTTTTTAACATTTTGTAGAGGAATAATCTTTTGTTTTAAACAAATCTTCTGTTATTTTAGAGAATAATGTTCGTAAAATTTAATTTCTATGAGACTTTCTGCAATTATACCATAAAAAGACTAAAAGAAATAATTGAACCCCCAACTCCATAATTGTGCAGCGTAATTCGTGCAGATCTGATAAATCACCACACTAACCAATTCATCACCATATATTGGCATTAAAATCGAACTGATGACGATGACGATGTTAATGTTGATGTCGATGACGCTGCCAATAACAATAATGACGACACCGGCGCTGTCTATTTAATTTTGTGAAAACTTTACAATTAATTACAGAAATATTTAAAAAATTTCCTTAAATATCTTGACTATTTGGTATGACAATAAACAATGTTTAGCACTTGAATGCCATAAAAGGGGGGTCTGCAATGCAAACAACATCAATAAGATTGACAACAATTATAGGCAGACATATGAAGACATTTAACACTCAATCGTGACATTGTTAACTCAAGTTAACTCAAAAGCCACGAAATGATGAAAAAAATTGCAAGAAAAAAATCTACGTTTATAACGACGAACTAAAAATTAAAAAGAAAAGAAAAAATTTGCTTTAAACGTTTCAAAAAAAGCAAAAATTATAAAGAAACTCTCTTACGAATCAAAGTCAATCAAAATGTAAAATATGGCGCCACAAATAAAACGAAGCCAACTTAAGGTTTTCTTGAAACAAAAGCAATTAGACAACAAGGCACGTACTATTAGTGCAACAATAACAGCAACAACAATAATAATAGCCATTGGAAATCAATTTGAAAAGAAAACCAAAATTGGTAAAAAAAAAGTGAGAAATGAAATCCAACAAGTGACAGTGATTTTTATTTGCTAAGAAAACTGCTAAATAGACAGCACTTTTAATATGTGAAATCAGTTGGACACACTCGTACAATAATAATTAGTGCTCGATTAATTGGAAAAATGTCTAAAAGTGAGCCAACATTGCATATAAAAATGTTTTTAAAACATTTTGTATGTTCTCCTTCAGCAAGGGCAGTTTTCGAGACAATGCAATTGAAATTGTCTTTAACCTTCTACAAAAATAGCACACATCAGTATTGAGGTTAAACTAAGCTTCTATTATTGAGTTTCTTTCTTATGAAATATGAGACTTTTGCAAACCATCTCTCCCATTTTATTATTTCTACTTTGGCCCGTATATTCTCTGTTCTAATCACAGATCAGCAATAAGTATTTAAAACGATGTCTATTCATACTTAACAATATAATGTTATTGACTTCGACTCGTCTCTACTTAACATTTACACGAAGC
The DNA here is from genome assembly GCA_014635995.1 of Sarcophaga peregrina. NCBI lineage: Eukaryota > Metazoa > Arthropoda > Insecta > Diptera > Sarcophagidae > Sarcophaga > Sarcophaga peregrina. The sequence continues at coordinate 28,027,664 of CM025789.1, read as the reverse complement.
ACAAAATAAGTATGATTCGCATACGAGCTCTGCAATACTCACAAGAAGATTAAGTGTATGCTTTGCTTGTTGTCCCTATCTTTCCTTTCTTCTTTGTTTCTGTATGCAACAACAACAAAGACTGTAAATTTTGATGAATGATTCGAATCACTCGAATCACTTATATGAATCAGAATGAGTAGGCGTATGAATCAAACATATTACGAATGTTGTGAGTTTGATGTCAACGTTGTACTCATACTCATAGCGAGTAGGAATGAATCAGAGTAGTCGAATTTCAATTATGTTGATTCACTCATACTCAAAATTGCATGAGTAGCATAAAAACGATTCATTGCTGATCTCTGGTTCTAATGTATAGGTTTGTGACAGAAAGGTGCATATTTTTGCGACCAATTCGTCGTTTTTTATTGTCCTTTATAACAGGACATAGTATACTGGTCAGTGTTCAGCATATGGCATTCTTTACTTCCTGCAGAAATCTTCTTTTTACTGTAAATTCTGATCAGGTCTAATGTCTATAAACACTACCCCATCTTACTCCCAGTGGCATTATTTTTCTAGGCCAACAGAAAGCATAAAGATAAAATTGATCAAATTCCTCCATACATACTTAATTGGCCTTTACAATCCTTCAGTCAGGATTACAACCTAGCTTCTCACATCACTTCTGTTGTGTGTGTTAATTTTATCCATGAGCGGCTAGATCTACAGTTGAAAGTCGACTTAGACCGACAGATATTTGATTTACTCTCAGAGTTTTTGCCAGAAATCTGTCTTATTTTGTTCGAGATGTCTGATCTGGGGGTTGAACCGTGGCCTCACGTCCAATAAACCAGCACACTACTTACTAGACTGTAGTAAGTAACCGAAATTTTGAGTTTGAGTTTTCGGAGTTTAAGTGAGTTCTTTTTTCGACGTTTGGTGCTTTTAGCACTGTTTTACCCTTTTTGGCTTACTGTATGTTATAAACTGGAGGCTAAAGGGTCCGCCGAAAAACTACTGAATATTTTCTCCAATTTCATTTTTTTTTTTTGAAAGAACAATCCTTCCGGTTAATAATGGAAAATAATTTCATTCAAATGGCTGCCTTGACTGGCCATGCAGTAGCCTACACGATCGGTTCAATTTTTAAGCACATTATCTATTAAAGCGTCATTTGTCTCTGGCTTACAGGCGTAACACTTATCTTTGACGGCACCCCACAATTAATAGTCCAACGGTGTCAAATCGCAGCTCCGAGGTGGCCAAACGACATCAGCTCTGCGGCTGATAATGCGATCTTCAAAAACAGGGCGCAAAACATCGAGTGTAATTTCGGCTGTGCGGCCCCTAGCGCCGTCCTGTTGAAACCAAATGTTGCCAATAGCCTCCTCTTCAATTTTTGTGAACAAAAATTCGTTCAACATGGACCGATAACGATCGCCATTGATTGCAATGGTCATTGCTCATTTTCGAAGAAAAATGGACCAAAATCCCCAACAAACAGTGACTCGTTTTGGGTGCGTCGGCTTTTCAATATATGCATGCGGGTTTTCTGTGCCCCAAATGCAACAATTTTGCTTGTTTACATACCCGCCAAGATCAAAATGAGCTTCATATGAAAAGATGATTTTGTTTTGCCAAAATCGGCATCTTCTGTAAGACGATCTAAAGCCCACTTAGCGAAGCGAAAACACGTATACACAACCATATTCGTTCAGCGGAAGGATG
>CM025789.1:28006321-28025451 GCA_014635995.1 Sarcophaga peregrina | reverse complement strand
AAACGTCGTGTCATGGACAGTGTGTAGATTACGCACTGGTGTTGTGACACTACAAGATCTCAATCAAAATTATTGAAAATTCCAAAAATAGTTTCATTTGAGTCAAAAAATGACCTTTGGTCTGCTGTAAGCAACGACGTGTGTTTCCTGAATGACTGCTGTTGACAATTGATCCCAATTTTATCGAAAAATCATCAAACGTTGAGAGATCCTCAATGAATCGTTTTTCCGCTACTCATAAGCACTCATGCAATTTTGAGTATGAATGAATCAACAGAATTGAAATTAAACTACTCTAATTCATTCGTACTCGCTACACCATTGATTTATAAGTATAATTAGCAATGAGTATGAGTACAATGTTGACATTAAACTCACAACATTCGAAATATGTTTGATTCATACTCGCCTACTCATTCTGATGCATAAATTTACAAAAATACTTATAATGCTTACGAATGATTCGAGTGACTCGAATCATTCATCAAAATTTACGGTCTTAGTTGTTGTTGCGTGTACAAACAAAGAAGAAAGAAAAGATAAAGACAACAAGCAAAGTATACACACAATTTTCTTGTGAGTATTGCAGTGCTCGTACGCGAATCGTACTTACTTTGTACTTCGTGTATATGTTAAGTAGATACGAGTCGATGTCAATAACATCATGCGTATTGTTAAGTATGAATACGAAGAGTACTTCCAACTTTGAGTATGAGTTTTATACTAAAATAAGTATGAATGCGTATAAGTGTCTGAAATTATAAGTAAGACTCGAATCTACTCATCGTTTTGAATACTTATTGCTGATCTCTACTGGGTACGTGAACAAACAAAATTTTTGAATTTGGATCATTAAAAATCCATGTAATATCCAAGAGCTTCCAATTCATTCCGAAAAAGTCTCTGTCTGATGTAGATTTTGAACTGGTGTCATCGTCGATCCATATTGCTTTGAGGACAAAAGCGGCAAGTGCTCTACAACAACTACTTTTGCCCGTATGGAATGCTCTGGACACCAACGATATAGCATTCAACAGAACGGTTCATACACTGATTATGCCACATTAGATATTCTGCACGAGCGATTTGAGGGTATAGTTATTTCACGTGGTTGTGATGTGAACATATCGTGCGCTTTGACATCGTAAAACTCTTTCATGTGGGGGTTTCTTAAGTCGCATACTTGTTCCATACATCTGAGGCGTCACAACGGACCTCAATGCGTGCTCAAGTGTGCTTAAGTAGTTAAAGCTATCACCTCAACCTGGCCTAACATAACCCCAGCGAACCTCTGTTACAGGTAGTGTGCATAACTTAATTCCTTTTGTTGTCTCCCCTCTAACGTCTACAGCGTTTATTTATCTAGCAGAGTATAATCGTCATACCACCCAAAATGACTTTTAACGCCCTCAGAAATTGCTGCTTTTCTTTAATGCTGCAACCTTTTCTTCTTTTCTCTTCAATGAGAGAGAACAAAAACACCTCCTCCTTGTTTAACTTCTTTTATTATAATTTCGACGTATTTTTTCTAATAAAAAAAAAAAATTCAAAATAAAAAAAAACACGAAAACATTCTTATTAAATTATAAAAAACAAAATGTAGTTTTTGTTGTTCTTCTGATACATAATTTTTTTTTTATTGTGTAGTACAACAACATGAATGTTGTTTTGCACACCTTTTTCCTGTTTTGACATGTTGCTCGTACTCCTTGTTTTATTGAATAAAAAAAAAACAAAAACCACCAAACAATACCGTTTAAACAGATTTTTTCTTTCTACTTCCTCTACTAATACTCGTACTACTACTACTACTGAGTTCATTGGCAAAAGGTACGAGTATCCTTAACAACCAACCTTCTGGTGTTTTTTTCTTCTTCTTTTCATTTATTACGAAATATTTATTCCTTAACTTGAAAGGTAAGAACAGTAGAAAACAAAAACAAAAACGAATAAAAAAATTGGATTTCAATTCAATTGATTTCGTGGGGGGGTTTTCTTATTGAAAAAAAAGTTAACGAGAGAAAAAAAATTGAAAGAAAACCAGAAGGAAAAACAAGAAAATTATACTGAAAATTGAATTTCAAAGGCGTATTGATACCAATTTCATTTCTAACAACCCAATTTATTGTTTTACAACCTCAATAATAAAAATTTTTTTCATTCAATTTTTTTTTGTGCTTCTTGAGAAAGATTTTTATGTTCCCTGTGATTATTTTTACTCTGTTTTAATGTGTTTTTCTTTATTGTGCGTTGTTTTGTGATTTGCCAATAAACAGAAGATTTCCTTTCTTTTCCTTTTCTTTTTTTTATTTCATTTTTCTACAAACGTAAAGATTTTTGCATATTTTATGGTTCAGAAATAATTTGATTTTCTTAACCATCTTATGTGGAGTGCGAAGGTAGAGATTGAAGATTTAAGGACTGGCAGATTGGCTGTGTATGGCTTTATTTGAAATGATTTCCCTTGAAAAAATGTGCTTGTTTTTAGCCAAATATTACGACTTCAAATGTAAGTGAAAATAACTACGTTTATGACTTTATTTGAGGCCAAATGAAAGGCAAAATGAATTGTGCGGAACACAATTATTTCAACGAAATAATTTTTTAATTTAAAATTCGATTTAAAATCTTCCTACTATCCAACAAGTTTGATTCACTGTTTTAATTATTTATGCGTCCATTGCCATCTAGTCCTGCTAACACGATAGCATCATCTGGATTGGTTTTCCCATGTAATCTGGCTGACTACTCATTTAACTTCCTTGTCATGTTTTCAAATATTTGAACTCAACATTCTTATCACCTACGTCGCATTTGGATTACATGTTCTATCCATCATGTCCTACACACGTATGCATACATAATTCGTCAGTCAGCATTACAACCTAGCTTCACACACGACTTATGTTGTGTGCATTAATTTTATACATAAGTGCCGGGTCCTACAGTTTAAAGTCGACTGCGAACGAAAGGTTTTTTCGAAAAACTTGTCAAAGCAATTTTATTTTCTCTGAGAGTTTTTGTCAGAAATCTGCTGAGAGGAAGAATTTTATCGTATTTCATTTTGTTGGAAATGTTCAACCGGGGTTTGAACCGCTGTCTCACTTTTAATAAGCCAACAAACTTCTTTTTGGATTACGGCGACTTTAAGAACTTAAACATTCGTTTTCAAGACTTTCTTTTAAACCACCGTACAATATCCAGATCTTTAAAGCTTTTTGCCATCCTTATTGCCATTTTATTTTAAATATTTCTTATCAGAGATATTCTTTAGAGATGTTCGCTATTTATCTCTGCAAATATTTCATCTTTCATCAGGCGATTTAATCCACACCTTTTTATCGCACTCACCCCTTTGAAGATTATGGTATTAATAAGCTCATCTGAAGGTGGTGAAATTTGAAGGCTATGGTTACAACAATGGGATACAATCCAACCCAAAATTCATCAGGGGACTTTGTGGCCGAATGGCATATCCGCCCTTAACTGCGGACTCTATAATTTTCGGCAACACTTTGCAACGAGACATTCTCCTTTAAAATAGGACCAATAGTATATAAATAGACCAGACATTGTGATAAATATCCCCAGAGTGTAATATGTCGAGCTCACACAACAAATTTGCTGGTGTTTTCTAAGTAGAAGTCAAGGCCATTTAAAGATGTGCTATGAAGTGCAAGACGTAGCATTACTTTCTGTAAGTCAGAGAGTCATTCGAACATTCAGCTCCTATGAAAGTAAATCAAGAATAACGTCGGTATATAGGGGAAAGCTGTTTAAATATGTAAGTGAAGTAAACGTTGTTCTGGCAATTCAATACAGTAACCGAGTCAAATGGACTAGGGGAGAGATCCTTTGTTATATATAAAAGAGAAGATAGAGAAAGGCTTCTCAGATCAAATGGGTCTGAGGTAATATAAATTTTTCTTGGGAAATTACAACAGAACGACGTTTGATTCATGCCTCAGACTATCTTGAATAATCAAATAATGCCTTCAATTCGTTCAGAATTGTAATCTTTTCGGGGCATAAACCTGGACACAGGGAAGCTAATTACCTAGCAAGCTGAATTTTGTAAGGGTAATGAATTGAAGGACGATACCCCGTATATGTATGTATATGAAGGACAGTACAAGTACTTTAGCACCAATATACAGTGGTAATAAGAATTAACTTCTCTTGGAGCTTACTTCCTATGCTAAGTATTAATAAATCTTGAATCATCAAGACGCATTCTTGGAACTTGTGATGCACATCAAGAGCTATGCGCGAGTTGGTCGTTATTGACACCAACCAGTATCGTGAAATTTGTCAAGGCAATAGCCTTGGAGAGTACATAATTAGGATACCCCGTAAAGTTTAAGAGGAGAAATATATCGTATACAGTAAAACCCCGCTTAACGTGGGGGATACGTTACAAGAAGTTCCAGCGCTAAACGAAACAGCGTTAAACAAGGCAACTTAACACTTACATGTGAATACACCTAGTAACGTTAATGACAACTAATAAATCAACTATGACGCGGGAAATCTTTCGTACTGTGATTGCGACTTCGGAAAATACAGTTGAAATCTTTTTTCTGAACAGACTAACAAAAGAACGTTCAAAAAGAAACAAAAGATAGACCAGAGATCAGCAATAAGTATTCAAAATGATGAGTAGGTTCGAGTCATATCTCAGATACTTATACGTATTCATACATATTTTGATATCATACTTATACTACTCATTCTCAAAGTTGGAAGCGCTCGTCGTATTCATACTTAACAATGCGCATGATGTTATTGACGTCTCTATTTAACACTTACACGAAGCATCAAAAAAGTATGATTCGTGTACGAACACCACAATACTCACAAGAAGCTTGTGTGTACGCTTTCCTTGTTGTCTTTGTCTTTCCTTTTTTCTTTGTTTGTATATGCAACAACAACAAAGGCTGTAAATTTTGATGAATGATACGAGCCACTCGAATCACTTATAATTATTATAAGTATTTTTCTAAATTTATGAATGAGAATGAGAAGTCGTATGAATTAAACATATTTCGAATGTTGTGAGTTTGATGCCAACGTTGTACTCATACTCATTGCTACTTATAATTATAAATCAATGCTGAAGCGAGTACGAATGAATCAGAGTAGTTGAATTTTAATTCTGTTGAATCATTCATACTCAAAATTGCATGAGTGCTTATGAGTAGCGGAAAAACGATTCATTGCTTATCTCTGGCATACACCGTCGCTATATAGTGCATCGCTTTTGGTTAGTGCATGGCCGTTTCATTTGCAACCGCTTAATACTGAAACAGCGTTAAGCGGGGTCTTACTGTAGTCGTTGTATTAAGATGTCTCTTTATAATGATCGACGTAACGACTGTGGAATTGTCAATGAATATCGAAAATATTCAAGATTGGTAGACAAACGATGCCATGCTCTAAGATGTTGACACTTTCTGCTATCATGGTAGTATTAATACCGTTCCCTTGGTTTTATGAATCCAGTTTAGAAAGCTCCCCATATCTCTGGGAGACGAATATTAATATATTCGACTCCAGCATCCATCCCTATTGTAGGAGTGTTAGACAAAGAATGGAACTGTCTGTGACACAAATGCACTTTACATATTTGCCAATCAGGATTTCAAACAGAGTCCATAAAATCTTTACCCAAGAGTGACAGTCAATATTAGAAACGCAAGTGAAACTGGCAATGATACATACGACAGCAGTTTATATAGAAGGTGGGCTAATACATAGATGAGACAAAGCATTGACGAAGGAAATCTGAAATGAAATAAAACTATTCGCTTATCATGGAAGAGTGGAAAGGAAATATTTCCAAAATGTTAAGCTGTAGGTTAGGTTAGACTAGGTTACAGGACGTGTATCTGTCAAACAAGACAAGTAGAGTACCCGGAGGTCGAACTGACCCACTGTACAACGTCCTAAAGGAGGGAAGGGGGGAAAGAATGAAAGGAGGGTATGTAGGAGAAAGGGAGAAACATTAAGCTGTTAAAAAACATCCAAATTATACGTAATCGAATCTATTAAAACTGATCCCACATGCCTAACAAAATTACAAAAATACTAAAACAACACTTAGCATATGACATTTTAATAATCAAAAATGAAAAGAAAAACATTCTCCAAAAGCCTTAAAAATATTATGGGCCTCCTATATTGGTTTCGTTGTCGAATAAATTTTGCAATTAAAAAAAATACCTTTTTAAAGCCGCACCACAACAACAATTATGAATGAAACTTAAACGAAACAACTAAATTAAAAAAGCTGAACACAAAGGAAAAAACAGTTAAAGCTAAACCAGAAGAATAAGAAGAAGATGAGGAGAATTACAGAAATAATAAAAAAAAAAAATTATTTATTTTTTATGTTTATTTTATAGTTTTTGGCATATTTTATGTCCTTTTTCTTTTGCCAGCGTACCCAGTAATACATCATGCTGGCTGGAGCTGTCAAACTTAACAACAAAGTTTCTTATTTGCAATACCAAATGGAAATACACAAGATATTAAGCGTTAAAATAAAAGCTTTTTTGCAACAATTTATGTTTTACAGCGTTTTAACTCTCATTACTCCAAGAAGACCATGTGGACTTAAGCCTTTTAAAGTTTAAAGTTCTACTCCCTTTTTGTTTTCTTCTTCTCCTTCATCTCTATTTAAGATCTTCAAAAGACCAGGTTGTTGTTTGTATGCCAGCCTTGAGTTAATGTGAAATGCATTTGCAACCATAAAATAAACAAAAAATAGCAACAAGAACAATGGCTCAGCATGGTTTAATAACAATTTCAAAACTTCACAAATCTCGCACCTATTAAATCTTCCTGTACCATCTTCACAAGACCAATAGGCGCGCATCGTTCACTTTTTTTATCTCATCTTTGGCTATCTTCTAGTATCGTATGCCGCTGTTGTTGTATTCATTGTTGTTAAAAGTTGTCTTGTGAGTTCCATAATTTTATGTGAAAGCCAAGCATAAATTTCTTGTTGCTTTAGCGGCACAAATTTTTTATAGCCAAAGTTTTTGAAATTGCTTCGTCAGAGCCTTCATCTGTTTGGATTTCCTTTTTAAACACCCTCGACGCAGTTAATTATTTAAAAGGGTTCTCGTTTTTCTTTTCAATTCCATTTCAATGTTCTTCTCTCAATCTTTGTTGCATTTGCTAAGAAAAGTAATTAAAATATCACTGCAGGCCTTCCTGGTTGTTGTATGGGATGCCGTAGTCTTTCTGTTGCATCCTTTTCTTTTGTCGACGTTTATCTTTAAGTCCGAAGGAATATAAGAATTTAAAATTAAATTTAATTTGTATTCCTTTTGGAAACATAAAAATCGATTGTTTGCGTGTGTTTCGATTTAATTGCATAATACAGGGTGGCTGATATATAATGCAACAAAGTAAAGCGGTTTAGTTTTTTAATTTTTTTTTTAATTTTATTGTTCAAAAGCAAAAAATGTCGGAAATAACATCAAGTTTTGATTCGTTCGAATTAGCCACCTTTGGTACGAATTATGGCCTTCAAACGGCCGACAAAGCCATCACAGGCTGCACGAAAGGGGCTCTGCGGTATTTTGGCCCATTCCCGGTGGAACGCCGTCTTGAGATGATCAACACTTTGTTATTTTTTAGTGAGAACCTTACTCTCCAAAATGCCTGAGGCTCAAAATTCCAACGGATTGAGATCCGGAAATTTTGGTGGCTATTGTGCTGTAGAAATGAAGCGAGGACCTCCTCTTTAAGCCATCCTTGGTTGACGCGTTCTGAGTGCTGTGGTGCTGAATCCTGTTGGAATGTCCATGGTCAGCGGCCGAAATGTTTGTCTGACCAGGGCTTCAATACTGTCTTTAAGATATTTTCCCGATAATATTCGGCTTTTATTTTCATCCCACGGTCGATGAATACGAGTGGGAAGCGACCATGGGCTGTGACGACAGCCCCACATCATTTTACTATCGGCGGCGCTTGAGTTCTGGTGACCAATCGCAGGTCTAAATTTTTTGGCTGACCTCTTTGGCAAGTAAACCCGATCATTTTGTTTGTTCACAAACTGCTCACTTTGGAATGGCTTCTCATCGGAGAAAACCAAATTCGGTAATTGGCCAATTTCGTGCAAGCGAAGTGACTCCTTGGCTCCTTTTTTTGTCCACCGGTGAGGTTTTGCACGTTTTGAAACTTCAATTGCTTTAGTCCAAGCTCATTTCTCAATATGTGTTGCATCCGTTCTCGGGATATGTTCAGCTCACGATCAATTTTTCTACCACTGCGGTGTGGATTTCAATCAAATCTGGCCTTCATTTTTCGGATCATTTCTGGTGTTGTTACCGTTTTTTTTTTTTTCGTCCACTTTTTGGACGCGTTGCAACACTACCAGTATCACGGTAATACATTTAAATGCTGGAGGGCTCTAATGATAGCCACCTGCGGTTTTCCAGCCAAATATAAAGCAATCGCTTGAATTCCACTACAAATAATTTTTTTTCTGAATGCAATAGATCAAAATGCTTTTGTAAGCTTGTAAATAATACAATAAACTGTCACTGGAATAAATCTGTCAACTGTCAGACGAGCGGTTTACAAATGATAACAACCTGAAGTTGGTTGCAATACATATCAGCCACCCTGCAATTTTGAAGGGAATTTTTTTTTTATAATTTAAAAATGAGGTTTAAAGTCGATTTTGGGTAAATTGGCGGAGCTCTTTCATATGGAATATATATAGTAGCGAGCACAAAAAATGCAACACTGTGCCATATGATCTTTAATAAGATCTGTTTCAAAATAACGGTAACTAATTTATCTATTTTCTTTTGCTGTTAATTCTTTCAATTATAAGTTTTCAAAGTAACCACAGTTTATTCCAAATTCTGCTTTAAAAAGTTAAATATTTTTGAATTAGTGAAAAAAGTGCAAATTTTTAGCAAGCAAAAAAAATGCAACATAATAAAAAAATAGTTAAAGTAAGTTATTTATTTAATTATAATTGAAAATTTCTTAAATAAGTTATACAACATGTGTTTTGTAATAGAAGCAGCTCTCAGCTGACAGCAAAACTGCAATCCTTAAAGCCTTAGAAGATGGAAAATCCATGCGTGAAGTTGGACACCTCTTTGGTGTAAATCAATCAACCGTATGTCGGATTAAATCTTGATTTTCCTTGAGAAATAGTGTGGAAAGGAAACCAGGTAGTGGTAATCCTCGAAAAACTACCTCTCGCCAAGACCGCCAGATGATTGCACTGGTTAAAAAAGAAACACGAAAGACCGCAGTGGACGTTGCTAATTTCGCAAATGAGCAAATGGGAGTCTCTATAGGCGTTCACACTGTTCGCCGTAGGTTGAAAGAGGCTCATTTGCATGCGAGACGACCCGCAAAGAAACCTCTCATCAGTGCAATCAATAAAAAGAAGCGCCTGGAATTTGCAAAACGTTACAAGGATTGGTCAAATGAACAATGGGCTAAAGTCTTGTGGAGTGATGAAAGCAAATTTAATTTGTTTGGCTCCGATGGGATAAATTTTGTTTGAAGACCGCCTGGACAGAGATATTCTCCAAGATATCAACTTCCAACCGTAAAACATGGCGGTGGATCAATAATGGTGTGGGGTAAGGAATGATATGTTTAAAAAAAATTATTGATCTTACGTCACGTATTTACAGGTGCGTTTTCCCGTGATGGGGTAGGTCGCTTAACTCAAATCGAAGGAAAAATGGACGCCAAGAAGTACTGTGAAATCCTTGGAGAACACATGCTTCCTCATCTGCGGGAAAAAATGCCTCCTGGTAGCATATTCCAACAGGATAACGATCCAAAGCACTCAAGTCGCTTAGCTCGAAACTTTTTAAGCGACAATGATGTCAATGTTTTGGATTCGCCATTACAGTCGCCCGATCTAAACCCCATAGAAAATCTATGGGAGCTATTAGATCGGGAAGTTAAGAGGAAACATCCGTCAAATAAAAGGCAATTAGAAGAAATTTTGAAAAGTGAATGGGAGAAAATATCCATTAACCCATTAATAGCTTTAGTCGACTCTATGCCTTCTAGTTTGCAAGAAGTCATAAAAAATAAGGGCTACGCCACTAAATATTAATTTTAAGATTTTTTTTGTAAGAATTACTATTTCATTTAAATAAACACATTAAAATTTATGCTGTTGCATTTTTATTGCTCCCATGAAATTCGCACTCTTTTTAATAAATGACAAAATAATTAATAATTAATTAAAAATATTTACATAATGTTATTGATAATAGGTATCTATAACTGTAGGGATTAATAACCCAAAGAAATATTTTGAACTGGTCACCATTTTTTTAAAATTATCGCACTTAAAGATAATTTTACACAACGTTGCATTTTTTTTGCTCGCTACTGTAGATTTTGGTAAATAAATTTGCCGTAAAGATACTCAAAAATCTTTCGTTCGACAACGACTTTAAAACTGTAGGTCCCTTCACTCATGTATAAAATTAATACACACAACATAAATGGTGTGCGAAACTAGATCGTAATCCGGACTAAAGGACCGCCAGGATGCAAACTTCTTAGTATGAGGCAAATATTTTGATTTCAAATCAATTTTTGTAAGCGAAATCAGTCACTATTTCCAGAATGCCTATTGTTTTTAATATCTTGTCAAATAATTAAAATTTTTCTTAATAAAACCATTAACAAATGATCCAGCCTCCTTTGAACGCTTGCCCTCGCTTTGTTTCTTCAGATAAAAAAAGGAAAAACAAAAACGAAATCCTTGACAGCCATTAAATAATCCTTTAATTGAGTAAAATTTAAAATGCGAGTTAAATTTGCTTAATGCCACCTCTTACTCTTTCAAATAATTACGTTTGTCTGCGGCATTCTCGACAAAAATTTCAATGAAGAAACAAAACAAAAAAGACTGAAAACCAAAAATATGTTGTAGACACCGGGATCTGTTTCATAAAATGGCTGCTGCTGATACTGATGCTGATGCTGATGCCGATTGCTGTTGCTGTTACCGACTGGGTGTCCTTATTTAAAAATTGAAGAGACTCTCACTTTCAGTAGTTGAAATTTATACCATCCACCCCCTCGTATACGTTGCAGAATACAATTTACAAATTTTCTTTTTTGTTGAGTATGTAGAAAGACAAACAACAAAAAAAAAACCAAAAGGATTGTAAATGAATTAATATGTGTAGTGGTAGTGGCTAGGTGTTATTGCCAGGCAATATACTCATACGTACTATGTATGTGCATATAACTATGTATGGGAGTGTAAGTGAATATCCTGTGTTGAGGGGTTTAATAGACAAAAACAGCAACAACAACAAAAACGACAAGAGCAAAAATAAAAATAAAAGCGAAATGGTTTTAATGGCATTTGAAAAGTAAATTGGTGAAAAGCAAAAGCAATTAAAATGACGCCCCAAGGACACATAGCAAACCAAAACAACAACAATACCAACACAATAGAAATATCATATATGGGTGGCTCAATTCATCAGGAGACTAAACCACTTTCAATCAGCCAAACTTTAAAGCTACTCTTCTTGTAAGCTGAACCAGCTTACTCGACTTATTCATTGAAAGTAAGCTATGTCCTAGACTAGTTTTTGTACAGGTTTTTGGAGCAAAAAAAATATTTTTATTCTTAGTAAAAGCCACAGTTTAAGTATCTATACTTGGTCTATTTTGCATTTAAACACCACCAAACACTTGCCATGAAGTAGTCACACGCTTTTACATATCCAAGTGATTATTCAAAACTGAGACATGCTTCCACAGTCTTACGTAGTTTCAATTCCGCCATCGACCTAGCGCCAAAAATTTCGAGTATATTTTAAACGAATTTTTGGGAGAAATATTGCTTAGGTTTTAAAAGGTAAATGAGACCACAAAGGCAAATACAAAGTTTCCATATTTGCTTTGTACTCGTATATTGATTGAAAAAGTCCTTCTAGAAATGGATACGAGCATACCCTACTTGGATCCTACTAGATCCCACTGAAATACAGAATTCTAAATACTAGCTAACAGCTCTTATCCATCCTGAAAGGTGTATGGAGGGGAGTGCCCTAAAAGCTTTCGTCGTTTTCGACTGAAAAGATATTGTGTGGTCTCATCCTGGTCCTTGTCATTACTGTTTCTGCAGAAGGCATTATGAGGTACTTCTAAAATCTAGGCATGTGTACTCGAAGCCAGTATCCCATAATAACTGCTATAAGATTCTTAATATTACCTCTAGTCAGGTGAATATAGCCATTACCGGCCAAATTTCTGTGCTCTTTAGAGAAGTAGGCTCATCATCCCATCTTCCTTTAGAGGATGAGTAAAGATAGTTTACCACTCTGCAATCTCGCGGATGAATTTAAAATTTTTGTCGTACCAGAAAATATGTCAACTTGATTATTGGGTTTTTTATATCTGTGTCTAGAAAATAAAGGGAGGTACTCGTCTAATGTCAAGCTGCTTTCTCCTAAAACATTCGAGTGATTCGAATCATTGATCAAAATTTGCAGCCTTTGTTGTTGTTGCATATACAAACAAAGAAGAAAGAAAAGACAAAGACAGCAAGCAAAGCATACACACAATCTTCTTGTGAGTATTGCAGTACTCGTACGCGATTAATACTTATTTTCTGCTTCGTGTAAATGTTAAGTAGAGGCGAGTCGAAATCAATAACATCATGCGTATTGTTAAGTATGAGTACGATGAGTATTTCAAACTTTGAATATGAGTATTAAAAATAGTGTGAATGCGTATAAGTATCAAATATTATAAGTATGACCCGAATATACTCATCGTTTTGTATACTCATTGCTGATCTCTGTTGAAAATCATAATGTTTTTTAACTTTAATTAAAAGTGTAAGCGATCTTGAAATTGAGTTCAAGTTATTTGTTTTTTTTTTAACTTGATTTTAAGGACTTATTGAGTCACACTATTTTGAACATTGTATTGAAAATTGTTTTATTACAAGCTGTATTCTATTCAATTAACTAAAAAGAAAGAATTTTTCCACATACTCGTACATCTTTTGATAGACTTTGGAATATGCAAACAGCGGCATTATTTCATAATTTAGCTTTTCGACAGTTTGTCTAATTATAACACTGTATTGCATACATACATAATTGGTTATTACAACCCTTCAGTCAAGCTCATGACCTAGCTTCTTGCACCAATTATGTTGCGTGTGTTAATTTTATACATAAGTGGCGGGACCTACAGTTTAAAGTCGACTACAACAGATTATTTAGAAGCTTTTCATGATAATTTAATTTTACTTTCAGAAATCTGCTGAGAGGTAGTCGCCGAAGATACATTTTTTCAGCTTCTGACACAATTTTTTTTGTGTGTGTTAATTTATTACATGAGTGACGGGATTTACAGGTGCTGTGAGGTAGTCGCCGAAGAATTATGCAATTTTCGTTTTGTTGGAGATGTCTGACTTGAGGTTTGATCCAAGGCTTCAGATCTAATAAGCCAACATACTACCTACTAGACTATTGCTTCTGAGTACTGCTCTATGAAAATGTTGTGGCCATGCGTTTGAGAATAACCTTGATATTTAAAACACATCATTGTCGCATCATAATTGTAAAAAATATGGTCTCCATACGACCTTAAGTTGTAATATTTCTAGGCAAACAGAATTCGTCAAATATTCTGGCTTAATAATAACACAAATAACGTCCTATGGTTTAGGGCATGGCACCAAATCGTACAAAAATAAAGTAATGCAAATGGGTTAGGATGAAGTCGCCGTGGTCTAGTAGGTAGTGTGTTGGCTTATTAGACGAAAGGCCCGGGTTCGTATCCCAGGTCAGACATCAAAACGAAAAATATTTCTTAGGCGACTTCCTCTCAGCAGATTTCTGGCAAAGACTCTGAGAGTAAAAATTGCCATGAAAAGGTTCTCAAAAAAATGTTTCGTTCGGAGTCGACTTAAACTGTAGGTCCTACCACTAATTATATAATACGCACACAACATAAGTGGTGTGAGAAGCTAGGTCGTAATCCTGACTGAAGGGTTGTAATGGCCAATTATGTATGTAAATGGGTTAGGATATATCCTAAGGCAACCACCAGGTGATATTGTATGGCATGATATAACAGAAAGGTTTGAAGGTATACATAAATAATTGGTCATTACAACCCTTCAGTCAGGATCATTGACCGACTTTCTGAGACTACTTATGTTATGTGTGTTAATTTTATACATAAGTGGCGGGACCTACAGTTTAAAGTCGACTCCGAACGAAAGATTTTTGAGAAACTTTTCAAGACAATTTTATTTAATCTCAGAGTTTTTTTGCCAGAAATCTGCTGAGAGGAAATCGCCAAAAAAATACTTTTTTTGTATTTTATTTTGATGTCTGGCCTAGGACTCGAAGCCTGGCTTTACGTCTAATAAGCCAATGCACTACCTACTAGACCTCGGCGATCACAAAAACATTTGTTGTCATCCGATGCAGGATCCATCAGATGTTAAGCTGAATAGAACAGATACTACACTTTGATCTTAGCCATAAGGCCGAGAAGTGATAAATACTCTGGCTTAATAGTATGGCTTAGGGCATGGCACCAAATCGTACAATAATAAAGTAATGCAAATGACCCGTAATGAGGATATATCCTCAGGTACCCACCAGGTGATATTGTATGGCGTGATATAACAGAAAGGCCTGAAGGTGATATACACCCAAAAACTGCTTGCAATTTATTGAAAGTAGGAACCATGTGAATTCTAGTGAAATTAAGTGCATCACTACCAATGAAAGATCTCGATTGCAGCAATGCCTATCAAGCCAGTTGCTTTCGAAGTACATACTTTAGTAATCTCCCTATAAATTAAGAACCCTTTAAGAGAAAATAAAATAAAAAAAAATAATTTCGTTATCCAGTGTGTTGACACTAATTCCCCATGTAATTAGTAGTAAGCCTAGCAAAAAGAAATTCTTTTTTTTTTGTAATTTGTAGGCAAGGCATTTCCAACAAATATTAACAACCTCGCATTGAAATCCGGAAAATTATATTCTGTTTGTGTGTTTTTTCTTTCTATTCATGGATCAGAATTAAAAACATCAAAACGGAAAATTAAGATATGAACAGGGATATCAAAAGGATTTAATATGGCCGTAAGACATCAGTGCTTGCCTTGTTCCCACCGTCATCAGCGTTGTCGTCGTCATAATTTTTCGTTTCTTTTTTGTTTATTTCGTTATTATTTTTCATTTCATTTCTATTATTATTACGATTACAATTGCGATTATTATTGTATTCGGCGAGTAATTTCTTATTTGTTTTGTTTCCTAAACCACACAAACACAGCCTTTGTCTTGTTCATCCTTGTGTTCAGTTACCCTCTCTCTATTCCTATCGTAAACATTTGCAGTGCCAACATTGATTTCCTCTTGTATTCTGCGTTTTTTTGGTTTTTTTTGTTCTTGATTTCGTTGATGCTGTCGTTCGTTGTGGTGGCGTAAACGGAGACGGATTGGTTTCAATATGATTTTTGTGGAACACGCTTCATTATTTTTTGGTTTTTATTTCGCTTTTGTTGTTGTTTTTTGCTCTCTTCTGCTGAAGAGCGTTAGTGTGCGGGTGTGTGTCAGAGACTTTGTCTATAAATACCCACTTATTTGTAGTCTTCCTGCTCCTGTTGCGCATTGCCAATTGTTTTGCGGCATATAACAAATGAAAACAACAATAATAATACCAACCAAGCAACCAACCAACCAGGCCAACAATAGCAACAATGCCTCTCATCAAATGCAGCATTTTACTGTTACTGACAGTTTTCGCGTGCACTTCAAATTGAAGTTCTTTTCAATATTTTCGTACCCTCGTTTTTTCCAGTTTTTTTTTTATTTTTTGTTTCTTGTTTTGAGACAAGAATGGTTGTATTGGTGCTTTTACTCTCGAGGATGTTGCTGACTGTTGAGTATGACGGACGATGATGATTGATTGATGATTCCTTGTTGGTTGTAGTTCGTACTTAATTTTACAATTTTTTTTTCAAGTCTTTTTTTTGTATTCCATTTCCATTTGTTTGTTTTTTTGCTTTTTAAATTCCGTATTTGCACTGCAAACAAAGAATCGTCCTTTAAGGACATTTCGTATTATTTTTTTTTTTAATTTTTAATTTAAACGGAAATGATAAATTTGTTTTGATTTCAAATAGATTGTGTTTTGATTTTTTTTAAAGAAGAAATGAAATTTTAATTTCGTATTTAATAAGCTACTCAAGGAAAAGATGAAGTGAAAGAAACCAAAAATTTAATTATTCTCACATGGTTTTCCAAGATCTAGTTTCTAGTTTGAAGTGCAAACTAAATTTACATTTCAATATTTCGGCAGGGATAGCATTTTTTTAACGAACGTCCCCGGCCACACACTAACCCACCCTCACCCGACAGCGAAGGGCTCGTCCCCATTCCGTAGGGACACGTACATACCACAGTCCGGACTGTAGCGGGAAAGGGAAAAGCTATGGCTACTAGAACATAAAAACAGCTACAGAACTTAATCACAAGCTGAACAAAAAAAACAGAACTATCTAAGACTAGAACAAAATACGTTTTTATACGATAATTTATAAATTACTGCGTGAATACAAGCTACGTTTTATGTTACAAACACTACTATTAAAATCTATAGAATTATAATGCGAATTAAAATCATTACATATTCTCCGGAAAGGAAAATGACATGCATAATTCGATCTATAAACATCTAAGGAAAGAGGACGATAGTGCCGTGTAAATCTTGCAGGAATGCTGAAATTCAGGTTGGAAAGCAAAAACTCAGAGTCGATATCACCTTTAACCAGATTAAAAATAAAACAAACACCTAAAACAGACCTTCTACGTTCCAGAGTTGGAAGTTTTACCAAAGCTAATCTATCCTCATACGACGGAAGCCCATTGGTGTAATCCCATCCTAAGCCACGTAAACAGAATAATAAAAACTGTCTCTGCACAGACTCGATTGAATCACTATGACAACGATAGTATGGATTCCAAATAACAGACGCGTACTCCAAAATAGGCCTAACAAGTGAAATGTACAGTAGTCTTGTTATATAAGGATCAATGAATTCCCTAGCCCATCTTTTCACAAAACCAAGAACAGCACGAGCCTTGCCAATCATCAAACTAATATGATCAATAAAAGACAATTTAATATCCAATAATACTCCTAAATCAAGATATGAAGGCACAGCTTCCAAAGGGCAAGAATTAATCATATAAGTGGACGAGATTACACCAAGGCGAGAGAAAACCATGCATTTACATTTTCTCAAATTAAGATCCATTAAATTTATCCTGCACCAAGTAACAAACAAATCAATATTTCGCTGAAGAACAGCCTGGCCATGATCATCATCAAAAGTATAAAATAATTTAATTGATCAGGATAACGCTGAAGTACTTAAAATTAATTTAAACTCCCTTCCTTTATAGATACTTTCACCACTTCTTCTTCTGTTTATCCTTTTTTTCTTTAGACCTTCGTTTTGCAGGCAGTAAAGCATACAGTATCTCTAAACTTTGATATTGTTGTCTATAAAATAATCATAGCATAGCACTGAGTTGGTTAACTTCGTCTCAAGTAGTGATCCTTTTTGCTCAAATTGTCCTACATTTTACGTTTTTCAGCAAATGCATTCGAAACTTTCGCTCCCATGCTGCAAGTATACTCCATCTGATGCACTTTTTGTCATTTGACATGTCAGATTTCTACAAGAATAAACAACCCTTAGGACGTTGTTTGGATATAATCGAAGATCTTTAAGTGCACAACTTCACAAAGTCACCGAACTTTCAAGAATGTTAGGAAATGAAAGTTTAGCTTCGTTTTTCTATACGCGAACTAAGGACCTGCTACACAATGGGTGTAACTACTACCAAATCTTATGAGTAAGACTATGATGTTCAAGGAAATGTAACAGACGAAATAGAAATAAAAACTCATATCTTCACCAAGATGGAATTGAGAGAGCATCACAAACATAGTTTGCATCGGCGTATTAGAGGACGGGTTAGGTTAGAGGACGAGTACTTGTCGGTTAAGACAAGTGCAGTACCCGAAGGTCGAAATTGACCCATTGTACCCATTAGCATACTAAATCGTGACACTTTATGGCATGCTATCTGCCAAATAACTTCTTTTTTTTAAATGCTTAAAAGAATAAACTACTGAATATTTTCTGAAATTTTTTTTTTATTTGAAAGTACAATCCTTTTGTTTAAAAATGGAAAATAATTTCATTCAAATGCTTGCCTCGGCTGGCCATGCAGTAGCCTACACGATCGGTACAATTTTTAAGCATATTATCGATTGTGTGCAGCTGTATTTCACCAATGGCTTCACGAATATTGTCCTTTAAAGCGTTAATTGTGTCTGACTTGTCGGCGTAACACTTATCTTTGACGGCACTCCAGCGGTGTCAAATCGCAGCTCCGAGATGGCCAAACGACAACAGCAGCTCTGTGGCTGATAATACGATCTTCAAAAACAGGATGCTAAACAGCGAGTGTATCTTCGGCTGTGTTGCACGTAACGCAGTCCTGTTGAAAACAAATGTAGCAAATATCCTCCTCTTCAATTTTTGTGAACAAAAATTCCTTCAACATGGCCCGATAATGCTCGCCACTGACTGTAATGGCCACTATTGCCCTATTATCTTCTGGACCAAAATCCGCTCCAAACAGTGACTCATTTTGGGAACGTTGGCTTTTTAATGTACGCGTCGGGGTTTTCTGTACCCCAAATGCGACAAATTTGCTTGTTTGCATACCTGCCAAGAACAAAATGAGTTTCATTTGAAAAGATGATTTTTTTTGCCAAAATCGGCATCTTCTGTAAGTCGATCGCAGGCCCGCTTAGCGAAGCGAAAACGCATTGGATGGTCAATATTCGTTCAGCGGAACGATAAAACTAATTATCTGTCAAATCAGACATGAGCTAATTGTTACCATTCACGAAATAAGCACTAATTTAAAAAAAAGACGTTAGATGGTGGACCCGATACTTGTTCTGAAAGTAAAATGCACAACTTAAAATTCCTCTACGCCACACAATTCAAACTGTAGAGGAAACAACAAAGAATATCATGGTATTTG
>CM025789.1:24955218-25125971 GCA_014635995.1 Sarcophaga peregrina | reverse complement strand
GAAGCTATTCCAAATTGAGCAGTTTGTGAACAAACAAAATGATCGAGTTTACTTGCCAAAGAGGTCAGCTGAAAATTTACAGCTGCGAGTGGCCACCAGAACTTAAGCGCCGCCGATGGTAATGGTATTGGCCGCCGTAATGGCCGATGGTCTCTTCCCGCTCGTATTCATCGACCGTGGGGTCCAAATAAATGCCGAATATTATCGAGAAAATGTCTTACAGACAGTATTGAAGCCCTGGGCAGACAAACATTTCGGCCACATTCCAACAGGACTCAGCACCACCGAACTCAACATGCGTCAATCAGGAATGGCTTAAAAAGGAGATTCTTCGCTTCATTTCTACCGCACAATGGCCACCAAAATCTTCGGATCTCTATCCGTTGGACTTTTGCGCCTAAGGTATTTTAGAGTGTAAAGTTCTTACTAAAAAATACCAAAGTGTCGATTATCTCAAGACGGCGCTTAGCCGGGAATGGGCCAAAATATTGCAGAGCCACTTTCGTGCAGCCTGTGATAGCTTTGTCGGCCGTTTGAAGGCCATAATTCGTACCAATGGTAGCCAATTCGAACAAATCTATACTGATTCTAAAATTTGATGTTATTTCTAACACTTTTTGCTTTTAAACAATAAAATTAAGAAAAAAATTAAAAAAATATACCGCTTTACTTTGTTGCATTATATATCAGCTACCCTGTACTTTGTACTTTTTCTAAAAGTGCTCTGTAATATGTTGTATTAGAGCGGAATATGTACGAAGAAAACACCTTTCATAAAATAAGAAATTTTCCCATCAAACAGTCTACATTCCAATCCTTCAGTCAGGATTATTGACCTAGTTTCTCACTTCACTTATGTTGTCGACTCCGAACGACAGATTTTTTTTTTCATGGCAATTTTTTTACTCTCAGAGTTTTTGCCAGAAATCTGCTAGGAGGATATTGCCGAAGGAATGCTTTTTGAATTTTGTTTTGATGTCTGGCCTGGGACTCGAACCCTGGTTTGACGTTTAATACGCAAACACGCTACCTACTAGACTACGGCAACTTCTAAAGGATTAAAAGGGGATAATTTTTCTTTAAGCTTTTGAAGTAATGACGCGATTAGAAATAAACTCAATAGATTTCGACTTTTATTGGAAACCTACATGCATACATACATAATTGGTCATTATAACCCTTCAGTTAGGATTACGAATTCGCTTCTTTTATCACTGGTGTTGTGTGGGTTAATTTTATACTTGAGTGGCGAGAATCACAGTTTAAAGTAAACTCCGAACGATTTGATTTTTGAGAAACTTTTTCGTAGCAATTTTATTTACTCTCAGGCAGAGTTTTTGCTAGAAATCTGTTGAGAAGAAATCACCGAAAAAATATTTTTTCACATTTTGTTTGTTTAAGATGTCTGATCTGTGATTTGAACAGTGGTCTTACGTCTAGTAAGACAATCCACTACCAACTAGACTATGGCTACATTTTTTTTGCTGACAATGTCATCGAAATATTGTTATATAGGCTATCAGACTAATGATCCACAATGGTTTCACTATACGATTGTGAGTGTATTGTAAAGCTATGAATAAGCTTAGCCGTACGGAGTAAAATAAACATACATAATTGGCCATTACAACAGCCCTTCAGTCAGGATTACGACCTAGCTTCTCACACCATTTATGTTGTGTGCGTTAATTTTATACATGAGAGGCGTGTCCTACAGTTTAAGTCGACTCCGAACTACAGATATTTTAGAAACTTTTCATTGCAATTTTATTTACTCTCAGAGTTTTTGCCAGAAATCTGCTGGGAGGGAAATCGCCGAAGAAATACTTTTTTTTTGTATTTTGTTTTGATGTCTGGTCTAGGGCTCGAATCCTTGCTTTACGTCTAATAAGCCAACACACTGCTTACTAGACTTCTTCTTACGGCGACTTCTATCGACCCATAAGGGTGGGAATTGATAATCGCCAAACCTTCCGGAATTGAAAACATGTGCCTTGAGTTCTTGAAAGCAAACACACAGATCAATGCTCTACCATAATTGTAAAGTAATATGTTTATGCCGTTTTGAAAAGCTTTTCATGGCAATTTTTACTCTCAGAGTCTTTGCCAGAAATCTGCTGAGAGGAAGGCGCCGAAGAAATATTTTTGGTTTTGATGTCTGACCTAGGAGTAAAATAAAAGTCACACAAAAACCCTGCTGCTTTCCTACATACCCTCCTTTCATCCTATTCCCTCTATTATCCTTCCCTGCTTTAGGACCTCCGGGTACTGTACTTGTCTTGGTTGACAGGTACACGTCCTCTGACCTAACCTAAACCCTGGTGCTTTCTAAAAAATGTTTTCTTTGGTGAATGTTGGTTTTTTCTTTTCGTTCTATCGAACACAATCTTATCAGTTTATGTGATTGAAAAATGTCGAACAAAATTTTCTATTGTCATGTCATTAACGATGTTGTGGGATTTTAAACTTTTTAAATAAATTACAAGAAGAAAAAAAAAGGAAAAAAAGATTTTAGCAGAGTTTGTGTTACTTTTGCAAGACACATTTAATTGAAATCAATCATTCCTTACTTTCTATGACTTGCAAAAAAAAAATGACAAAAGTTGGTAAATTGAGTTCCTTCTTACAAGGAACCCCAAAGGAAAAACTCAACTAAACTTTATCAATGTATTACAACAACAACAACAGCAGCAATAACAAAAAAACATGAAAATTTCTTTTCCAAAGTCATAGTTGTCAAAATATATACTCTTTTGTCACCGCATTTTGCAATCTGTTTGAACAATAAAGTCACAAAAAATTTGTGAACTTTTTTAATGGCATTGAGAACATAAAGACATACGACCTGGCAGTCAGCCACATACGTTACTCTGAGTGTAGGAGCTATTAAGTTATCAAATAAACTGACAAGATTTAAAAGCCAAATATTTTGTGTAACTTTTTTTTATTTTTTTTATAAATTTTAAATGGCTTAGAGGCTTACATTAACACCACACCACACCATATTCCCCTACCTTGTGTCGCCTACATTTCCGTTCGCTAATATTTTTACCTGCGCTGAATTTGTTATTCTTCGTTATTGTGGTTGAACTTCCGTTTCAAAAAAAAAAAATTTTTTTTTTGGAATTTTTTTATTTCCTACCAACAGCAGCTGCTTTACTCAAAATTGAAATTTTTCGTGTTGTTGCTGTTGTGTTGTATTCAACTTTTTAATAAAATATTTGTCAGAATATTGTATAAAGTCAACGGTGTTAAGGATGTGTATCTCATATCCGTTCTACCACTTTTTTTTTTTTTGACAATTTTTTAAAAGTTTTTCATCTTTGTAATGCAAAAAAATTAAGGCAAGAAATTCTTAAAAAAATTTTTCTTGTAAACTTTTTTAAATAAATAGCAGCAAAAGGGGGAAGAAAACATTAAATTAAACATATTTTCCAGATTCACTAGCAAAAATAAAATTTATAGACGCCAGGGTTTCTTGTTTAAAGTTTTCATGTGATATTGAAAACAGAATGACAAAATGGTTAACAGCGGTGCATAAAATGTTAGCATTAAAGGGGTACAAGCTTAAGAATTTTTACAAATTGAGATGTTATCTAGTTTTATAGACTGAAGCCACCATAGTCTAGTAGGTAGTGTCTTAGACAACAACCCGTGGTTCACACCTTAGCTAAGATATTGTTACGTTTTTACCTTTTTAAAAACGTTAAAAATATGAGTTCGTAGATTGCAAATAAAGTAAAAATAAATATGTGTTTGGTTTTAATAAATTCTTTATTATCTGCACAATTTTTTGTGCCACTGTTCGAACTTGTTTCACGTATACAATGATACTTCACAATATGTGTTTGTTCTTTATACTACTCTGCTTACAACCCTTTTGTAAGCAACAACACTTGTTAGTTATTCTTCTTGCTCACAACTGTTTTCTCAAACGCAACTTGTCTGCACACAAGTCTGACCGAATTAAAGCTCGATAGATTTTAATTCTCAACCAACGTGACGTCGTCTTACACGATTAAATTCAAACTCAGCCCTGCTCGCTTTAACTTGCCTTTTATATTACTGGATCATCAGTGTGATGAATGCCCTTGAAGGACGATGACGTCCTTCGGGAATAATCTAAAAATGTAAACAACTTATGTTCATTTTTGTTGTTTCTTGTTTAAATTCAAGCAGGTAGATTAGTTGTTGTTGGGTTATTTCTCTGTTCGCTATTTTATACTGCACATTGTTGTTTCTTGTTTACTTCTTTGTTCCCTTCATTTTGTTGTTGGTTATTTACGTCTTTTATCCCTTATCCTTGTTTATTCATCGATCTTGTAAACAAGCGCTCTATTTTTGTTGGTATGTTTTTCTACTCATTCACTGATCACGTGAACAGTGCGCTGTTTTGTTTTTGCAGCTTTTGTTTATCATTTTAACAACACCATTTCCATTTTCGTAACAATATGAAAGAGATATTCCTTCGACGACTTTTTCAATCAGAGGTCTTCTGGCAAAACCTTTGAAAGTAAATTAAATTGCTGTGAAAAGTTCCTCAAATATCTGTCGATCGGCGACAATGTTAAGCTAACACATGGTGCAGAAGCCAAGTGTAATCCCGACTAAAGGGCTGTCGAAAAATCTTCTTCGCAATCGAAGTAAAAACGAAGAGGCTTTATCGTACGACTCTTAGGGCCATTATTATAACTTACCGTTAACTAAAAGGAGGATTTTAATGGAAAGATAAATTGTTTTTCATTATTACGAGTACCCAATAAGATATAAGTGAACGTTAAGCTAAAGGGAAGATCATCCTATCTTTAACATTTAAAGGTCACTTTATGTTTGAACTTGCCATATCATGTACTATTTTCGATAGGCAACTTCAAATTTATACAAAATGAGCATATACAACAACCACAGTATTAAAAAAAACTTCTTTAATTTAGCAGTTTTATTGACTTTGCTCCGGCACTGCCATATTTTTGAAAAAGTTAATTTTGTTTTATCTGTAAATTGTAATAACGAAAATAAGTTAAAGCTAACTTTGCCGTTCACTTTAGCTAAAGTTACCTTTAACTTACGCCAACTTTAACGGTAAGTTGTAATAATGGCCCTTAATTTTTCAAATTGTTATCTACAGTGCATGGCTAATAATTGCAATCCAGAAACTCCTCGAATATCCGGACGTGTATATGAATGTAAAGTAATACCGCGGTAGTTCTGGAGTAGGCAAAATGACTCCAAAAGAGTGCGAGATTTAGTGGGTGAGGGCCCCACACACGGGGGATAGTGACAACTACCCCTATGGTGCGAGTAGGTAGATTTACTCCTCCTCAGCGTAAAAAAAAAATACCCCCTGAGTTAACATAGACGCGGGCTAGAGGTACCTCAAACCACTTTTAAAGATGCTGTAATGATGTGTAATCATAGTCTAGTACGCAGAGTGTGAGAACGCCAGCTCAAACATCAAGAATAAAAAAGTACAAAAAATTGCCATGAAAAGTTTTTTAAGCATTTATCGTTCGGAGTCAATTTTACACCGTAGATCTCACCATTTATGGATACCAATTAATACACATAACTGGGATGGCGTAAGAGGGTAGACTGTAATCCGGATTATGGTAGTGATATGTCAAAATATGTGAGTAAATAACTAAAGATGAGTATAAACATAAGCTTACAGTATATTTTCAGTATCAATATCTCGAATTTAGGAATTTGAAATGAACTTATCTAAACAAATATGATCCGCACCTTTGTAATACTTTGAGAATGTTTGGGAAATTGATAAATGGTTACAAACACACATAATTTGTCGTTATAACCCTTCAGATAGGATTACGACCTATCTTCTCATATCACTTATATTGTGTACGTTGCTTTTATACATGAGTGTAGGTCCCGCCTACAGTTTAAAGCCGACTCCGAAGGACAGTTTTTTGAGAAGCTTTTCATGGCAATTTTTTATTTACTCTCAGAGATTTTGCCAGTAATCTGTTGAGAGCAAATCACCGAAGAAATAGTTTTTCATATTTCGTTTTTCTGGAGACCTCTGACCTGTGATTTAAACCGTAAGCTAACATCTCTAGTGAGACAATCTACCGATGATTGAAGAATAACTTGTAGTGGGAAAGAGCTTAAATTCCTGCAATAATGCGACTAATCTGCCACCTGTACTTATGTTTTGAGTTACGAGGTTTGCCTAGAAATCTGCCGAGATGTAACCGTTGAAGAAATATTCAAATTTCATTTTGTTCGAAATGTGTGACCTGGGTTTTGAAGCATGGCTTTACGCCTCATAAACCAACAAACTTTATCGGACGGTGATTGTTGAAAGTGCTAGACTATGAATCCTGTTTTAATTCCCCGAAAAGTCGAAAAACTTTTCATTCTACTTTTCAAGTTTTTCAAACTAAGGAATTCTAATTTCCTCTTATTATTTTCTTTAATCTGATTCCCATGCATTCTGTATTCTACATTGTATGTATATATGTGTAGCGGAAATACTTTTTTATAACGATTACAACAAGTCCTTTCTAATCATAAGCTTAAAAGAATTTTTTTCCAAAAATATTTTGTGGATTATTTTTTATTTATTTCTTTAAGACTAAAGCGACACTTAATTCTAGAAAAACTCACATGTTGTTTACTATCGATTCATAACATACATACATACGTTTGACATTTAGAAACTATTCCATTAATCATTCGATTATCGATAATCGTTATCGTATGTAGTACACACGATAACTAATTTCCACAAGCATAAATTCGTTTGATAGTTTCTATTCTGATAGTTTTTTCTTTGAAATTTTATTTGTATTTTATCGACCACATGGACGAAATAAACTGTTTTCTCTCTCTCCGCTCTCTTTCTCTCTCTTGTCCCCTAGAAATATGCAACCATGTTTATGGTTTCAATAATAAAAAAAAATGTATGAGTATGTGTTCAAGTGCAGGAACATGATGAAGCAGTTTTAAATCTAATAAAGATACACACTTTTTCCGCATCTGTGTGGTATGTACGTAAGTGCACACCAATACCTACATATGTACTTACACATACATACCACTATAGAATGTGATAAACAAGGAATTGCCACACAAACACAGTAACGTTGATAAACAACAGAAATATGACATAAAAAATATCGCACACACAAGAATCCTTAAAGAAATCCAAAATAAAACCAGCAGCAGCAGGAGATGAAAAACAAGAAGTGCAAGAAAGTAAACGAGAAAATATAAGAAACAAAAATAAGGATTCATAACTTTATTATTGATCCTTATGAAATATGTTTCTTCTCTTTACCGAAACGGCATTTGCACATGGGTATACGTTGTAGTGAAGTGTCAATAAATTTGTATGTACTTTGTACCTGAATTGATAGTTTTGGGAGAGAAAGAAAGCAAAAAAAAAAAAATGAACTGAAAGAGCTGATGATAAATAGCCGGTTGTGAATAAAAATCATTGATTATGTTTTGCATTTATACTAGCTGACTCGGCGAACTTCGTCCCGCCCAAAAAATTGATTTTTTTTATTGTCCAAAACAGGTCACATTCTATATTTTTTTGTAATACACTGCATAAAGCGCTGATTAAGTTGTAGTTGTTGTAATCGGTCCAAAATATAAACTAACAGACATAAATTCATGTCCTATATGTAGTTATAAACCATAGAATCAGTCGACTTATAGGTATCTCTTAAAGGGGGAGGATCATCACGCCCATTTTTTGTGAGTTTGTCGACATCGATTCAAGGAACTTACTCATCAAATTGCATTCGTCTAGGATACTGATCGTTTCTAAATTTTTAATTTTAAAAGTTTGCCACGCCTACTTTTTAGAATTGTTAAAATCGGTTCAGTAGTTTAAGAGTTATAGTTATCACTTGAGGGGTGGGACTGACGATATCGAATCTACGAACATACTCACTAAATTTTATTTCCGTTTACGATAGTGTTCGTTCATAAATGTTCAATTTTAAAGTTTTGCCACGCCTACTTTTTGCTATATTGAATTTTTTTTTTTTCAAACCATCTAAACCTGATAAGCTTTCGAACAGAAAAAGAATAGTTAAAATCGGTTCAGTAGTTTAAAAGTTATAGTTATTACTTAAAGAGTGGGACTGACGATATCGACTCTACCAACTTACTCAACAAATTTTATTCGTCTACGATAGGGATCGTCCCTAACTTTTCAATATAAAAGATTTGCCGCGCCTCCTTTTTGCTGATGCACGTTTGATAAGCTTTCGAACAGAAAAAGAATAGTTAAAATCGATTCAGTAGTTTAAGAGTTGTAGGTATCACTTTTGGGGGGGAAGGTTGTCACGACCATTTTTGGTGGGACTGACGATACTACGAACGTACTCAACAAATTTTATTCGTCTACGATCAATATGTACCTAAATATTCAATTGTAACGATTTGCCACGCCCTCTTAAAGTTTAGGGCTATAAAAAATTGATGTTGTCCGACTCTCAGAGCTACCCGATATGTACAAACAATTTCTTGAAAATCGGTCGATTCAATTCGGAAGAGTTCAAACACTAACTGTTGGATTTTTAGACGTAAAGCCAGGGTTCGAGTTCCAGGCCATACATCAAAATAAAAAAATACAAAAAGTATTTCTTCGGCGATTTCTTCTCAGCAGATTGCTGGCAAAAACTCAGAGAGTAAATAACAATTGCCATGAAAGGTTTAACAAAAAATCTGTCGTTCGGAATCGACTTTAAACTGTAGGTCCCGCACTTATGTATAAAATTAACATACACACAATATAGGTAGTGTGAGAAACTAGGTCAATAATCCTGACTGAAAGGTTGTAATGACCAATTATGTATGTTGTGTATCAACCACCAACACCGTGACATGACAATTTTATATTAGATTTGGTGGATATATGTTTTATATACGAGGTATGTTTTGAAATTTTATCACACCACTTATGTTGTGTGTATTAATTTTATACATGAGTGATGAGAGATTTTTGCTAAACTTTTCATGGCAATTTTATTTGCTCTTGGACTTTTTGCTAGAAATCTGTTGAAAGGAAGTCGCCAAAGAAATATTTCCATATTTTCGTTTGTATGTCTGTCCTGGATTTTGAACAGCGATGACTTCTCGCCACTTATGTATAAAATTAACACACCCAACATGACTGGCATGAGAAACTAAAGCCGGAGGTCCACACCACGCGTTCTACGCGTTCATGCATTCTACGCGGCTGTCAAAAAAGTAGAATTAATGTATTTATATGGTGCAAGTTACACGCACAAAAGCGTAGGATGCCATGACGCATAGAACGCGTAAAGTAAATCAACTTTCTACTTTTGTAAGCATCACAAGCGGCGCGCAAACAAAACAGCTGACTTCGACAAGTTGTTTTGTTTTAATTTATTTAACTTTTTCAAAGAACAATGGAGGAAAAATTAACCGAAGCTGTGAGAAAACATGAAGCCCTATATAAAAAAAGCTCACTTGTTTATAGGAATAAAATTTTTTTTAAATGTTATATTCACAAACTCAATTAATTCTATAAATTCTTTAAAAATTTCAATTTCATTTGCCATTTTTGTACGAAATGTTTTACTCAAGTATTTTCAATCAAATGTTTTTATTTTGTTAACAGCTGATCAAAACAAACATTGGCGCGTAAAAAGCGTTGCATGTAACTTGTAGCGTAGAACGCGAAGAACGTATGAAACGCACGTAACGCTTTGACGCGATAACGCGTGGTGTGGACCTCCGGCTTAAGTTCTAAACCTGATTAAAGGATTGTAATGATCAATTAAGTAAGTAATGTTGTTTATGGTAGATTGATAGAAATCACTTGAACGTTAGCAAAAATATATAAATTAGTGGATTATTAAACATTATTAAGCTTCTTTACACAATTTCTGGCCTGCAACACAGTAGAAGACTTCCTTAGAAGCTGCCATAAATGCATACATACATACACGATGTGTATAGCCCTCTAAAGAGATTTACACTGAATTTATCACAACATCTCTTGGCCACAAATGTGTGCTGGCACACAGCCCAGTATAATATTTTAAAGGAATATTAACGGAAATTGTTTACAAAACACATACATATACACTGAGCGCCATAAGTGAGTCAACATCCATTATAATTTTTTATTTTCTATTATAAAAAAAAATACTTGCAGCACAACAATAATTTTATTTTTCTTGTTTTTGTTTTAACATTTTTAAAGTAATAAATAAACGTTTTTATTTTTAGAAATTTATTCCCCTATTCTCATTTATTTTTCTCTTTATCCTAAGAAAATGAATTATTTCAATGGTGTTTACATACTTTTGACGCTCAGTGTTCATATGTATTCTAGCCCATATGTTTAGTCCTACAAGTACTACGAGTATGTTCATGTTACCAATACATTACGAATGCCTGACTTAAATTGTATTTTAAGGACAGAAGAAAAACAAGAAAGTTAAAAAAGGAAAGAGAGAGAGAGAAGGCGATAACAATAGTGAGAAAGTACAGTAGAACACCGCTTAACACTGCTCTGCTTAACGCTGTTTCAGTATTATGTGGTAGTATTTGCATACCCCTAAATCGCACACTGTATTGATACTAGTTGTATGTATGTGTGTAAGTGAAACGGCCATGCACCAATCAAAATCGGTGCCTTATATAGTGATGGTGTATCTATGTATCTTTTTCAATGCCCTTTTGTTAGCCTGTACAGAATAAAGATTTCAATTGTATTTTTCCGAAATTGCAATGTTATTACGTATGGATGTGCGTATTAAGGTGCCCTGTTTAACGCTCTTTCGTTTAGTGCTGGACTGATTGGAACGTAACCTCCACCTTAAGCGGGGCCTTACTGTATTGGTGTTTTTCTAGTCTATCATCTGCTATTTTCCATGTTATTGCCTGTGAACCTTATTTCTTTTAAGTTTTCTTGCGGATATACTTTATGAAAGCAGGCTTATACACACACATTTACCACATTTATTTATATGTGTGTGAGTGTGTGTGTGAGCGTGTGTTTATGGTAGTTTATGTGTTGACTGTATTGGCATAGAAGTATATTCAATACCTTTAGTATTCTATCAACAGGTCTCTCTTCTGTCTCTTGTTGATTTCTTTTTCCGTTTTTTTTGTTTTTTTCATTCGATAACTACTTTACACTTCTTTAAAGAGGATGATGCTCTTCAATACGAAATTATTTCTTGGAGTACAATAAAGAAAAACAGCCAAGAAAATTATTTTTCTTTACAGCAACACGGCTGTTGTGTGTCTGTTGTATTGTATTTGAAGTGAGAACTACAGAAAAGGAAAGAGAGATATTTTGTTTCTCTCTCTCCCATACATTTTTTATAAAATAATTTACAATTGAATTGAATTGAATTTTTTAAAGAAATTCTTTTGTATGTTTTTGCCTCTCTTACTCTCTCTCCTTCTTATGCCATTGATGATGATAATGATGAGCAAAAGTTTAAAATCAGCCAGTCACGGAAGTTACAGTAGATACTATGACAGGCCCTGTGTGTACGTGTAAATTTGTGGCTGTGTGTATACGTACACACGCATTTGTTAATAATGAGGTCCTCACGATGACAATTGTTAGATTTATTTAGGGACAGACATTGGAATTGAACTGAACTGAATTGAATGGAATTGAATGGTAGTGACTTGAATGGTTTTGAATATTGTTGTTTGGAAAACATGTTGTTTTTGTTATTACAACAGAGAGAAACGACTTTTAATAATTCTATTCAAAACATATTTTTCGTTTTCTTTTATTTTTTCTTTTAAAGAAAATGTCAACAAGAATTTATTTGTAGAATTAAAAAAAATTTGTCTGTTTTCAGGGAAAAATTATTAGGAAAAAAATTTCAAATAAAATAGTCGCCCTAGTCTAGTAGGTAGTGTGTTTGCTTATTAGAAGAAAAGCCCGAGTTCAAATCCTAGGTACCAGCAGTTTTCTGGCAAAAAAGCTCTGAGAGGAAATAACATTGCCATGAAGAGCTTCTCAAAAAAGCTATCGTTCGGAGTCGAATTTAAAATGTAGGTACCGCCACTTATGTATAAAATTATCGCACATAACATAAGTGGTGTGAGAAACTAGGTCAATAATCCTGACTGAAGGCTTGTAATGACCAATTATGTATGCAATGCAACAAAGTAAAGCGCTATATTTTTTTAATTTTAAAATTTTTTTTTAATTTTAATAATCAAAAGCAAACATTTTTGGAAATAACATCAAATTTTATTATCAGTTTAGATTTGTTTGAATTGGCCGCCTTTGATACGAATTATGGCCTTCAAATGGCCGAGAAACCCATCACAGGCTGTACGAAAGTGGCTCTGCGGTATTTTGGTTTATTCCCGGCGAAACCCTGTCTTAAGATGATCGATACTTTGGCATTTTTTAGTGAAAACCTTACTCTACAAAATGCCACAGGCGCAAAAGTCAAACGGATTGAGATCCGGAGATTTTGGTGGCCATTGTGCGGTAGAAATGAAGCGAGGAATCACCATTTTAAGCCATTCCTGGTTGACGTGTGCTGAGTGCGGTGGTGCTGAGTCCTGTTGGAATGTCCATGGTCTGTGGCCGAAATGTTTGTCTGCCCAGGGCTTCAATACTGTCTTTAAGACATTTCCCGATGATATTCGGCATTTATTTCGACCCCACGGTCGATTAATACGAACGGGGAGCGACCATTCATCTCACAGGTGTAAATTTTCAGCTGACCTCTTTGGCAAGTAAACCCAATCATTTTTTTTTTTGTTCACAAACTGCTCAATTTGAAATGGCTTCTCAATGGAGAAAACCAATTTCGGTAACTGGCCACTTTCGTGCAAGCGAAGTAACTCCTTAGCTCTTTCCAGTCTAACTTTTTTTATCCATCGGTAAGCTCTTGCCCTTTTTGGAACTTCAACGGCTGTAGTTCAAGCCCTTTTTTCAATATGTGTTGCATCCATTCTCGCGATATGTTCAGCTCACGAGCAATTTTTCTACCACTGCGGCTTGGATTTCGATCAAATCTGGCCTTCACTATTCGGATCATTTCTGGTGTTGTTACCGTTTTTTTCGTCCACTTTTTGGATGCGTTGCAACACTACCAGTATCACGGTAACGAGAAATGGTACGGGAAACAAAAGTTTTATTGACATTTAAATGCTGGAGGCCCTAATGATAGCAACCTGTGGTTATTCAGCCAAATAAAAAGCAGTTACACTATCACGCTTGAATTCCATCACGAATAACTTTTTTTCTAAATGCAATAGATCAAAATGCTTCTGTAAGCTCGTAAATAATAAAATGAACTGTCACTGGAAAAAATCTGTCAGCTGTTAGACGTGCGGTTTGCAAATGATAACAACCTGAAGTTGGTTGCAATACATATCAACCGCCGTGTAGTTTAGGTTAGGTTAGAGGACGTGTACCTGTCGGTTAAGACAAGTACAGTACGCGGAGGTCGAAATTGACCCATTGTACAATCTGCTTAGAGAAGGAAGGAAATAGAGGATAAAGGCTTTAAGGAGGGAATGTAGGTAAAGTCATCCTGGATGTATGTATGTTATAGAGCTAAAGAGAATGATCTTAAATGCATCAACAATTGCTTTAGTAAATCGACGATGTTTTTTTATTTTTTGAAACAAGCTACCCTCCAATAATTCAAATGAATTTTTAATTTAAAAATGTTTCAGTCTAAATAAAATAAAAAAAAATTTTTTTGATTTGAAAATCACATCAATTTGTTGACGACAAACACGCCTCGCCGCTGACGCACTTATGCAAACGTTAGATAAGCTGTTTAAAGATGATTTTTTTTTTTAATTTCATTTTTTCATTTTGACAAGAACGCGAAATTGAAAAAAAAAAGAAAAATGAAAATTGAAAATGAAAATTGAAAAATTGAAAGAAAAACTTACCCAATAAATCATTTACTCCTGCGAATGTCATCACCAGTGAAGCCACAAATAGATCCGCAATTGCTAATGAAGCCAGAAATAAATTCCCAATGCGACGCAGACTGCGTTCTGTGTAAATGGCAAGGCAAACGAGTATATTTCCGGCAATTGACAAGAATATTAGAACGGAGAGGAAGACTCCTGTTGAAATAAATGCAGAAGCAACCCAAACAATCATCATTAAATGCAAGAAGGGGGAAGTGATAGAATGACGAAAAAAATTAAAGAAAGAAAGAAAGAAAAGAAAAAAAGAAAAGAAAATTGAAAGAAATTTTTTATTAACAACAATAACCACACATACACACAAAAAGAGAAAGAGAGAGAGAAAACTATTATGATAACAAAAAAAGAGACAGATAGAGCGGGAGAGAAAGTGAGATTGAGTTGCAATAACAAGATACACAGTGACATGCTCGGGAAACATATTAAACGACAGACAGACAGACAGACAAAAATGATTTCAAATAAATTCAAAGGATGGGTACATGAACGTAAAGTTAACGAAATAGTGACACATTCATTCTAGCAATACATAGACAGACAGACAGACAGACAGACAGACAGACATACAGGATTCAGTATGATTGAAAAGAAATATGAATTTGCATATGATGTGTGCATGTAAGTGGAAAGGTGTATGAGATAGAAGGGTAGGGGAATTCTTTTCCTTTGAAATGATAACAAAAGAAAAGAAAAAAAAAACAGGAAGCCTTTGTAGTATTAATACGTAACGTTCTCTCATGGCAACATGAGGCATAAACAGTAAACGTATGTGCATATTGTGTAAAGGATTCCTATTTTTTGGTTTCCCTCTCCCTCTCTCTCACTCACTCTCTTTTTATTATCAAGAGAATGCCTTGAGTTATAATCGATGAGTGTACATATGTGCTCATGCAGGAGTATGACAAAAATGCAATTATTGGGTTTCATAAAGTGAAATGTAAATGTGTGTGTGATAGAGAGAGAGAGAGGGAAAGAGAGAATGTGTGTGTGTAACAGTGTGTATGTGTAAGTGAAATTGTGTTTGGTTTTTTTGGTTTTTTTTTTTGGGAAAAGATAGAGACATTCAACGACATTTACTTTACCAACAACAACTAATGATAAAAGTGACTCCACTTCTGGATCCTCACCCACTATCGTATCTGTTTCTGAGGGATTTATCCATGATGTTTCATTAAAGTAAGTCGTTATCTGTAAATATACACGAAAAAGAGAGGAAAACAAAAATTGAAATTATTATAGTTTATGGGGGCGTATGGATAATAAAAAAATATGAAATTAATAGTATTGATCATACGCAATTTAATTATCTTTTAAAATTTGAAGGTTTCTTTTACAGTAGTCGCTTACAAATTAGAACCGCTTTGTTTTTGAGGGAACTCTAATTTCTGAACGTTTTTTTCGAATAAAAAATAAAGAATTAAATAGATTTCCTTTCAAAAACCAAATTAAAACACATTAAAATTTTTTTGATTCAATTTTTTTTTTAGAAAAACAAGGAAACAATTCATAACTATCCACAAAATACATAAATGCGACAAAAAATTCCATTACAACCTAGCTTCTCTCATCACTTATGTTGTGTGTGTTAAATTTATTCATGAATGGCGAGACCATTCCATTATTTTGGTCCATTCCTGGCGAAGCGCCGTCTTGAGATAACCGACACTTTGGTATTTTTTAGTGAGAACCTTACTCTCCAAAATGCCCCAGGCGCAAAGTCCAACGGATTGAGATCCGGAGATTTTGGTGCCCATTATGCGGTAGAAATGAAGCGAGAAACCTCCTTTTTAAGCCAATCTTGGTTGACGGGTGCCGAGTGTGGTGGTGCTGAGTCCTGTTGGAATGTCCTGTTGGAATGTCCACTGTCTTTAAGACATTTTTCCGATAATATTCGGCATTTACTTTGACCCCAACACCATTACCATCGGCGGCGCTTGAGATCTGGTGGCCAATCGTAGGTGTAAATTTACAGCAAGTAAACCCGATCATTTTGTTTGTTCACAGACAGCTCAATTTGGAATGGATTCTCATTGCAGAAAACCAAATTCGGTAACTGGCCACTTTCGTGCAAGCGAAGTAACTCCTTGGCTCTTTCCAGTCTAACTTTTTTTTGTCCATCGGTGAGCTCTTGCACTTTTTGAAACTTCAATGGCTTTAGTCCAAGCTCGTTTTTCAATATGTGTTGCATCCGTTTTCGCGATATGTTCAGCTCACGAGCAATTTTTCTACCACTGCGGCGTTGGTTTCGATCAAAACTGGGTCATTTTTGGTCTGGCCTTCACCTTTCGGATCATTTCTGGTGTTGTTACCGTTTTCTTTTTCGTCCACTTTTTGGACTCGATTCAATACTGCCAGTATCACAGTAACGAGCAATGGTACGAGAAACAAAATTTTTATTCACACTTAAATGCCGGAGAGCTCTAACGATAGCCACCTGAGGTTTTCCAGCCAAATATTAAGCAATGGCGAGACTTACAGTTTAAATTCGACGAAAGGGTTTTCAAAAACTTTTCATAGCAATTTTATTTACTCCCACAAATTTTGCCAGCAGGTTGCGGAGGGATAGTAATCCAAAGAAAATTTTTTTTTATATTTTATTTTGTGCGAGATGCCTGTGCTGTGGTTCGAACAACGGGTTAATGCCCTACGTTCTAAACTAAGTCAGCTACAGAAATACTCTAGTGCATGCACTATGACACACTTTAAGGACACTCTTATTCATGAACATTTTCATTAAACACATTCAGAAAACGCTGATAATGTCACATGCAAAGTTTCGAACTAAATTCAATACGTTTTCAAATAGTTTCTATGAAAACGGTCTCAAACAAATTGCCATTTCGTATGTACCTTCAATGTTTTGCCATTTTTTTAGTCGTAATTGGTTTAAAAGTTGAGAATACAAAAATTGTTATGAGCAGTAAAAAAAATAACTTTTTATTGAAAAACAAACTCTTAAATTTCAAAGATTAACAACAGCGTAGTTGTTTGCTCCAGAATTATTGCAATTTTCTGTAATAACAAAAAAATTTAACGAAAAAACTCTGCGACTAACTTTAATAAAATGCTACGTAGTTATCCCGCTACCATTTAAATCAAAAAGTAGGTCGGCGGTAATAACATTTTCAAGTATCCTCTTAAAGGATATGGAAACTGTTACACAACAGCTACCAAACATTGTGAAACTTTTCTCTGAGTTGTGAATTGTGAATGTATGCTGCGCTACGCTAAACTAAGCAAATGAATTTCAAAGCTTCAGGCCAAAAATAAGCAACACAAATACGCAATTTTTTTAATTCTTCCAACACCGAACTACTCTGCCTTCTAGTCATTTGAACGAAACCATGGCATTCAAAGATCTTTACTTCGTATTTTAAGCAATGAAAACGAGAACACAAATACGGAAAAAAATGAAGAGAAAAACGAAAGTGTGATAAGTGAGTGTATGTCATGTAGTTATTGTTGTTGTTATTTTTGTTTTCTTTTGTTTTGTACTGTTACAGGCGAACAACATAAAACGAATCACATGAAAAGGGCAGAGATTAAGACATTAAGAGCAGCATTAACGATATCCAGATTTATTAAGGCAGGCAGTACGTACATACACAAGCATTAATACGCACACACACACACATAATGTTAGACAGGCGTTAAGAGAAAGCCTACTTTGAGAAATTACAACGTATGTGTCGTTCTACACAGAAAAAATAATCACTAACACATAGGGGTGGCCATCACTTACGGGATTAAGCTTATGTTTTGGAATCAACGCAGAAATTATTTTCTGTAAGATTCAATGCGTGTGGGATCTTTGAAATCCCTTGAACTCTGTGAGTATCTCGTAACTCAAAACATAAGTACAGGTGGCAGATTAGTAGCTTTATTGCAGGAATTTAAGCTTTTTCCCACTACAAGTTCTTCTCCGATCACGGGTAGATTGTCTTGCTAGAGATGTTGGCTTATTAGACGTGAGACCACGGTTTAAATCACAAGTCAGATGTCTCCAGCGAAACGAAATCTGAAAAAGTATTTCTTCGGTAATTTCCTCTCTACGGATTACTGGTAAAAGCTCTAAGAGTAAATAAAAAATTGCCATGGAAAGATTTTCAAAAATCTGTCGTTCGGAGGTGACTTTAAACAGTAATTCCCGCCGATCATGTATAAAGTTAACACAAACAACATAAATGGTATAAGAAACTCGATCTAAATGGTTGTGCTGACTAAAGGGTTGTCCTGACTAAAGGATTATAATGACTAATTGTGTATGGTTCTGCTCTGTAATCATTTTCTTCAACCTTTTCCAAATTTTCATGCTACAAAAGAAAGTCTCGACCGTATAGTTTACACACAATGAGTGCTAAGATTTTTGGCAATTAGCACATCTTCTCAATCTTATATTTGCTTTAGGTTTAAGGGATCTTAACAATAGTACGCAAGAGATCCAAAGCCGTATCCTACGACCAAAGGCATATCTCTAGCCGTGTCTGCAAATATTTTTGGTATTGTAACCACCGACTGCCAGTAGAGGAAAGCTAAGATAGTGGGTTCTCCACTGATGTGAAATAATTTTCTGGCACCCTTCGAAGCAACGGTTCGTTACGTAGTTGGAACGCTATCGAAATTGTTAGCAACTGTCCGTTACGTACTTGGCAGGCTGTCGAAATTGTTAGCAACGGTCCGTTACGTACTTGGCACGCTGTCGAAATTGTTAGACGTGTAGGCATTAAGGAAGAAGGAACTCAGGTGAGTTTATATCACCACTTCGCCAACGTCCAAAATTCTCTGCCTTTTCCTACCAATGGAATGCTTAGGTGGTTGTAGGAAAGTACTCATGTTACTCATGTTGTGGCTACTTAAGAGTATCTCAAGTTGAGGAAGAGAAGGAACCTGTGCTACATTTTCTTGGCGATTGCCCTGTTCTATGGAATTTTAAGGCTTAGGTGTCTTGTTACATGATCTGGTCCATGATCCGGACTATCTCAAGAATTTGTCACTGGCAAATCTACTGAGTTTAGTCCAAGATACCGATTGTTTTATCCCGGGACTATATAGAGAGTTTTTCTTTGCAAAAAGGAGAATTACAATCAATTGATCTGGTAATCTGCACTTACAGAATATTCATGATGATTTAAACTGCTCTGGCAAGGGAATAAATCAAAAATGTTTTTATTTCTTATCAGGAATTCCATCAGGCTTTTTTTTTCTTCAAACCTGCTCTCAGGGGATGGCCCCTACTCATGCAGTGTATTGTGCAGGTTTTTAGGAAAGGTGGAAAGAGAGAAGATTTGAATATTATGCTCCATGTGTAACTGATGTAAAATGTCTAAGTGCAGATATTCCTTAGGAACGGATTGTATTAGCAGATGCCGTAGCCTAGTTCGAAGAGTGTTGGCTTATCAGACGTAAGTTGATGGTTCAAATTTCATGTTCAGACATAGCGAACAAAACGAAATATGAACAAATATTTCTTTGGTCACTTCCCTTTTACAGTGCTTTGTCAAAATGTCTGAGAAGGTCTCAAATCTTCATCGGTATGAGTCCACTTTAAAGCGTGGGTCCTGCAAATCATGGATAAACTTAACACATACACGAATGGGGGATGTGAGAAGCTGGGTCGTACACATAACATACGTACATAATTGGTATTTAAAACCATTCAGTCAGGATTATTGACCACACTACTTATGTTGTGTGTGTCGTAGGTCGTAATCCTGACTGAAAGATTGTAATCAAGAATTAAGTAAGTAAGTAACTCTGTCGCTTTCGAATCTAACAGTATTTGCCAAGAATGCAGACAACATCTACGTAGAACTGGATTAGGGAATTGTAAGAGTATCACAATTGGCTATAAAGTCTCTAGGCTTGTGATTCTGAAAATAGTTTTTGGTAACTCCACGATGTACCAAAGAGGGGGAGAGGCCAGTAGTTTACATCACAAAATCAATGTGGTGTTGCTTCACTGGTAAATCGACATGATAACTCAGATACATACATACATATATAATTGGCCATTATAACCCTTCAGTCAGGATTACGACCTAGCTTCTCACACCACTTATGTTGTGTGCGTTAATTTTATACATGAGTGACGGGACCTACAGTTTAAAGTCGACTCCGAACGACAGATTTTTGAGAAGATTTTCATGGCAACTTTTACTCTCAGAGTCTTTGCCAGAAATCTGCTGAGAGGAAGTCGCCGAAGAAATATTTTTCGTTTTGATGTCTGACCTGGTATTCGAACCCAGGCCTTTTGTCTAATAAGCCAACACACTACCCACTAGACCAAGGCGACTTCACACTCTGATAACCAAATGAAATTAGAGAGTTTTATATCAATAATTGCAATTGTGCAATTAACCAGTACATTGCACTGGCATTACAGTCCCTATTTTCGTTTATGAAATGCTCTTGCAGTAGAAGACTTAACAAACTTTTTCTTTACAATTTCAGCAGACTCAAATTTTCTATGTACAGATACGATATTCTCTTTTTCCCATCATATTTTTGTGTTAGCAGTACAGCAGTGGCTCACTAATTAGAACCGCTTTGTTTTCGAGGCAATACTAATTTCTGGACGTTTTTTTTTTGTGTATGCATATCAAATTTCACAAATAAACTGGCCACAAAATACATAAAAGCGACAAAAAAAACATCAATTACGGAAAAACGTATGAACATAATTTGGTGATTCCCCTTTTTAGTTTTACGGAATAAAAAGTATTTGGGAATTCCTTGTGTTAAAATAGCAAAAAAAAAAAAACGTTCAGAAATTAAAATTTTAAATTCGAATTTTAGAGCATATAATGTATTGCAAGCATTGGTTCTAATTTCTGGATTTTCTCATTCCTGGAGGTTCTAATTTGTAAGTTTCTACTGTATTAGTATTGCTCATACACAAAACAGATCCTTCACTTGATTTTAAGATTATGTCCTGTACATATCCATTGTAAGCCACAAATTTCAATTTGGGTTTTCCACTTATTTGTCTGTCAATTAAACCCCAAAAAGAAAAAAAACAAAAACAAAAACAATCGTAAAATTTTAATTGAAATATTTAAAGTGTAACCGAAAATAATAATAATTTGCTGGAGATAAACGAATTTCAATTATTTTTTATTTCCATTCATGTATTCTGTAGATTGAAATTTATTTTAATTAATCGAAATGAATTTTGCTTTACAATCTTTAAGATTCAATTAGTCCATCAGCAAACACATACACACACACCCAGCCATCATCATCACCATCATTGTTGGCTCTCTTCCGAGCACATGACATGTCGTCTGTGTGTGAATTGAATTTTCCTTCTTTCCATTTTCCATTGCAAAGGCTGGTGCTGATTTTGCTGTTGCTGTTGGTGTTGATGTTTTCCCTTGTATTTGTATTTTTAAGTCATTTTTTTTTTTAATTTTTTTGTTTACTGGATGCGGTTTGGGAAAAACTAATTGAATTTATTCAAGCATGTCTCTGTGGTCTCATCCAATGTCACACGCAAACACAGATTATTTCTACTCTTGTTTTTTTTTTTTGTTGGCTTTTTCTTCTCGAGCTTTTTATCCAATTTTTTTAAAGCAGACCAGACCAGAGATGGGAAAGTTGGTACAATTGTACTTTTTCTAGCACTATTTTAAAATCAAAAACACCATAGCACCTCAATGAGTTATTTAGCACTATTTAAAAATTTTCCCTAATTTATTGCATTACTCAAATATTCTGTCTCATCGCTGTAAATTTTTTTGTTTCCGATTCATTTTCATATGGCAACTCGTTGCTAACGCTAGTTTTCTGTTGTGTATCATAAATAGTGATTTGAAATTTAGATCTCATAAACTTTTGTATTCCTTTATAAGTATTAACGTTAGTTGTTAGGTTTATCTATTATATAGCTGCCAGATTTGAGGATTTATTATCATTTGGACGATTTTGTGCTCCAAAAATATCATATTGGCGTCATGACGATTTATGCTCTCATTTTGACGATTTTTAGAAATTAAAAGTTACATCGTATTCCTCACTTTAGTACATTAAAAGCTTCCTTAAGCTTTGTAGTTGTTACAATTTATGCTAGTAATAACAAGGAGTAAAGTATTATATTTTTAAGTTATTTTCAAATGCCTGTTATGATGTTCCTGTATCCTTTTTAATCCCTTAAAAGCCAAAAAATTACAACTTCTAAATAACATGAGCATAAATTATCTTTTGCCGTTGCTTACAATTTTAAAAATTCGATTATAGCTTCTAATATTACCTTTGGAAGAACAAAGGCAAGGGCCATTATTTGTTTCTCATTGAACCAACATTCAGAGGATGGTATTGTGTTTAGGGTTATGAAAATATATTATAGGAAGGAGGAAAGAGGGAGCAATGTGTATGGATCCTAGGTTTGAATATTTTTATACCATAAGTAACAGGAAACATCTCTATTGGAAGGGAGTTCCACATACGAATAGTCCGTCTAACAAACGAACTTTGTCTCTAAGGTAGTGTGCGATACGCTGACCTTATGGTAGACTGCATACGGATGTTCTGGCCGAGAAAGACGAGTGTTACTTAGAAATGATTTTAATAAACAAATCCAATTATTTCGCTCGAGCAATATCCGAGCTCGTTAACGATTGAGAAACCTCAAAATAGACATTAA
Source organism: Sarcophaga peregrina (assembly GCA_014635995.1). Classification (NCBI taxonomy): domain Eukaryota; kingdom Metazoa; phylum Arthropoda; class Insecta; order Diptera; family Sarcophagidae; genus Sarcophaga; species Sarcophaga peregrina. The sequence goes on along the minus strand of CM025789.1, from coordinate 25,103,386 downwards.
GGGCCTGCCCTTACACGAGACTTGTATTCCATTCACGATCTATTATAAATGGCGTAAATAGTAAGTAAATCAGATAAAGTGAAGTATTTATTGTATCGTCCTAAGAAACCAAGGCATTGGAAAATGTTTCAGTTCACACTGAATTTACATTCCCATAACGTCAAGATCTTCTGACATCCTAATATTGACACCACATATGGGTATATTTGATGGAATATTATTGTTGCTTAACATTGACTTTACTCGTGTATGTTTTTGTTTTTAAAAACCCCTCAATTTATTTATTTATTCTTTCTTTTTTACGATTTCAGTGAACGTCTTTGACGTCTTTGACGATTTTCACGATTTTTTTTTTTTTTCAAATATTTGACTATTTGATGCTTAATTTATCTGGCAGCTATCTATATAAGTATTTAGTACAAAGAAACTGCAATGTACCTCTTTTTGTTAATTTTTATGTTTTTCTACTCAAATTTGGATATAAATATATGTAAAATGAATTGTCACTTTTTATTTTTATTTCATTCTTAATAAAAAAAAAAGTTTAAAAAAGATAAAAAGTGAATTTAGTACAATCGGCCTGAAAAAAGTACAATTTTTTGTGAAAGTTAGCACAATTTGTTAACATCAATTTCCCATCCCTGGGCCAGACTGGTTAAATGGCTTCATGTTCGTTTTTTTTGCCTGTTTATTTCCTTCTTCTTCTTAATTTTTTTTATTTTGTTTTTGCTTAAGGATTGAACGTCAAGCCATTTTATTCAAGTTGGAAAAAAAATGCATGTAACCGATATCAATTGTGTTCAGGGAAAAGATTTCCAGCACAAGTTGAAAATGAAGAAATTAAGAACCAAAAACAGCGTCAATTTGCAGATTAATTTTAGTTTCTCTTATGATTTTATCAGGATATGATACAGTTTAGGATTCCACTAGTAACAGTTTGATAAGGAAAAACATGGCATGAAAAACGAATGAAACGAAAAAGCAAGGCCTTTAACAGGGTGGCTGATATGTATTGCAACCAACTTCAGGTTGATATCATTTGTAAACCGCTCGTCTGACAGCTGACAGATTTATTCCAGTGACTGTTCATTTTATTATTTACAAGCTTACAAAAGTATTTTGATCTATTGCAGTCAGAACAAAAGTTATTCGTAATGGAATTCAAGCGTGATAGTGTGATTGCATTATATTTGGTTGGATAATCACAGCCATTGCTCGTTACCGTAATACTGGCAGTGTTGCATCGCGTCCAGAAAGTGGACGAAAAAAAAAACGGTAATAACACCAGAAATGATCCGAAAAGTGAAGGCCAGATTTGATCGAAATCCTCACCGCAGTGGTAGAAAAATTGCTCGTGAGCTGAACATATTGCGAGAACGGATGCAACACATATTGAAAAATGTGCTTGGACTAAAGCCATTGAAGTTCCAAAAAGGGCAAGAGCTCACCGATAGACAAAAAAAAGTTAAACTGGAAAGAGCCAAGAAGTTACTTCGCTTGCACGAAAGTGGCCAGTTACCGAATTTGGTTTTTTCCAATGAGAAGCCATTCCAAATTGAGCAGTTTGTGAACAAACAAAATGATCGGGTTTACTTGGCAAAGAGGTCAGCTGAAAATTTACACCTGCGATTGGCCACCAGAACTAACATGCCGTCGATGGTAATGGTGTATGCCGCCGTAACGGACGATGGTCGCTGCCCGCTCGAAGTCATCGACCGTGGAGCCAAAACAAATGCCGAATATCATCGAGAAATGTCTTAAAGACATTATTGAAGCCCTAGGCAGACAAACATTGCGGCTACAGGCCATGGACATTCCAACAGGACTCAGCACCACCGCACTCGGCACGCGTCAACCAAGAATGGCTTAAAAAGGAGATTCCTCGCTTCATTTCTACCGCACAATGGTCACCAAAATCTCCCAAAATCAATCCGTTGGACTTTTGCACCTAGGGCATTTTGAAGAGTAAGGTTCTCACTAAAAAATACCAAAGTTTCGATCAACTCAAGACGGCGCTTAGCCGGGAATGAGCCAAAATATTGCAGAGCCACTTTCGTGCAGCCTGTGATGGCTTTGTCGGCCGTTTGAAGGCCATAATTCGTACCAAAGGTGGTCAATTCGAACAAATCTAAACTGATTCTAAAATTTGATGTTATTTCCAACATTTTTTGCTTCTGAACAATAAAATTTTCGTAGCGCATAAAATTATTCAAACGTAAATTTATTCAAGCCAAAGACGTTATAAATATTGTCAGTGAATTTCCACAATATTCTTGCCTTTGAAATGATACTAATCAACAACCTATATCCATCGCAAGCTATACACGCCCCTAAAAGTCTGTATAATTACATTGGATGCCATATATGTACTCTGCAGCCCATAGGGAAACCAAAGAAGAATAAATTTACACAAAAATAGTAGCCATGGGCAATAACTGAAGATAAGGAATAGACATTAGATTTCCAACTTCATAACTGGAAAGAGTGTTGTTCTTGGACCGAAGAGTATGCAAGAATAACAATTGGGCAATTAACACGACTTAGTATCGTGTATATTGTACCGAATACACTTGATTGTTTGTGAACGCTCAATGCTGTGCTGTATTGTATATTTGCTTTTCCAAATCTATTTTTTGGCATCCAATCAATTCGATAGCACGAAGCCAATACAACTTTTTAAAATATATGAAAAATATGAGTATAAGTGTAAGCATACACTGTTGTATACTCGTACAATGATACAACGGCTTATGTGAATTGACCAAATATATGTGAAGTTAGCTATGCAGTGAATGTTAAATTTACAGAGGCTGTTAAGTTAACATAATCGAAATGTTTACGTACATACATACCTAATTGGGCATTACAACCCTTTGTGTTGTGTGTGTTAATTTAATACATGAGTAGCGGGACCTACAGTTTAAAGTCGACTGCGAACGACAGATTTTTGAGAAACTTTTCATGGCAATTGTTATTTACTCCCAGAGTTTTTGCCAAAAATCTTCTGAAAGGAAATCGCCGAAGAAATACTTTTTTTGTGTTTTGTTTTGATGTCTAGCCTGGGGCTCGCACCCTGGCTCTACGTCTAATAAACCAACACATTACCTACTAGACTACGGCGACTACACCTCGTCACCTATATTTGGGGTCCCAAATAGTGTCCGTAATCCTGAATACCATGGCTATACAGGCTCAACTGTCTGCAATATACTACGGAAATCACATTAATATTCAATGGATTTCTAAATATCCGTTGAGTTTGTATATTGAAATATAAAAAGGGAGTACATATTTCATATTTAAAATTATAAAATTGAAAGTTTGGTGTGCCCCCATCAATTACTACAGTCTTATATGGAGTCCCTGAATTTCCGTAAGAATTCTTGGTTAGTCCTATATTTCTCGCACCACAGCTTTAATAAACTTCAAAACTTAGGAATTCCTAGCACTATCCTCTATTAATCCTGTAATAAGGTGTCAAATCCTCTTTAGCAAGTACAGTAAGACCTCGCTTAACGAGGTGATTATATTCCAATAAGTTCGCTAAAGCGCTAAACGATACAGTCTTAAACGAGGCAACAGGAAAGATGCGTTCATACGGTAAATGCGGTTTTGGAAAATACAGTTGGAGTCTGGATACATAGAATACCCGTTCGCTATATAGTTTGGTTTTTGGTTGGTGCATTGCCGTTTCATGGAATTCCAATACTACTGCGTAATACTGAAGCAGCGTTAAGTGAGTCTTACCGTACAAATAGCCAATAGTCAACCGTCAAGTATGTACCGAATGTGAAGCTATTAAAACACCATAAAAGTCTAGTAGATCTAGACTTTATTCTGTATTATCTTAATCATGTTTTAAAATTTAAACAACTTCGAGTCATAGCATGCTATACATGCTCCCATTACTCGAATTGGACGTTTTGTGAAATGACGGTATTTTATTTATGGTCATAATGTCATGTGGCAAAAGGGCATCAGTGGTCTATTACTATCTAAATGTGGTTTTTGAAAATCGGGAGGCATATTCACTATCTATCAAGAGGAATAAGGACTTTCTGTGCATGTTGATAGTAAGGGTTGGCAATGACTACTGATTTTAGCCCGATTAGCCAATAATTTAGTCCTTCAAATGGGGTTAGAAATATTGTGCATCTTATCGGGCTCCAAAGGGACGCTGAATTGATATTTTGGAGATTTACTCATCGCCATACATAGTAAGAGAATTACAATGACGCTTTTAAATAGCATTCGCATTCGATAGTTATCCATCAGATGCAATTTTTCAAGGTTCTACTTGATACTCTTCTTCGCAATATCCCCTTTATGTTGAGTACTTCATACTGAGGAGTGCGCACACAAAAAAATGGGCCTACATTTAAGCTTATAACTTTTCTCATAATTGAAAAAAATGAATAACGCTAATTTGTTTTTATTAGTCATCTGTTACTAAATCCATGCGCTAAATTTCATTTGCAATAGCAAAATTAGTTTTTTGAAAATGGGCACCCAACAAGAATGTCGTAAAAAAATAATTGAAATTTTCAATGAAAAACCGCGTCGCTTACAAAAAACGATTGCTAGGTTTGTAGGTGTTAACCAAAAAACAGTTTCTAAGGTAAGTAATAAAACAATAAAAGGAGTCTTTGAGTGTTGAGAGATAGCGTGGAAGTGGAAGAAAAAAAGATTTACCGACCAAAACAAAAAAAAGCACCCTAAAATGTCTGGAAGAGAAGTGGCTCCAAAAGTTCGATGCTCTGAGACCTTTGTCAGAAAAAAATTTTATACACAAAAAGAATTCAAATATTATTTACTTTAATTGAAATATAAAACGGAAAAAATCCGCCACTTAGTTTTATTTCTATAACGAAAAGTGTAAATCCAATTTTTTTGTGCGCACTCCTTAATAAAAATTGTTTTAGGAAAACCTTTTCGAAAAACAAAATTTTAAAACAAATAAAAAACAAAGGATAGAAATGAAACCATTATTAAACAGCGGAGAATGTATGCAGGAAACTAATAAATAAGAAAGTTATCGATGGACCAATCCGACTATGTAGCAACGTACTTTCGAATACGCGGTACTCCCTGATATGTCAGTTTAAATTGGAATATGTCAAGTCAAAATACTCTACCATCTACAAAAGTGTAGGGTATAATATACCAATAAGCCACAATATTTTGTTTTTATTTTGACCATAAGGCAACAACAATGGTCAATAATTTAAAGCTCATTATACTAATAGCTGTTCCATGTTGCTTACTATGGTGGTATGTTGTAATGCGCTTTCAATGATGAACATCATTCTCATATACTGTACTGCATCAACATTGTACCAAATGGGGCGAGGGGGTAGTATTAAAAAACAGAACAATTGCGACTCTTAAAATGTTTCATTTTCAATGAATTTGTAATGGAATCCAAAAAAATATTCTCATAATATGGCTTTTATTTAAACCATTGCACTTAATTTTATGGCTGACAATCTTTTCTTTTGCTTCAGAGGGTTGCTCTAAATAACACGCCCACCCTTTCAATATAATTTTTATTTTTAAACAGAGTCATTATCTGTTGCCTTCATAAAGATGATGATGGTTTACACGATGATGTTCAGACGTAGTCATTAAAGTTGCCTAGATTTTGCTTTGTAGGGAGGAATTTTTACATGCCATTTTGTTAAGTTTTTTAAACGACAATAACGATATATTTAATGGCATAGATACATTGATGTATACAAACATATTGGCATAAATAGTTTGTTAAAAAAAAACCCAGAAATTAAACAGAATTTTACTTGTAAATCATCAGCATTCCTTCATTGCATGTGGAACAACTAAAATGATGTTAAAATGCAAAAAAAAAAAATTGAAATGAAATGAGCGTATAGGCCTATTAAAATGCAATTTTAATTTAATGATTTGGAAATATTACAACATTTTGGTTTTCTTTTTATTTGCTATTAAAACCATTTCACTTAATTTTATGGCTGCCAATTTTTTTACAAGCTATGCTCAGCAATTAACATCCCCCCCCCTTCAATATAATTTTTTTATTTTTGAGCACATTAAGTGTCTTGAGTTTATGATGATGCTGGCAATGATGAGGATTTTTATTTCAATTTGCTTAAAATTGTTTGTAGTCTTTGGCATTAGCAAATTTGACTTTGATTGTGGATATAATTTAACAAATTTGAAAGCTTTTTCTTAAACACAGGGTCTTCCTGCTTCGGGCTCCTTTAACACGTTGAATGCCTTGGCAATTTTAGGAAAACTAGCCCAAAAAAACGACAACTCGTAGTTTAGCTATCTAGAAGGGAACGCAATGAACGAGTTATCTCGTAGTCGGCAGCCAATGTCTTAAAACATCTATTTTGTCACGCAAATTTCTAGAGACATTGCAATAAGTCCGTGAATCATTTCTATAATAAAATCACATTTTATTTTTCAATATATTTTTAAAAACTATATACTGTGCCCGATGTCTTTACATACATAATTGATCATTATGACGTTTCAGTCGGGATTACAACCTAGCTTCCCACACCACTCATGTTTTGTGTGCTAATTTTATACATGATTGAAGAGAGAGTAAGAGACAATCTTTTCCATGGCAATTTTATTTATTCTCAGAGTTTTTGCCAGAAATTTTCTGAAGGGGAAGCCGCCGAAGAAATATTCAAATATCGTCTGGTTTTTGAACCGCGAACACTCAATGTCTCTACATTTTTTGTATTGCCAGCAAAACAAGAAGGTTGATACGGAAAACAGAGTGAATAAGCATAGCTGCTAGATAAATGAAGAATCGAATCGGGAAATATTTGTAAAAAAACGTCCAAATCGTCAAAAACGTTCACATACATAATTACACACAGATTTCCTAGAGAAAATTATGTTGTCGCTAGATTTCCTGTAGAAAATTGTGTTGTCGCTAGATTTCCTATAGAAAATTATGTTGTCGCTAGATTTCAACAGCCCTTGTACAACCCTTCAGTCAGGATTATTGACCTAGTTTCTCACACTACTTATGTTGTGTGTGTTAATTGTATCTATGAGTGGCGGCACATACAGTTTAAAGTCGTCTTCGAAAGACAGATTTTTGAGAAACTTTTCATGGCAATTTTATTTACTCTCAGAGTTTTTGCCAGAAATCTGCTGAGAGAAAATCGCCGAAAAAATACTTTTTATTTTCATGACTGGCCTGGGATTCGAACCCTGGCTTTACGTATAATAAGCCAGCACACTACCTATTAGACCACGGCGACCTCAAAAACGTTCTTCGAAATAAATAAATAGATTGAAAGGTTTTTAAAAACAAAAACCTCTAAAGCCAATATTAAGTAGCAATAATATTGCATCCTCTATACTCATGTCATGTGATGTAAATATTAGGGAGTCAGAATATCTTAATATTATGGGCATGAAAATACAGTGTGATGCTTGCTTGGTTTCTTTAGACATTGTAATAAATGCTTTTGACTTCATCTGATCTACTTACAAACCACACCATCTATAACCGACCGAAAATGAAATACAACTCTTATGTATAAGTAGGCCCTTAAAGTATATTTTAAGGCTTCTCGACCGTGTATAGGTGAGGCCGTAGTAGGTCGTTTAATCACGGTAGTGTGTCCAACTCCATTGATTCAATGGGCCATCGTAGCATCGTTGCCTTGTGTCACTGTTCTATCGCTACTACAATGGATATTGCTCGAACGAAATAAGGAGAGTTGTTGTGAGTCCCTGTACCAACCAAGTTCCACTAAAATCGGGGAAAAAGAGTTGCACAGCAGCACTTAAAAACCAGCCAGAATGTTTGATGAACGATTTCTAGATGTCAATAGATGATAGCTCCATTAAGCTAACAAGGAATGGAGAGCCAAATAACCTATATCTATACCTAGCATGAGATGGGCTTTGGCAAAGAAAGTGAACAACAGTCTCCTCTTCCTCAGCGAACCTGCATCCACGGCAGAAGTCGTTGAAAGGGAGCCTCATTCTTTCCGCGTGTCTATCCATGACGCAATGACCTGTAAGCACGGCCACTGTAGTCGAGATGACATCACGACCATGACCAAGTAATCGGTTGGTACGCCTTCTATCGATCTTGGGCCAGGTAAGTCTAGCGGTAGAGCAGGACCCCTCATTGACTTAGGATAGGTTGGCGTCCCGAAAGAAACTCCGCGCAATGGTCAACTTGACCGGGGCAAGTGGCATACCCAATTCAACAGAAGAGGGTTTCGGAAGGAGCGCACCAGCTCTGGCGAACTCGTCGATCCAGAAATTCTCGGAATTTTACTTTGCCTGGAGACCCACACCACAGAGACACTGGTGAAGCGCCCCGTAAGAAGGTCGAGAGAGCGGCGACATTCCCTAACGATCCTAAAGTTAATCATGAAACCCGACAGAGATCTTATCGCAGCCTGACTATCAGAAAAGATCGTGACTATCAGAAAAGATCGTGACTATCAGAAAAGATGGTGATGCGAGTGAAAGGAGCATCGTTGACGAGAATCCATTGAGCGGTCCGGAAAATTGCCATCACCTCCGCTGGAAACACGCTGCAGTAGGCCGGCAGACGGAGAGAAGTATTCAGGTCCAGTTTTCCAGCTTCCAGCCCCATTATCGAGTTTAGAGCCGAATATATCCAGAACTTCCGGGGGGACGACCGTATTAGGATTCTAGTCATCCTTATTCGGAATCAGAGAGTGAAAATATCTGTTAAGACAAGCTAGGTAGTGAAAGTGGATTATTTGCTGAAGTTCGTACAATTTTATAGGCTTCAGGATTACATTTTCCCTTCATTGACATCGATTCTATGCGATAAACCTTATATTCTTTATACTTAGCGATTATTTACTACTTTATTTGGGAATACATTGTGTACAGGATACCATATTTCATGTTTTCTCATTGAATATATCACTAGCAACTGTTTTGTTGAAAAACATTTTTGTCTGCATCACATGCTTTTTTTTATCAATAACTCATACGATTCATTAGCAAAGCAACAGGAAAAATAAATTTTAATTTATTCTTTTTAAAATTCAAAAGCATTTTTATAAAGAAAAATATAATTTATTTGTACATTTAAAAAATTCCAAAAAAATCCCAGAAAAAAAGTATTGACAACAGTTTGCAGCTGTAAGGTAAAGGACTTTAAATTTTGTTTTCACATATTTTTTCTACGTCATAAATTTTTATTAGACTATTATGGTTACAAAAACAAAAGAAAAAAACAAAAAGTCTAAATAAATAACAAAATAATAAAGTAATAAATAATAGGTTTAAACCCTCCCCCCGAGTCCATCCAAAATATGAAAAATATTGCACCATCCGTATGTACTTCTAGAAGCTTGGTTATAAAATATTTTTTTTTGTTTTAAACAAACAGATGAAGCTACACTAACGGGTGATTTTTTTATCAATTATCTTTTTGGCAACACTGGTTTAAACAGCTCATACACGTCTCGTGATTTGTTTCACTGTCAAACATCTTCAGTTTGGTCTATAATTTAACCATGAATCGTCTTACAAACGAACAACGCTTGAAAATCATTGAATTTTATTATCAAAATGCGTGCTCTGTTAAGAAAGTTCATTACAAGCTTCTTCCATTTTATGGTCTGTTTAATCGACCCACTGAAGCAGATATTCGGGCTATTGTGATTAAATTTGGCACCAAATTAACATTGTTGAACTTTAAACAACCAACACGTTTACGTAGAGTGCGAACTGAAGAAAATACCGCATCTGTATAGGCCAGTGTTAATGATGACCATCAGTTATCGATTCGTCGCCGTTCGCAGCAATTAGGCCTCTGTTACTCAACAACGTGGAAAATTTTGCGAAAGGATTTAGATGCGAAGCCTTTCAAAAGACTTGCATGAAATGTGGTTTCAACAAGGCGGTGTCACATGCCACACAGCACGCGTAACAATGGACTTATTGAGAGAAGAGTTCGGTAAACATTTTATTTCACGTCGGGACCGGTCAATTGGCCGCTTAGATCGTGCGATTTAACGCCTTTAAATTATTTTTTGTGGAGCTATGTTAAAGCTCATGTCTGTACAGACAAGTCCGCTTCAATTGACGCATTGGAAGACAACATTAAAGCATTTATTCGTGAGAAAACGGCCGAAGTGTTGGAAAGAGTATGCCAAAATTGGACTAAGCGGATGGACCATTTGAGGCGCTGTTGCAGTCAACATTTGCATGAAATAATCTTCAAACATTAAATTATATGAACCGCACTATCGATTCAAATAAAGATTTCATGCATTTTTCTGAATTTTATGTGTTTTTTTTTTTTAATTTTCCTATAGCCCTTAAAAAATCACCCTTTAGATATCTTATAACCTTGAAGATGAGGAAACGACAGGTGTATTGTGAGAATATTTTCAATAAAATTTAAAATTTATTTGAATTTATAAATTCGTTTACATATTTTTGTCCTATTTTTAGGAAGCAAAATAAAAATTTAAAATAATAAAAATATAAGTGTGAAGATAAATTTGAAAATCAAAGACGCAAACCATAACTTTTGCAGCCCCACATTTGGCGTTAAAAGAGCACAATTTCCTTTCAACAGAACAAAATATGCTCTTAGCAGAGCGCTGTTAGCTATTTAACAGTACCTCTCTGAACATGGCCTCTCTGTTTATGGGCTAATTTTAGAAATTACTCTAGGTACCATATTATATGCAAAGAAATATGCCAAGGCCTGTTAATGTAATCAGTCGTATAGTCTCATATAAAGTCATATGGTTTTGAGAAAATTGGCTTTGAAAATATAAATTCTTTGCTTGAAAATTATCTAGAACATTAGAGGCCATTTTGGGAGATAGAAGAAATAGTACACCTACCCGACTATATGTAAATGGTAGTCAAGAGGATATTTTTTTAACCGTGGTAGTGCGATAGCTGGAATAATTTTGAGAGTTGAGAAAATTTCACCAATCATCCTTTATATTACAACATTTTTGTTCACAAATAATAACGATTATAAAGAGAAATAAATTTTATGTCAATAATAGCAAAATAGAAGACCAATGTACTATTACCACTGTTAGACGATTAACAGTGCTCTGTTACTAGCAAAGTTTACACTGTTAAAGGCAAGAAAACGCGCTGCTAAAAGTGCAGGTTTGCGTCTTTGGTTTTAAAATTTGATTTAGATCTTCATACACATTTAAAATTTTGTTATGGCCCTATTGTTTTAACCATCACTGTATTGAAATGAATAAGAGAAGTGTGTTTAGTTTTTCAAAAGTTTTTATAAAAATAATTATTATTTAAAAACAACAAGAGAAAACATAGTCATAACAATAAATATGGTACAACAAGATAATCTGTAATTAAAAGGGTATCTATTTTATTCAAATCTAAAGCACTGCACTATGGGTGTATGTTGAAATATTTTTAAGGAAAAAAATTGCTTCTTTATGAAGGATTTTTCACAATTTTATTTTCAATAATTTATTAACTCGCAACGGATTATAGTTCGTAAAGGGCAACGATACCCCAAACTAATAGATAGATTTGGTAGACAGTGTAGCATGATTTTACAGTTGTCAATACCAACACAACATTTCATGTGCATAAACAAAAGAATATCCAATTGCATATGAGCAGCGACCACTTGACTCAATGTTGCTGACCGTCGCTGCAGCGTATAACGCCACAATAGTAACGCGCACACGCGACGGTCATTTGACGCTTGTTGAGTGATCGCCGGCAGTATTGATATGCACATAGTATGCACTATGTGTGTTGTTGTTGTATTGCATAGCTAGTGATTGTGTGTGGCTCTTTTCACACTTTACCGTGGGAATTATTATGGACAGCAGACGCGTGTCGTATGACGTCCACTTGTCCCACGATAAACACACACAAACCCTTTAATATATAGTTAAGTATAAATTGTACACACAAACATGTGTTCTAGTATTAAGCCAAACAATATTGTATTAGAAGTAAGGGGCTGATTTGGAATTGTCAAATCAGCCAAAAGTTTAGTATAAAAGAAGGGACATTTTCCCTCAAAGAATTAATTAATAAAGTCCAGTCGAACTGTGCGCTTTAATAGTGCACTCGACTAGAAACAACAAAACAATTTACAATTTTAATAATTTTACAACAGACTCCTCCAGGATGGATGGTTGAGATTTTGAGTGGTAGTGTAGCCTGACAATATTTGATGTCATTTTTATCAGTATGGTAAATATGTTTTTGGTTTCTTCCATGAAGACGAATCCAAATGGATGGAAATATCAGAATCACATAAGAAACATTCGTCGGCAAATTGAACCAAAAATTCGCTGCTAACGGCGAGTATACTCCTCTTAGACAGGGTATTCCGCACTGCCAAAGGTATTGCTCTCAAAAAAATCCTAGAAAAAAATTTTCTAATTCAAAAGCCTGCATTTTATAATATATTTAAAGTAGGACGAGTATACTCGTCTAGGCAGTGCGGAATATCCTGTCAAAGACAAGTATACTCGTCCTACTTTAAATACATTATAACATGCAGAATTAGCAAATTTTTTCTGCTAGGATTTTTTTTTTTTTTGATAGAATTTGTAACACAGTGCAATACATAATGGAGGTTTATCAGGATAGCTCGGACAGTAATAACTGTAACAATAGAGTTTTGATAAACAATAACACTCAAAATATAAATGGCAATGAGGATGACTTCATATAATTTAGTCTTGGCAGCGAATGTGTTAATTATTGCATCACGTTGTAGCATCATGAACTTTGGAATCAGAAGCGGTTTACTTAAAGTTTGTAGCAAAAGATGCTGAAAAAACTTAACAAATCTTATAACTGGTGGATAAAATCGTAAAGCTGTAAAGTAGATGGCGTAAAAGCTATATATCATACTTTTATAGCCGTTGATATAGAATTTTTGGGATAGGGGACTAGTTTCGATCCAACTTAAAAAAAAAAATATAGTAATTATGCTTTCATACAAGGTTAACCTTGTACAAGAATTAAAAAGTATTCTTAGTACCCAACAACAAAGTATTGGCAGTAGTCACCAACAAGCGACTACCTTAATAAATTGCATTGAGTGTAAGAAACGAATGGTCCAGGTTTAAAGAGCGGTCATATTGCGTTGATTAAACTAATCTGTCGAATAGCGTACACCTATCTACTTATGTTTTACATATTTCAAGAAAGCACTTGACGCTATTAATCACGATTCATTTCAATACAATGGAATGTCATGGCAAATTACATGTAAAATTACACGCAGAATTACAAACAATTGTAAGTCTGTATAAGGAAGCACGCTGCTGAATATGCGATGTTCAACAACTACGTGGACCAATGAAAATATACAAAATTGTACGTCGAGTATATGTTTCCTCACTATTCTTTTAAAATGTTGTTGTACTCGCAACTGTGTTGATCCGTCTATTACAATGTCAAGGAGAATAACTTGGGCGCTTAAGGGCAGCCTGGCCTTACGCACAATAGTGATGTCAAAACCATTGCTGCGTTAGGGCGGACAGTCAGTAAATTTTCCAAATACTCATAATAGACGTGTAATTTGTAGGGCATCGAATATCGGATCTACAAAAGTCAAATCTGGTTTAGATCTCTTGGAAAGATATGGTGGTGAATGTAGATCTCGGGGAACATAAAGAAAAAATATTTACTGCCAATGACAAGTACAGGACGTGACACGATGACAAAAAAAAAAACGAAAATTAACAAGATTGTAAACAACTTCCGAGTACATTTCATAATAAATTTTTAGAGGCAGCCAAACGTCAACATCCGATGGTATTGATGCGCGTAGTACTTCGCCAATACGTGAATATTACTGGTAGATGCTGAGAGCCGAGAAACAGGCTATACATGGCCTGGAATATAAGATTCCTTCTACAAATTATCCTTCTAGGATAACAGTTCTTTTTTATAGACGTTGGGGCTTTACAACCTAAATTCTTGCCCGTATTTATCATATGTTCATTCACAATTTGTTATGTTTTGGCCCACTGTGCTCTTTACAAAGATTCCTAATAATTATACGTTAAAAAACAGGCAATATGCATAAGAGAAAGAAAGAGATTCCTATGTTTTTAGAAAACACTTACAAATAATTGTTGCTTCAGAATATTTCAAAATTCATTCTCAATAAATAATTTTCAAAAAATTTCCTTTCCCCCTTTCTCTTAACTAATTGGTTTATAATTTCATTTCAAAGAAATTTTCTTGTTTCTTCATCGATATGGGTTTTCAGTGAAAACCTTTTTAATGAAATTTTTTTAAAATTTTAAAAATTTCTTCTTCGCTCATTGTTGAAAGTTTATTTCAAGCTGTTCTTTCTTCTACTTTCTTCTTCAAAAACTTTTCATCTCTAATTACGTTAAGAAAAGTTTGAAAATTTTCTAAAATTAAAACCAACTGCTGCTCCTTCTTTCGTTATTTCTGTTGGTCTACGTATGTATGTGGGCTCCACGTACATATATTTTAAAGGGGTTTTTTTTTAAATATTTTCTTCGTAATTTTGTTTGTATTTTCATTTCTGTTGTTCTTTTTTCATGTCTCGGTAATGGTCAATTTATCATATGAATTTAATTTAATTTCATTTCATACCAGTTCACCAGTTTACTTATAGTTTTCATTCTTAACGACATAAGTAACGTAACGACGAGAAGCAATCAGAAGAAAAAACAAAAGTTTTATACTCTAAAAAATTTATGGTTCCCTGTCAATTCAAAGAAGTTTTAAAATTAAAATGGATGCTGAAAGTTACGAAATAGAGAAATTGATTTATTTTCCTTTCAATTTATTTGTTTTAGTTTCGTTTTTTTATTTAGAAAACAAATAAAACCAGGAATAAACTTTATGATGCATTTCGGGTATAAGAAATCACGTATAAAGTAGTGGCACTCTTCCCCTCTACGAAATGTATGACGAAAGTAATGTTTAATAACAGTCTTTGGCAAGATATAAGATTGGCTAACTTTAGGAAGCCCTAAAGAAGCCATAGTATAGTAGGTAGTGTTATAACTTATTAGATAAGAGCCTGGGGTTCAAATCCCATACAAAGGGTGCGCCAAATAATTTTTTTGTTTTTTTGAAAATGCTTTAGCCCTTTGACGGACACCAAAATTTTAGGAGGCCTTCCCTTGAGACACTTGCTGTATCTCCGTTATTTGGCTAAATACAATTTATGACGTCTATACACGTCATGACCCCCTAGAAACCCTTGTTATGACGTCTATAGACGTCAGTGTCCGTCAAAGGGTCAAAGAGAAAAAAAATTACTGAAAATTTTCTCAAATTTCTTTTTTTTTATTTGAAAGTACAATCCTTCCAGTTAATAATGGAAAATGATTTCATTCAAATGGCTGCCTCGCCTGGCCATGCAGTAGCCTACACGATCGGTCTAATTTTTAAGCACATTATCGATTGTATGCAACTGTATTTCACAAATGGCTTCACATATATTATCCTTTAAAACATCAATTGTCTCTGGCTTGTTGGCCTAATACTCTTGTTTGACGGCACCCCACTAATAATAGTTCAACGGTGTCAAGTCGCAGCACTGAGCTGGCCATACGACATTAGCTCTGCGGCTGATAATGCGATCATCAAAAACGGGAAGCAAAACATCGAGTGTAGCTTTGGCTGTGTGGCATGTAGCGCCGTCCTGTTGAAACCAAATGTTGCCAATATCCTCTTCTTCAATTTTTGTACACAAAAATCCGTTCAACATGGCCCGATAACGATTGCCATTGTCTGCAATGGCCACTCCTTGCTCAGTTTCGAAGAAAAATGTCCAAATTATGCCTCTGGACCAAAATTCGCAACAATCAGTGGGCTCGTTTTGGGTGCGTCGGCTTTCCAATGTATGCGTGCGGGTTTTCTATGCCCCAATTGCGACAATTTTGCATGTTTACATACCCGCCAAATCAAACTGAGCTTCATCTGAAAAGATGATTTTTTTTTGCCAAAATCGGCATCTTCTGTAAGTCGATCGCAGGTACATTTAGCGAGGCGTAAACACAAGCGTATACACAACCACATTCGTTCAGCGGAAGGATAAAACTCATTATATGACAAATCAGATATGAGCTAAGTGTTACTATTCACTAAATAAGCACTAGTTGAAAAAAAAACGTTAGATAGCGGACCCATTATTTAAAAAAGCGAAATTTGAGAAAAATATTTCTTCGCCGAATCTGAGCAGATTTCTGGCATAAACTATGATAAAAAATAAAGACCTTGCCGCGAAAACTTTCTCGAAAAAATCTGTCATTCGCAGTCGACCTGAACATGTAGAAACTTGTATAAAATTAACACACACAAATGGTGTGAGAAGCTAGGTCGTAATCCTAACTGAAGGCTTGCAATGACCAATGTTTAGAAGGAAGCATAAGATTTTACAAAAAATAACATTTTTTAATCAAATTGGCTATGAACGCAACTATGTTATTATGTAAACTTTCTAAGAAATGAAGGCTGTTATGTTCCCTGCCAGAGATTTAGTGAAAAAGCTTTTTTCCTCAGCTGAACACGAGCATATTTCTCTTGATAGTGTGTTCGAATTTTGAAAAAGCCCCTACCGGGCATCTACTCTATTATTTGGCTTTCGATTACCAAATAATATGTTACAACTATCCCTATAAGGCACGCTATATCACTAATCTGGATACCTTTCAGTCTTAATCGAATTTTACTGATAATTTAACCCAGTCTCTTAAGATCGATATCGGCGCCACCACATCTGCGTGTATTTATTTATTTATGCATGACAATACAATCACAAATTATATTCGAATCATATACGAGCTGAGTAACTTCGACCATATGCCTGTTGTAGACCAGAGCCTCTGGTACATCTGCGTGTAGATTTTTTCTACATTTTTCGACTCTTATTGTTATCAGATATTTATAATGGTCAGGAAGGCGCATATTTAATCTTGTTAATGTCTTGTCTATTGAGCATTTTGTATTACACTAAGAGTTATTTGCCAAATTGGATTGTTTTCCTCTTCAATTTTAAATTGAGTCAAAACTGAAATGTCAGTAAATTTTCGATCCCCTCTTTTATAATGTGTGTGAAGATAAATTAAAAAAGCAAAGACGCAAACCCACACTTTTAGCAGCGTCAATTTTAGCCTTTAACAGGGCAAAATGTGCTATTAACAGAGTTCTGTTAACTATTTAATAGTGGCAATAAAGAGATTAGTCTTCTATTTTGCTGTTATTGACATAAAATTTAATTCTCATTATGGTCATTATTATTTATGAATACAGTAATCGCTCGATTTACGTGGCAGTTGGTTCCAAAAAAAGGCGACGTAAATCGTATGACAACACAAATTGAAGTTAGAGGGAATAAAAAAAATTTATTTCGACGTACATCGAAATAATGATAATCGAGGCGACGTAAATTGAGGGATGACTGTAGTTGCGTTGAAATTTATTGGATGGTTGGTGTGGGATGTAGAGGGTTAATTTTCTCAAATCGTATTATTTCAGTTATCCCACTACCACGGTACGAAAAAGGACATTCTTGACTTACATACATAATTGGTCATTACAAGCCTTCAGTCAGGATTATTGACCTAGTTTCTCACACTACATAAGTGGCGGGACCTACAGTTTAAAGTCGACTCCAAATGACAGATTTTTGAGAAACATTTTCATGGCAATTTTGTGTACTCTGGGAGTTTTTGCCAGAAATCCTGCTGAGAGGAAATTGCCGAAGAAATACTTCTTGTATTTTATTTTGATGTCTGGCCTGTGACTCGAACTCTGAGTTTATTTCTAATAAGCTAACACACTACCTACTAGACTACGGGGACTCCCACCCTCTTGACTTCCATTTGCATTTAGTCTGGCAGTATGTTCCAAAATGGCCATAGATCTCCTTGAGAATTTTTAAGCAAAAAATTTATTGTTTCAAAGTCAATTTTCTCAATACCATATCACTTTGTACAATGGGTCAATTTCGACCTCCGGGTACTGTGCTTGTCTTGACCGACAGGTGCACGTCCTCTAACCTAACATATCACTTTACACGTGACTATATTGCTGATTATATTAAGAGGCTTTGGAACCTTCCTTTAAATAGGGCATGGAACTTATGTCCTTAACTTGTTCAAACTGTTAAACAGCTAACAGTGCTCTGTTAAGGGCAAATTTTGTTCTGTTCAAAAAAAGTTTTTGCTCTGTTAACGCCAAATGTGGCGTTGCTAAAATTTATGGTTTGTGTCTGAAATTTTCAAATTCGAAGATAACTTCACACACATTCTCCATTTGAAAACAGGAGACATTATGAGAGACAAGGAGTATGCTTAAATGTAATCTGTCTATCAAGAAAAAATTCAATTGAATTTAATTTATTGAAAAAATAATATTTACTACTAGATTTAAAAGCATTTTCTTAAAGAAATTTGTTTTCTTTTCTTTTTTTAAACTTGCCTTCCTACACGTTTTCTTAATCTGAAAACAATTACGCATCGTTAGTGTTTTTTCAATTAGAATTTTTCTTAACAAAAAATCCGATAAATTTCTTTCGATTGTTGTTGTTGTTATTGTTGGTATTTTAATTTGAAACGTGTTACTATTGCAGAAACGTATCAACAGCAGCAACTTTTAATTGCAACTCTCAACCTGTCTTTACTAATTCTCTTGTGCTTCCTTTTTTTTTAATTTCAAATCGAAACTACTTGGAATAGAATGAAATCGTACGAATAAATATTTGCCGAGTGTTAAATGAATGCCAATGATGATGGCAAATGTTCTGTAATCATCAAATCTAAAGAAGAAGATCAGAGAAGGAAAACCTGAAATTACTTGACTTTGTTGGCATTTTAATCGAAAGGAAAACAAAACAAAAAAAACCCAACAAACTGTTAACAATTCTACAAATAGTTGCAGAGCAGAGCCAACATAAGGACTCTGATTTAAACAAAATAGCAAACAAAACAAGGAAAAATGGGGAAATGGGGGAAAAAACATTTCAGGCTCTAAAGACTTAAGGAAAAGCAATCATTAGCATTAACATCTTAACTGAAATTGTGTCTGTCTGACTGTCTGTCTATCCGACTGTTTGTCTATCATTATCATCAAGGGAATAAATTTAATCGAGATTCGTTTGTTGCAACGTACAATAGTATTCACTCTTACAATCATTCAGTTACAACAGATACCTAAGGGCTCCTCTCTGTCTATCTACCCATTTATTCTACCCCTTGATACAAGCTGGGGCATAGCAAGCATCACCTTAACTATTTTCGAACACATTTGTTCCATAATGCATCCATCCATTGCATCCATTTATCATTCATTCATTAATATGCCTGCAGCTGTTTTATTTCGTACAGCATTATGTGTTCTTTGCAACTCTCAAGTACTTCGGTTGCAAGTAAGGCAAGTACGGCAAGTATAACTACATGTAGGTGTGGGTCTCGTAAGTTTGTTGCAATTAAACGTAAAAATCACGTAATTTTCTTTCTTTTTTCTTCTTCATCATCATCATCATATTTTGCATTGTATGTTCCTTTATGCAGATTTCTTTTCACTCGTTTTATATTTTCATGCACTTTTTTTCTTAATCCCTTAACTATGTGTTGCAGTTCATCTGCAGTTTTCATTATTTGCACTTTCAGTACTTGCCTTCAATATTTCATTAATATTCTGTACATGAAGGAAGTGCCCTGCCGAGGGTATGTAGGCAGCATCTGCAATTTAAGAAAGTTTTCTTTTTTTCCCTCTATACTTTGGATGAAATGTAAAGGAATTGTAGGAAGAAGTAAGGCTTTAAAGAGTAGGAAATTTTTTCTGCTGCAACTCAATGGGTAATCCAATATTCAATCTCTATTAAGATCGATGAAAAAAGAAACCTATTTGGGGTTTCCTACCTAAGAATAAAAATATTGAATTAAGAGAACAACTAATTCGCTTCCTTTTTCTGAAAAACCAAAAACTGTCTAGAAATCGCGGTTTAATCTGTTGCAACACTCCTACATAACGGACAGTGGCTTTGAAAACTTTCTTCGTACTCCAGTTTAGCTTATTGAAAGACTGCTAGGACGTTAAGTAATGTTAACTTCATCGCCAATATAGATACGTTTAGAGGCATTAAACGTGTGTGGAGTCATGATTTCATTGGCGTAAACCTAACTGGTCATTATAACTAGACATCGGCACAAAGATAACAAAATAAAAATGTGACTGTAGTTTGAGAAGCATGTGTATAACCCAGAGGAAAATTGTCAGTAATATTAACTTAATACTATATTCAGACATGCACTTTTATTAAATCAATTTTCAGTTTATTGAGAACAATATTTTTAGTGTTCAGACATACAATATTTGAACATTTTTTTGACAGCTTCTTAAACAAAACAGCTCATTGCTTCAACAACACAATTAAAATACAAACCGTTCTGCTGACCTTGCATTTTTTGTTTGTCGTTTTAAATAATGTTGTTTATTGCGATTTACACAATAATGGTGCATGTCTGAACCCAATATAATATTTAATAAAACACATATTTTAGAAAAAAAAAATACAGCGCCAAATCCCTAAAAACTTCGTATTTAACTTGGCAAATATTCTTCCAAAAATCGAAATCATTTGTCATTTTTATTTTGAATCTCATTGAATATTAGACAATCCTACTGTAATATTTCTTTGGGTGTATAATTCAAACCTAAAACAAGTGACATGAATCTTATTCTTTCAAAGATGACCAGCAACTGAATGCATTTTTACGCTTTTTTGATGTTCGTGTTCTATGTGTGCTAAAAGCCGAAGATGCTCAGCCAGCGCGGGGATTAATTGGTGCTGATGCTGATTATAGTACTTCAGCCAGGATTATGATCTAGTTTCTTAGGTTGAGTGTATCAAATTTATCCATGACTGGAGGACCTACAGTTTAAACTCAATTCCGATAGATTTCTAAGAAATAATTCATGGCAATTTTATTTCACTTTGCCACTCGATGAAAGAAATAATTTTTTGATATTTCGTTTTAGTTCTATATGTCTGGGCTATGTTTTGAAACAGGCCCTCATGTCTAATAAGCCAATACACTACGTGAAATAATTCCGAGTGCAATTTTTTGGCCTGTAATTAAAAACTGATTGGACCTTTGCTACTGAAGCCAAAACATGGATAATGAATATTATCTCCAGTGTAACTAAATTAATAGCGGGTATTTTTTAGCTATTATCTTCTTGGCAACACTGGCTTAAACAGCTCACGCAAATTTCGTGTGTTGTTTCATTGTCAAACATCTTCAGTTTTGTCTACGATTTAACCATGAATCGTCTTACAAACGAACAACGCTTGCAAATCATTGAGTTTTATTATCAAAAAGCGTGGTCTGTTAAGAAAGTTCATCGCGGGCTTCTTCCATTTTATGGTCAGTTTAATCGACCCACTATATGGGCTTCTCGGGCTATTGTGACTAAATTTTGCACCAAATTTATATTGTTGGACATTAAACCATCAACACGCTTACGTAGAGTGCGAACTGAAGAAAATATCGCAGCTGTATCGGCCAGTGTTAATGATGACCATCAGTTATCGATTCATCGCCGTTCGCAGAAATTGGGCCTCTGTTACTCAGCAACGTGGAAAGTTTTGCGAAAGGATTTAGGTGTGAAGCCTTTCAAAATACAGCTGGTGCAAGAATTGAAGCCGAACGACCTATCGCAACGCAGAATTTTCGGTGAATGGGCTCTTGGAAAGTTGGCCAAAGATTCACTTCTTTATCGAAAAATTGTATTCAGCGACGAAACTCATTTTTGCCTCAATGGATACGTAAATAAGCCGAATTGCCGATTTTGGAATGAAGATCAGCCAGAAGTATTGTAAAAGCTACCAATGCATCCAGAAAAAGTCACAGTTTGGTGCGGTTTATGGGCTGGTGGCATCATTGGACCGTACTTCTTCAAAAATGTTGCGAAACGTAACTGTGAATAGTGAGCGCTACCGTGAGATGATATCCAACTTTTTTTGCCCACCATGTAAGAGCTTGACTTGCATAACAAGTGGTTTCAACAAGACGGTGCCACATGCCACACAGCACGCGTAAAAATTTTATTTCATTTTCGGGACCGGTCAATTGGCCGTCTAGATCGTACGATTTATCGCCATTAGACTATTTTTTGCAGGGCTTTGTTAAAACTCATGTCTACACAGACAAACCCGCTTCAATTGGCGCATTGGAAGACAACATTGAAGCATTTATTCGTGAGAAATGTTGGAAAAAGTATGCCAAAATTGGACTAAGCGGATGGACCATTTGAGGCGCAGTCGCGATCAACATTTGCATGAAATAATCTTCAAACATTAAACCGTACTATCGCTTCAAATAAAGATTTCATGAATTTTTCTGAATTTTATGTGTTTTTTGTTTTAAACAATTTTCCTATAGCTCTTAAAAAACCACCCATTATTTATAATTAATTAAAATACAGCAAAAATTAAATTACTTAAATTAAACGCCTAATCAATTAATTTCAATTCAATTTTGTGTTTGTACTGTTTGCTGTACTTGAGACGCAATCGATTTCTGTGACAATAGCGAGGCAAACACATTTTCCAAGTTCACTTGTGCTACAATGAATTTTCTTTTTCACTTTTTTTTTTCTTCGTTTTTCTTCATTTCATTTTCATTTAATAATTGATTTCTGTTGAATTCTTACACAAACACCATCAATACACAAACAGCGTGACAATAACCAACAGTTTAACAGTATTGGCCCAATTTTATTGGCAAAATATCAAAACGATTACAATGAAAAATAGAAGAAAAAAAATTAATTTTCGCCATCAACAAATTTCTAAAGCTTCTAGCAGACGGCAAGTCCTTTTCTTTTTTTTACTACAGGATTTCTAATTTTAATGTGTTACAATAGCTACTTATAAGTCAGCTACATCCTGGCCATTGTTATAAAATCTAAAAGAAGGAAAAAAATAGGGAAGAACTAAAAAATAAAAAAGAAAAAATAGAAGAACTTTATTATACGAAAATTTTTGGCTTCCATTCAAACGTGTCACTAGCATTCGAGTTTAAAAAAAATGGTTTGAACCACGATTTTATTTGATTTCTTTTCAATCGTCCTGTTTTGGCTCTCCTTCTTATTTAGTCTTTGCCACAGATTTGTTAGCATGAACTTGAAAATGGAAAAATGCGACAAAATGCCAAATACAGTAAGACCCCGCTTAATGCGCTACTCATGTATCAAATTAACACACACAACATGAGTGGTGTGAGAAACTAGGCCGTAATCTTGACTAAAGGGTTGTAATGGCCAATTATGTATGTATGTAATACTGAAGCAGCGTTAAGCGGGGTCTTACTGTAAACTACCAAAAGTATCACTAATTCATACTTTTGGTAGTAAATGATTTTAGTCGTACTATATGCATGTATACACATAGATGTGCATTGTAGAGCATATGAATTTGTAATTGTTTGCGTGTTGGTTACATTAGGTTAACCTGTTGCTGGCAAAATAATAGTTGAAAACCAATTCCTTCTTTTGGGGTTTTGAAAACGAAATAATTTAGTCTAGAAAGACATGGATTTGTTTGTGGGAAACTAAATACTCAAACAATTAATTTTAGCCAGAAATCTGCTGAGAGGAAATCGCCGATGTAACATTTTCATGTTTTCGTTATGATGTCTGACCTAAGGTTTAAGCCTACACACTACCCACTAGACTACGGCGCTAATAGTATCATAAATTAGAAGTTTGTTTCTGTATGCATACTGAGAAAGATTTCCCAGACTTTAAGGTGTACCACTTATTTCAAATTCATTTATTTCAGGCTTTTCGATAATCACTACCTGGGACAAATGATCGAATTCGTAATCAGTTTCAGCCTGCTGCTCTAGCATTTAATTAGGATTTGTGAATTTAAATTTTTGTTTAAGATGGAAGCGTGTACTTGGCGAAAACAATTATTTAGAGAGGCAGAGCCTAATACTATGTTCAGACATGCACTTATATTGAGAAAATCGCAATAAACAACATTATTGATCTCAATATCTCATATAATATTTCAATTAATTATTGCTCAATAAATTCATAAATTGTTATAATATTGATTAAAACTTCAAATACAACACTGTCATAAGTACGTTCAGTGAGCATATTACATTTTTCCCAACACTTTCTATAGATATTTGACAACTCAAATGTAAACAACGACAGTGCCATAAGGAAAAACTTTCTTTTCTTTTCTGCTATTATTTCTCATCCTTCTGAGGAAAGCCAGTTTGCAGTCACAAGTAGTCCCTATTAATCGCAACAGCACGGCGTTTCGGTTAATCATTAGCAATATCTTTTCCAAAGTTAAATTGTTTTCTATTTTTTTCTAAAAAATATTTTAAGCACTAATTTTCGCGATTAAATTAAAAGCAATTTTGTTGATGCAATCAGCTGTTCTGTTTAACAGCTGTCAAATAAATTTGCGTATATTATATGTCTGAACGCTAAAAATATTGTTCTCAATAAACCGAATATTGATTTTAATAAAATGGTTTGATAAAATTTAAACTTTCGATGAGTAGTTGTAGAATGAGAAGAGATTCCGTGACGAGGGAAATCATAATTTCAGAACATATCTTCAAAACTTGTCCGAAATTAATGCATCTTAGCAGGAAACGTAGATGGAGTGCGTATCTCAAGAGATAGATAGAGAATTCGTCCGCACAATATTTAGAGGTATATGAGAACAACAAGATTGCATGAAACATACAATGAATTATTAGTAAGTGTAAAACAGTATGTTGTATGGTCCCGGCAACTGCAGAGCGAATGATTTGGCCAGAAGGGGCACGACTGTCGAGCTCTCTGATGAATTCTTTACATTGGGAATCCCTTTAAGCGCCTGAGGGCTTATGATGGACAAAGCAATCGTGGACAGTAGGTGGGCAGATTCGGATAAAGGCAGAGCGGCGCATAAAATCTGATCAAGGCTGGCTGAAAGGCGCACGGCGACTCTACTTAAGCTTCAAAGAAGCAGGCTCAGCGTTTTTATCGGGGTTATTACGGGGCATTGTATTATAGAACTTATTATATAAGAAGTCGCCGTGGTCTAGTAGGTAGTGTGTAGGC
Source organism: Sarcophaga peregrina (assembly GCA_014635995.1). NCBI lineage: Eukaryota > Metazoa > Arthropoda > Insecta > Diptera > Sarcophagidae > Sarcophaga > Sarcophaga peregrina. The sequence continues at coordinate 25,078,276 of CM025789.1, read as the reverse complement.
TTATTAGACGAAAGGCCCGGGTTCGTATCCCAGGTCAGACATCAAAACGAAAAATATTTCTTCGGCGACTTTCTCTCAGCAGATTTCTGGCAAAGACTCTGAGAGTAAAAATTGCCATGAAAAGCTTCTCAAAAATCTATCGTTCGGAGTCGACTTTAAACTGTAGGTCCCGCCACTCATGTATAAAATTAACGCACACAACATAAGTGCTGTGAGAAGCTAGGTCGTAATCCTAACGGAAGGGTTGTAATGGCCAATTATGTATGTATTATAGGAACACATGCGAGGCGTATCGGTCTTGGACACCTCGCGAATGATTTCTGCAGAAGCTGTGGAGACCAGGAAGAGGATGAAACTATTCTTCACCTACTGTGCACACGCCCGGCACTTGGTCGGAGGAGAAAGAAACACCTGGGTGCCTACCATATGGAAGACCTAGATGAACTGTCATGCATGGATATTGGCAGTCTGAGTCGATTCATCGGAAGCTCCAAGTGGTTCCTGGAATAGGGGAGAGGATGAAACTGTGACCTAAGTATGCCTGCTCATCGGGTGGACACCCACTACTACCTACCTACCTACGTAGTACTATGGCTCCTTCAAACAATATTGTTACGTTTTTAAAAACGTTTAAATATGAGTTCGTTAATTACAAACAAAGTAAAAAAAAAATATTTGTTTAGTTTCAACTAAACTCTTTATTGTACGCATTATCTTATGTGCCACTGTTCAAACTAGTACCACGTATACAACAATAATTCCTTAGTTCGTTGTACTATTTGCTAGTTTGCTCACAACGAAGATCTACGACTGTTTTGTTTATACGCAGCTTCACACAACGTTGACTGAATTCTTACTGACTAGTTGCCAGAAACGTTCGGAGTTTCGCCTTCTCGAGAATTCTATAGCGACCCAGCGTCATACATTTATTAGTTCCCATATTTTTGGATTCTAGTGTACAAGCACTTTAAATACTTTTACACGCCATATGCAGGGGCTGCACACTGTGCGTTCCATAATCAGGCATGTCGCAGGCTGTTATTCCAATACATTCCGTGCATATATTTTTACAAATTTATAAACAATTTTTAATAATAAATAATCATCTTGAGTAAAACCCTGGTGTTCATTTAAAATTCTTCATTTAAAGCTTCTTTAATTAATGAACTTAAAACACTTCCATTAAATTGAAAAAAAAACATGCCTTTGATGAGAATTTAAACACGTTCAATTATGCAAGAAAAACCAAATTTATTTCAAAATTTTCATTTAATAACTACTAACAGGAAGAGGAAGAAGAAGGAGAAGAAGACATAAGAAATTTATTAACCCCCCCAAAAATATTTTAAATTTAGAAGGCATAATTTTGCCTTTCATTGAGGCTACTTTTAACAATTTTTTCCTTCTTCTCTGGATGCTCAAGTCAAGTCAGGACAAACACTCTGCTTAATTAGATTTTCAAAATGAATTAGATTTGCATGCAATGAGTCTAGGTAGGTAGGTTGATAGGTACATAGTTGGATAAGCATGTGTGTGCTGTTGGAAAACCTAAACAATTTTTCAATACCTTAGAGTCCATAAAATCATAATTCATGCTTAAGGAGTGTTCAAGTGTTCATGGAAAAATTACATTTTCATGCAACCAAGTTTTCTTTCGTTTTTTTTTTCAATAGAAATTTTGCATGTTCTATTGCTTAAACCTGCCCTCCATCCATCTTCCCCTTTAAGCTTAAAGTGAAAATAAATTAAATTTTTAGCCAATCTTACTCACATATGGCCATAAGACATTATTCATGTATTTACGGTTAAAGCCGGGTAAATGTTTAGGTGAGTTAAAGCATAAGAAATAAGGCCACAGCCTTTTCTCTTTTCACCTTCCCGGAGTAATTTTCTTTTCTTTTTTTTAATAATTTATGGCAAACAAATTGGAAGGAAAAAATCATATTTCTGAGGTTGAAATGGGCTTAAAAACCCAAGGAAAATAAAGTAAAAAAAAAAATCCAAAAACAAGATAAATGATTCGGCATGAAAGTTTTATGACCAACTAACCCAAGACCAAACAAAAAACTACTACTGGCCAGTAGCAGGCAGTAGCATTAAAGGGCAGGGTAAGCCTAGTCTTTTTTTTTTCTTGTTTTCTTCATCATAATTTTTATTTCTTGTAAAACCAAAAACTAAAACAAGACTACGAAATTGCTAAAAAAAACAAGTAAATAGGATGCCAAAGCCCCCAAAGTGTTGTTCGACACAAAAAGTGTTGAAAAGAAATGAATTTTTAAAGAAGAATTTCTTTTACAACATATTACTGGAATATTTGAATAGAGATCTTGTTATGACCGCAAAAGGTTTTTTATTCCCACCAAAATAAATATTTAATCCTCTACCAAAAGGCTTACTAGCTAAAAGTGAGAGTGATAAGGTAATCTTTGGTATTTCAAAAAACATTTTCTTTTTAATCAAATGGTTGCTGTTGTTACTATTTGAGTTGTGTGCCTAATGTGATTGGAATTTCTAGACACAAAACATTTTCAATTAAAAACCAAACCATTATCCCGTAGAGAATTAATCATGACTTCGATGTTTTGTTTCAAATATTCTTGACATTTCTTTCCCCTGAGACCTATATGTTATCCAATTAGGTTAGGTTAGGTTAGAGGACGCGTACTTGTCAATTCTGACAAGTACAGTACCCGGTGGTCGAATAGACCCATTATACAACGCCCTAGCTTCTCACATCACTCTTGTTATGTGCGTTAATTTCACATGAGTAGCGGGACCTACAGTTTAAAGTCATTTCTGAACGACACATTTTTTAAGAAACATTTCATGGCAATTTTTACTCTTAGAGTTTTTGCCAGAAATCTGCTGAGAGGAAGTCGCCGAAAAAGTATTTTCATATGTTCGTTTTGATGGCTGATCTGGGATTTGAAGTCGGGCCTTTCATGTAATAAGCCAACAAACTACCTTCTAGACCACGGCGACTTCAAATCCAATTAAATACGAAAATATTTATTGAAGTTGGATTTTTTTTTATATAGTAGGTACTGTCATCATTTCAAACAGCCGGTAAGTTGTATTAACAGTCCAAAGGATTTTCAATGAAAATGAAGTTATTCCCTTGATTTTTATTTAAGAGTCCTATAGCCAGGATGTCGCCATAATCTAGTAGGTAGTGTGTTGGCTTTTTGTACATGAATCCACGGTTCAAACCACAGACCAGGAATTTCCGACTAAATGAAATGTGAAAAAAATATTTTTTCCTCTCATTAGATTGCTGGCATAAACTCTGCCATGAAAAACTTCTTAAAAATGTGTCGTTCGGAGTCGACTTTAAACCGTAGGGCCCCATGCCTCATATATAAAAATACACATAAGTGGTGTGAGAATTATTTATGTGTGTATGCCACCAGGATAGTTAAATGCATTCCGTTACGAAACTCGTTCATACTTTCTTTACCACAAATCTTAAAATCTACTAAGAAACGTATCCAAAACGATAAGTAGATTCGAGTCATACTTATAATTTCTAATACTTATACCCATTCATACTTATTTTAATATGATACTCATACTACTCATACTCAAAGTTGGAACTACTCGTCGTATTCATACTTAACAATAAATTCCGATTGATAAATTTGGGAAGTTCTTTGATGTCGATTAGAGGTATTACCTTAAGGCTACTTCTTCGTTTTCTTTAAAATATCGGAGCTGATTTTTAAATTCTCGAACACCTGCCAATTAAGCCAAGATTCTACTCGCTAGAATACATACATACCAGAGATCAGCAATAAGTATTTAAAAAGATAAGTAGATTCGAGTCATACTTATAATTTCGGATACTTATACGCCTTCATACTTATTTTGATATCATACTCATACTACTCATACTCAAAGTTGGAAGTACTCGTCGTACTTATACTTAATAATACGCATGATGTTATTGACTTCGACTCGTATCTATTTAACATTTACACGAAACACAAAATAAGTATGATTCGCGTCCGAACACTGCAATACTCACAAGAAGATTGTGTGTAAGCTTTGCTTGTTGACTTTGTCTTTCCTTTCTTCTTTGTTTGTATATGCAACAACAACAAAAGGCTGTAAATTTTGATGAATGATTCAAATCACTCGAATCACTTATAGGAATTATAAATAATTTTCTAAATTTATGAATCAGAATGAGTAGGAGTATGAATCAAACATATTTCGAATGTTGTAAGTTTGATGTCTACGTTGTACTCATACTCATTGCTACTTATACTAATAAATCAATGTTGTAGCGAGTACGAATGAATCAGAGTAGTTGAATTAAAATTCTGTTGATTTACCCATACTCAAAATTGTATGAGTGCTTATGAATAGGGGAAAAACGATTCAAAACTGATCTCTGGTAGGTAGGTATGAAGGAATCTGTAAGTAAATCTGTACTATTTCCTAAGGCTCTATTTAAAGTTAAAGGCTTTCCCATTACAACATTAACTAGGTTATCTCCTATTATTTCTCTGAATAGTATGACGTCTGATGTATATACGGTTTTGAGAAACTTTTCATGGCAATTTTATTCTACTCATCGAGTTTTTTTCCAGCAGACTGCTGGAAATACTTTTTTCATATTTCGTTTTATTGGAGAAGTCTGACCTGGAATATGAATCGAGTCCTAACGTCTAATAAGCCAATAAAATTTTTAAAAACACAAACTTTATTTATGAATCTAATTCACTTCTCCTTATAATCCTTTAAATCTCTTTAATGCAGTAAATTCTCCACAGGTTAAAAGTTCAATAGAAATATTTCTCAACTTTCTCTCTTTTTACTGGCTTAACTTTATTTTTCATAACGAAAGAAAGAAGATGGAAAAAATAATCCTTAAATCTTAAAACGACTTCCTGTCATCTTGTTTTTTTTTTATTTCAATTTCCCTTTTAGAAAATTTTCTTTTGAACTTTGAAAGAAAAGCCAGCCCACTCACATTATATTTCAACGGTAATGTTTAAATGCAAAATGAAATAAAAAAAAGGGAAGGAGAGAAAAAAATTTACGATAATATATACGTACACGTATGTACTTATGTAGTATATGGAGAAGTTATTTAAAATGATAAACAATTTTAAAGAAAATTTAAATAAGTTGCTGCAATAAAAAAATAACTTTTAAAAAATGCATAATAAAGGGAAAAAATGATGTCATAAAGGGGCGCCAAAAAGTGTAGCATGCGACATGGAATACGTCAATTTGTTAAGGGGTGCCGGTGAAAATTAAAACTCTAATTCAATTCTTGTACAGGGAGGTAGAAAATACTGAGCTTCTAAATAACAACTGCAATCCTATAGGTAAGCGTATTACACTCTCATTATTCGCTCGCATTACTGCTACAGAGAAATAATTCGGAAATTTAGAAGACGCCGTTAACTGTAGGTCCCGCCGCCTATGTACAAAATAAACACATACACACAGCATAAGTGGTGTCAGAAACTAGGTCGTAATCCTGACTGAAGGCTTGTATTGACAAATTATGTATGTAATCTACAGTTTTTGAAGAGCCTTACCTACAAGCACAAGCTCTCGAGGTTCGTAGAAGATCAACAAAAAAATGGCAAAATAATGTCAACAATAGAAGGAAAAAGGTAAACGTTGAATTATTAACACTTTATAACAACAAACTGAAAAAGAAATAATAAATAGGCCTGTCAATCACTTTTCTTTTTTATGCTTCCTATAGAAAAACACCCTAAAAATCACATGACAAATTACGTTTTTGAAATTTATGTTCTTACATTACGGCGGAGGGATGCCAGAATCTGTTTTAAACAATTGACAATCGCCATAACGTCATGGGGAGAAATTTTGTAAGAAATCAGAAGAATTTTCTGTGAAGTCGTCTAAGAAGAACATTTTTGGTGCTAAAAATAACAAATAAATCTTTGCTTTAAAAACGTAGAAATCAAAATTAATTAACAAACACCCTACAGCCATTTCCAACACTTTGAAAATTCTTAACGTGTTTTAAAAATTTAAAGAAAAATTTGCTGTCGAACAGAAAACATATATGCAAACCTTTCAGTCAGTTGTATACATGAGTGACGGGATCTACAGCTTAAAGTCAACTTCAAACAATAGTTTTTTTAGTAAACTTTTCATGGCAAATTTTATTTTACTTTCAGAATTTTTGACAGAAATTTGTTGAGAGGAAGTCGCTTAAGAAATATTTTTTAGATTTCGTTTTGTTGCCGATCCAATAGGCTTTGAACCGTGGCCTTACGTATAATAAGCCAACACGCTAGCTACCAGTTGAACAGCAGCGACAATTTAATACGAAAATTTTACTGAGTATGCTACCATATAAACTCTAGTCTAAGGTACTAGCACTACCATCAAACTTTAGGATTAAAAGACTGAGAGCCTATGATTATCGAGAGCAAAGTTGCCAATAATTTAATACAAGGCCAGCTAGAATATTGTGACTATATGTTTGAGATTTGCTGGAATGAAACTCATTTCCCACGTAAATCCAGAAGCAATGAGAATGTCTCTTATGTCTCAGTGCTTCAAATCTCTGTACGTCCACACGAGAGATTAGCAATTAATCGTTTTTCCGCTACTCATAACCACTCATGCAATTTTGAGTATGAATGAATCAACAGAATTGAAATTCAACTACTCTGATTCATTCATATTCGCTATAACATTGATTTATAAGTATAAGTAGCAATGAGTATGAGTACAACGTTGACATCAAACTCATAACATTCGAAATATATTTAATTCATATATCTACTCTGATTCTGAATTATAAATTTAGAAAAATACTTATAAGTGATTCGAGTGATTCGAATCATTCATTAAAATTTACAGCCTTTGTTATTGTTGTATATACAAACAAAGAAGAAAGGAAAGACAAAGACAACAAGTGAAGCTTGCACACAATTTTCTTGTGGGTATAGTAGTGTTCGTACGCGAATCATACTTATTTTGTTCATGTTCGTGTAAATGTTAAGTAGAGACGAGTCGAAGTCAATGTTTGATTCATACGCGTTATTCATTCTGCTTCATAAATTTAGAAAAATACTTATAATACTTATAAGTGATTTGAGTGATTCGAATCGTTCATTAAAATTTACAGCCTTTGTTGTTGTTGCATATAGAAACAAAGAAAAAGAAGACAACAAGGAAAGCATACACACAATCTTCTTGTGAGTATTGCAGTGCTTGTAAGCGAATCATACTTACTTTATGCTTCGTGTATATGTTAAGTAGAGACGAGTCGAAGTCAATAACATTATGCGTATTGTTAAGCATAAGTACGACGAGTACTTCCAACTTTGAGTATAAAAAGTATGAGTATCATATTAAAATAAGTATGAATCCGTATAAGTATCCGAAATTATAAGTATGGCTCGAATCTACTTAACGTTTTGAATACTCGTTGCTGATCTCTGGTCTTCACAACATAAGTGGTATGAGAAGCTAGGTCGTAATCCTGACTGAAGGTTTGTAATGACCAATTATGTCTGCATGTCAACTTTTAATTTAAAGAGAAAATGAAAATATTTTCATCAATGTGTTCAAATTTTGTGAAAGATAAAGGGAATCTTCAATCATTTCATATTTCGTATTACAAGAAACTGTTTAAATTTATAAAAACATTCCGAATTCAATTGAATTTAAGTAACTTTACTCTACTATGACATCAGAATATTAATATTTAAATTCTAGTTTTTATAACAAATGCTGCCAAACAATTTTCCACAATTTTTTTTTCGAAATAAAAAATTAAAAAAAAAATGAGAAAAAATTGAAAGGAAATGCTTATTAGACTGTTCGTTCAAATGTTACTTTTTGCATCTCTTTTATGTCTTTATAAGTTTTTTATTTCTATTTTAAAATATTTTTATTTTAATATTTTTATTATTTTATTTTTTTAAATAAAAAAAAGTTTTCTTTTCTAGTTTTTTAAATCAAGAAAGAAAAAGTTGACCTTCTAACATTTCAAATACACTGCACTGTATTGCACTGCATAGACACAAGCACACACCGTTAGTAAAGGCATACAGACAGTTACTCGTTGTCTAAACAAATCCTGTTTTTTCTCTCTTTCAAATTGTTTTTCTTTTTTATTCTTATTTTTATAAAAAAAAATTTTTAAATTTTGCAAAATGGCAACAGTAGTGGAAGCGCTAGCATCATCAACAAAATCAATAAAATGCGAATGCAAACTTGAGTGATGCCAGAAAGTGTAAAGGGTATGCGACCGACTACGAGTAGATAACGATGAGAGAGGGACTATATAACAGCGATTCTATATTTCGCAAAAAATAAAAAAATAACTGTTGTTTGTGTTTGTATGTGTAAGTATTTTTATTTACTTTATCTCTCATGCAACTCTTGCCAAAGTTTGAAGCCGGGGGATGGTGTCCTTGATCACCATTTTTATACTTAGTCACGTAGTAGTTACGTTCTTATCTACTGAGTTTAATTGTCACTTTTTGTATGATGTTAGGACACTTGTTTTAGGTTATGTAAGATGGATAGGATAAGAGCATTGGGTGAGTATTGGTTAAAGAAGAGATCTCATATCGCAGCACGTAGAAGACGAAGTTAACAAAGAAAAATACAAAGCCGCGTAGTAATAGAGATAATTCCCGATCAATCCACTTTTAAACTATTCATAAACGAGTTCCTAGTCCTTTAAGTTCTACAGCAGAATAGGGCATCCGCAAGTCTTCTCTATTTTACTCAGGTTTCAGCATTTCTTTGCCTGGTTTTATTTCGTTAAGCAATTATTTTTTTTTTTTTCCAATTAAACAGGTAATTGGACGGCACTGTCATATGCCCTTTCCCAAGAAAAAAAGTTGCCGTAATAGTATTGCATTTTTTGAAGTCGCCGCACACAACATAAGTGGTGTGGGAAGCTAGGATGTTGTACAATGGGTCAATAGGTTAGGCTCTAACCTAACCTAATCTAAAGTATTGTGTTTAGTGGTGAAAATCCCTCCCTGTTCACTGCATGCTACTCTTTTCTTAGAGGCGCTATATTCCGCAAAAATCGTGTGAAGGATTAGGGAATTCAGTGATGTCATAAAATCTTGCTGAAAATTGTCCATTTCCTCGGATATTAGTAAAGCCCGGAAATAATCGTGTATAATTTGTTCGACTATCGCCGTGGTCTAGTAGGTAGTGTGTTGGCTTATTATACGAAAGACCCGAGTTCGAATCCCAGGTCCGACATCAAAATGAAAATTTGAAAATAATTTTTTGGTGGCTTCCTCTCAGCAGATTTCTGACAAAAACTCTGAGAGTAAAAAAATTGCCATGGAATGCTTCTCAAAAAATGTGTCGTTCGGAGTCGACTTTAAACTGTAGGTCCCGCCACTCATGTATAAAATTAACGCACACAACATAAGTGGTGTGAGACTCTAGGACGTAGTACAGTAGGTCAATTCGACCACCGGGTACTGTACTTGTCAGAATTGACAAGCACACGTCCTCGAACCTAACCTAACCTAACCTATCACGTTAAGCAGTTTTAATGAATCACCAACCATAACATCAAGGCCAAGGAGAACACAAAAAGAAGCCTGGTATTGTTCACCTCTTGCTATGAAAGTAAACATCCGTCCAAGCATTGTTTGATTTCTAGCACGATGTCCCCTGTAATTAAGAAAGAAATCTTCTGTGTCGTAGCATATTTAAGCCTCGTAGACAATCTGACCTGTGCAAAGAAACAATCCACACTGCCCTTAAGCTACGGCATTACTCTTCATGCTATCATGTCTCTGCATTCATGCGATACCTTGAAATTTATGTATTTAGGGATAGTTGAAAAGGATGGATTCCTAATACTTAACCAGCCTGCCAATCTATAAGAATTTGATCATTGTAAGCATGGGTATCGTATAGATAACATTCAATGCCTTCATAGCTGCCAAACTACCTATAAACATTCGAATATCCACGCGGCGTATTTTGTTTAAATTTCACTAAAAACACCTCCCTGAGCCGTAGAGATGGCTACATAATATTTCTACCTCCTTATGCAAGGCTTCATTATGGGTCCCAACGATAAATCTATTTTCAAAGGAAGGAGAACCACGATAAGGGCTTATATTTATGAAAATAGAAAATCGGGCAACCAAAATAAGAGTATGTAGTTGTAAAACAGTCAATAAAATTGCCATGATAAAGTTTGTCTCTGTCGTTGGGAATCGATTTTAAATTGTTGGTTCCGCTACTCAATTAAATCGTGTAGGTAACTAGGTCATAATTCCTGACTGAAGACTTGTAATGACAAATTATGTTATGGTTGTAGTTCAAAAGTATATGACCATAGAAAGTGAGTTTCCACAACCCACATAAGATTTTAACTCAAAGATGAGATGTCAGCCACTCATATAAACATTACTATTGGCCATTAGCTCAATTTCCAACAGGTCAAAGGTTACCGAGGCGGCACTTGTCTTTGTACTTTTAATAATGTGTACAGCCCAGAGATTAGCAATGAATCGTTTTACCGCTACTCATAAGCACTGATGCAATTTGGAGTATGAGTGAATCAACAGAATTGAAATTCAACTTCTCTGATTCATTCGTACTCGCTACAACATTGATTTATAAGTACAGGTTGCAATGAGTATGAGTACAACGTTGACATCAAACTCATAACATTCGAAATGTGTTTGATTTATACGCCTACTCATTCTGATTCATAAATTTAGAAAAATATTTATAATACTTACGAATGATTCGAGTGGCTCGAAGCATTCATTAAAATTTATAGACTTTGTTGTTGTTGCATATACAAACGAAGAAGAAGAAGCCAACAAGCAAAGCATACACACAATCTTCTTGTAAGTATTGCAGTGTTCGTACGCGAATCGTACTTATTTTGTGCTTCGTGTAAATGTTAAGTAGAGACGAGTCGAAGTCAATAACATCATGCGTATCATTAACTATGAATACGACAAGTACTTCCAACTATGAGTATGATATCAAACTAAGTATGAATGGGTATAAGTACCTGAAATAATAAGTATGACTCGAACCTACTCATCGTTTTGAATACTTATTGCTGATCTCTGTTACAGCCCTTTAAGAAGGGACCATCTTCACTTGCAAAAGAGATGGATCGTATATCCAGTCCAGACTGTCATCATATATCATAATTGCAAACTTTGATAGCCTTGGTTATCGACATTTGGAGTTTTTGTCAGTTTGATGATTCTAGATTTTTAAGTAAGTACATGACCATACAGACGAGATGAGACTCTAGTTATTGAGTTGGGAAAATGGAAAATTAGGAATACTGTCTAGTTGACAAATGAGGAAAAGAGAAGATCTCGATTTCTGAACTGACCGCTTTAGAACAAAAATGTTAACAACTAGTCATGTTTATTACTTTCCTTCTTAGCTTAGATTTGAAGAGAAAAATTTAATTCTGAAGGGCACCCAGTTAGGTTGTTTGTTGTAGCGTACTCACGAAATGTTGAAGTTAGCAAAACGTGTTTGATATTGTGTGGTACCATCAGATTTGTAGACAAAATATTTCGGTCTATCTGTTGTTCTATTCTCTCTCCTATCATATCACTCACATACTTCATTTGCTAATTCCATCAATACGGAAACATTCCCTTACTACATAATGATAAAACACTCTCAGCAACTGTATGCATACAGTGAGTGGTGTGGTATCAAATGATCAAATATTTTGCGTATTTTATATCCACTACCACTGTAGGGCTATCAAAGTATGAGTGTTTGGTTGCCACCACATTAACTTTAGCTGTAACGTATGAGTGCAGGATACTTTAAAAACACAATCTCTACTTGCCTTTCTCTCCTTCATATGCATTTGCATGCTTATAAATGCTGGGATTTATTATTTTGAAGTTGTTGTACGTTGTCTAACTATTTACCCGCATGGATTAGGATTTTAAAGTTGCCATTCTGTGTGTGGATGAACTCGCACAACTCCCACTGTGTTGGTGGAATCATAACTAAGCAAACGTATTAGTGTCGCATGGTCTTTAGCTTTAAAAGTATTGTCATGTTTCATATGACAGGCAATGAAATTTATAGGTCTCTAGAGTTAACGAATACGTGAACGAATTCGACTTTTTACAGCGTGTTGTGGTGTGTTTTTTGTTTGGTTACTGTTTGGGAAGTTAATTCAAATTTATTAACCTTGTTTACCACGCCAATATCTAAGTGCGTTAGACAAAAGGCAACATAAATTTTCTATTTCTATACTCTAGCGAGTATTCAAGTACTCGGAAAGTAATAAGAAATGTAAAATGTCAAGTAGCAGTCCAATCAATCAATTGAACTCGTTCTTTAATCCTTGCAAAAGATTATATGGTAAAACGCAAGTGACAAAGCCAAGTATAATTCGCTTTCAATACGACCTAAAGTTTGTATTTTTTCTGCTGTTAACTGGTAGAGTGAATTAATTCCCATATTAACATCAGTTTCGGACATCAGTAGTTGCAACATTTCTTATGCTCAATATAAGGGAGGATCAAGTGTTTCAAATCTAAGACATTTGAACACAACAAAGCGTTTTAATCCGGACGATTTGAAAGCCGAGTATGGTTTTAAGAGGCAATTTTGTGTCATATTAAAGCACCGAATATAGATAGTGGAAAAGGAGTAGGAGTGTTCAATCCTACTATTACCCATGGGGAAACTCGCGAGTATTTTTCAAGTACGAATTAGTCTCATCAAATGATACATTCAAGTTAAGTTGAAACAGAGATCAGCAATGAATCGTTTTTTCGCTACTCATAAGTACTCATGCAATTTTGAGTACGAGTGACTCATATGTATTGAAATTCAACTACTCTGATCCATTCGTACTTGCAACAACATTGATTTATAAGTATAAGTAGCAATGAGTATGAGTACAACGTTGACATCAAACTCACAACATTCGAAATATGTTTGATTCATACGCCTACTTATTCTGATTCATAAATTTACAAAAAATAAGTGATTCGAGTGATTCGAATCATTCATAAAAAGTTACAGCTTTTGTTGTTGTTGCATATACAAACAAGGAAGAAAGGATAGACAAAGACAACAAGCAAAGCATACACACAATCTTCTTGTGAGCATAGTAGTGTTCGTACGCGAATACTTATTTTGTGCTTCGTCTAAATGTTAAGTAGAGACGAGTCGAAGTCAATAACATCATGCGTATTATTAAATATGAATACGACGAGTACTCCGAACTTTAAGTATGAGTAGTATGAGTATCATATTAAAATAGATATGAATGCGTATAAGTATCAGAAATTATAAGTATGACTCGAATCTACTCATCGTTTTGAATTTTCGTTGCTGATCTCGGACTTGGAAGTATAATCTAAGGGAGACATATCAATGCTATCTAACTGTCAGCCTTTATAGGAGAACTCAGCTCCTTTGAGGTTGATTAGACATGCATACAATGCCTTATGAACAAGCTAAAAGCACTGGCTAGTAGGGGAAATCAAATTATTCTCTGCTTGATCACGGGATATGTGGGAATATAGGGCAATGAGGAGCCTGACCTTTTTGCCAACAGAGAGAGCGGAACAATTTTCTGTATATCGTTTTGTTGGAGATCTCTGGGGTTTGAACTACTTATTAGACTATGGCGGCTTCAAATTCAAAGAACATTTCTACAAAATATGAAACCCCTTATGAATGAATCAATCTGCACGTAATTCAAACCTGTGCGGCATTAATGTACATCTTGGATGCTTATCAATGCAGATAAGCATGCTTATCTATGCAGATTGTTATCCTTACCAACATCGAAAAGCATTTCCTGATTCGTTAAAAGAACCGGGTTAGGGGAAGACACCATAGGAAAACTCTAAATAGGTTGAAAGGGAGTACAATGGATCGTCTGTAGTCACAGTACTAGGGTATAATGTGAAATGGCTAGTCGAAGAGAGTAATGTCAACCATTTTGCTTACGAAGTTTCGATGAAGATGCTGATTAATGAGGATATTTATCTGAATGTAGATAGATAGATGGTTTTGAAACCCAAACCGCCATTTAAGATCAAATCAGGGCGTTTACGGTATGACAATACTTTACTTCGGCAGCGTTGGGCATCTAATAACGAAGGGATATGCTTGTTGTTAGCAGTCTGACAACTAAGCTAGTTTTACGCGGAATCCAATTTAACAGTTCTCGGTGTTCCCTCTCTTTGAAGTATCTTTAAAAGAGAGTTCAAAAGTCTGCATTTCAAAACTTTTCTGACAATAATTTTAAACGTAAATTAATTGGGATGAAAAATTTGTACAAATTTGCAAATAGGATTCGTCAGTCATGGATATAATTACTGCACATAATCTGGATGGCGAGAGAAGGTTGACCATAATCCTTACTAAAGTTTTCAAATGGCCAATAATGTACGATTGTCTGTAATCTTGAAAGAATATTTATCGAAAAGCTTCTGTTTTTATTTACAAAATCTTTAGCTTAATTTTTTAGCTTAGGTTTTGACCTTAGGTTTTTAGCTTAGGTTTTTAACTTAGGTTAGAGGACGTGAACTTGTCAACCGAGACAAGTACAACGTCATAGCTTCTCACACCACTCGTGTTGCGTACGCTAATTTTACACTAGAGTGGCGAGACCTACAGTTTAATTTTATTTGATCTCAGAGTTTTTACCAGATATCTGCTTAGAGGAAGTCGCCGAGGAAATATTTTCATATTTTCGTTTTGATGTCTGACCTGGGATTCGAACTCGCGCCTTTTATATTATAAGTCAACACACTACCTACTAGAGCACGGCGTCTTCAAAAATAAAAAACTTTAGCGAATCTTGGTTAAAAAAGTGAGAGATGTATGTTGCCATATTCTTATTTTATAGGAGTTCATCCTGATGTCCTTAATGACGAGAAATTACATTTCTTATCAAACGATAACATTAAAAAAAATAAAATACTTTGGTTTTGATCCCAACATTTTATATCCGCAGTTTATTTTAAAATCTCATTTCAAAATTTTTACGAGTATGAGATGTGTGATGTATTTGGACAGTTCAAATCCTATTTCAGATTTAAAAAGTTTAACTTTAACTTAAAACTGACAGAAGATATTTTGTATTCCATTTTGAACAACAATCGCATTTGAATAACGAAAATCTTCTTTTGGCCATATTATCCATTCTACTATCCAGAGTATAGCTTAGAGAATCAACAGCAAAAAAGAGAATCACAAAAAAAGTTCTAAAAATTATGATACATGATGACGAGGATGATGATGATGCTGATGATGATGATGAAACTGATGGCATTATTCATGATGAGAATAATGAAGATGATATTTTATTCATTCCCCTGTTGTACACATGACATGTGTTCTACAACATTCTCTTGGGTAGTGGATAAGTGTCACAGGTTACAACGAAAAAAAAACAGAAAAAACTAGGAAATGAAACGACATGTTAAATAAGAAACATGAAATTTCCCAAATAAAAAAAAAACATGAATTTGCACTTTTTGTTTTAGTTGTGGCAGAGAGAGATAAAGTGCAAGAATTTAATTTTTTTTTTTAACTTTTTGTTCAACATTTGAAAAACTAGGAACATTTTGATGCAGATCAGGTCGTAGAGAATTTAAATTTTAACTTTTTTTTTCGTAATAGTTGAATATAATTGAGTTTTAAAGTGACTTTAATGATGTGAAGTGTAAATAATGTTTCGAATTTATATAAACTTTAGATGGCTTACAATAAAAAATGTTTAAGATAATGAAAGTTTTGTACACAAAAATTAAAAAACGTGGCACAAAACCAGGAATATAAACTGGTCGTATAAACTTTTTAAAAGCCATTCTATTCATTGTTAGAAAAATTATATAGGAAAGATGCAGTGCCTCATATTATCGATTGGAAACTAAAAATTACGATTCTTGCTTAATATTTCGTTTCAAATGGAATGTAATCATAGGTCCCTTCTTATGTTAGCCAGGTCTTCCAATAATTGTGGTGGAAATCTCACCAAAAAATTTAGCAACCTCTTGGATAATGATAACCTTAATTCATATAAGTATAATCATCACAAATAGGCTGCAGGTATTTCAAACATATTTCTTTAAAACTATATTTGGTCCAGACAATAACATGAAGTCCCCGTAAACTAGTAGGTATTTACTATTAGACGTAAAGCCAGGGTTCGAGCCCCATCAAAACAAAATACAAAAAAAATATTTCTTTGGCGATTTTTTCTTTGAGAATGAATAAAATTGCCATGAAAAGTTTCTCAAAAATTTGCGTTCAGAGTTGACTTTAAACTGTAGGTCCCACCACTTATATATAAAATTAACACAGACAATATTATGTGGTGTGAGAAACCAGGTGAAGGGTTATAATGACCTATTATGTATGTACTCAAACTAAAAAATCTGCTTTTAAATCTTAAACAAAAAACAGAAACCTTTCTTCAAATATTTCCTTTGATTGTCATTAAAAAAGCCTCTCAAATCTTTCAATCAGATTTGAGGTCAAAATTTAGGTCCTCGTCACTCATTGATAGAATTAAGTTACACATCGTGGTTGGTGTGAAAATGCAGGCCGCATTATTGGCCAGTAATGTATATGCATGCAAGTATACTACATTAAGCAGGTAGAAATGGCTGTACATCCAAGGGAGTTGGGATGGACACGCTTAGACAGCCAATTGATTTTATTTTTTGTTTCCGGCTTGAAACCACTTTAATTCTCTACAGAAGCGATTTAGACTGGCAAATTTAATCTTGAGAGTAAATATAAATGCCATGAAAAGTTTCTCAAAAAAAAATCTGTCGTTCGGACTCGACTTTAAACTGTGGGTCCCGCCACTTACGTATAAAATTAACACACACAAGTAGGGTGAGAAACTAGGTCAATTATTCTGACTGAAGGGTTGTAATGACCAATTATGTATGTTTGTATGTAATTTAATCCCCTATAGGTGAAGAATAGTCTGTTTTTCTCCTTCACCTCTACAGAAATAATTTGCGAGGTGTTTAACTACGCTGAGCGTTTTTCTTCGAAATTTAAGCAGTGTGACCTCCATCCAGTTCTTCCCAGATTTTCTGTTTTTTTCGGCAACCTTATAGACTGGGCTACTACTATTCTGATAAAAATAATTATAACTTCTGTCGAAGTCAATACTTTCTATGTAACTTTCGGGTTCATAAACGATCTTTAAGTTGTCGTAGGTATTTATGTAAAGATCAATAAAGTGTTCATGCATGTATTATATTAAGCTCTGGTCAAAAAAGGGAACTTTTGAGATTTTATACGATATATAAACAGATCAGTAAACTAGTATCCAGTTTTGTGATTTTTTGGTTAGGGCCTTCGTGTTTTCTAAGCGTAAAACTGATTCATTTGCCTTTTATAGAGCTTTCCGGATTTTGAATCAACAAAATTTCGAGAGTTCTACAGAAATCGAAACTTATGATAATCGAAAGATGAAAGATGTTGGATGCATGAAAACTTTCCAGTTAAGCTCTCTCCGTTAATTGTATGTCTGTGCGTTTATCATGTGTATATTAATTTCTGCCATTTTAATCGAATTGTTTGCTTTAATCTCATTCATTGCTGACAGTAGAGATAATCCTGAATTCTTTGATCAGTTTCTGAAAGTTCATAATGGACAATACCCTTCTGCTCCCAAAAGACACATTGCAATAGCTTTCATGAAGGCAATGCTTGCTTTAATACTATATGCAAAGCTTTTCTTTGCTCTGTATGCTTTGTCTCCATATTTTTCATCCCTTGTTTTAGAAATGTTTCGATTTCGTTTCACTCTGGAGTTTCAAATATTTTCGAGGCCTTTGATAGACCCTTTTCGACCGTCATTTTTGATAACTTATATTGAGTTTTTATTGCCAAAATGTCATCACATAGGCTTATAATGAATTTGAAGGTATCCCTGTACTTGATCTATCTTTTAATTAATTTGCTCTCACTTTTAATAGCATCGCAAGCTCATTCTCTTCGTTCTAATTCTCTCTACTCAGATGAGAGCAACTTAATTGATTCATATTTCGAGAAAGCACAACTGTTTTAAAGCTGGAATGGAAACTCTTAGCATGAATACTTTACTCACTTTTAATCTGCGAATAATTTTCGTTTTATGTGCATTAGTATGATTTCATTGAACCTAAGGTTCAATAATGCTTTTTGATTATAGATCGTAACATTGCTATGGTTGTCGTACACATTGCGAAATTCAAAGATGAGCCATGCCTCTCTCAATAACACAGTGCAAGCTATCCATTACTCCGAAATGTAATGATATTTCAACATAAAAGAGAGTTTGTATCTGAAACTTCCATTCCATCTCCAAAAATACTCTTTTTCCACTGTCCCTCTTACCTTTACAATTGCATAACGCTGTTCTAAAGTTCTATTCTAATTTGACCTTCATTTACAGCAATTGTATGCGAATACATTTTAATAATTAAACGTTTATTATTTATCACTTAATATTTGCAGAATGTGTAATTAAATTATTTAACATTTGTGTACATTTGTAAGTACTTGTGTGCACTTGTGTATCGATAAATTGCCTCGCATTTAAAAATGTTTTCAGAAATCCAACCATTTTGACACGATAAAATTTGATGTCAATTTAATGTTGAAAATAAAAGAAAAATCTTTTCAATAAAATTTTACTGCCATTATATTGAAGAGTAAATAAATTTTATTAAATATTAAAATTAAATGGCTTTTTTGCCAAAAAATAAATGTCGCTGCCGTTGTTGTAGTCGTTCATTCCAAACACACACACACAATTCCCATAAGAAGCCGCAAAATATTTGAAACGTTAAATAAATGCGGTTCTCCAGCCACCCCCACCCATTATCATTCGACATTCAATTTAACTCGGCGCGATTTGGGTACGATTTTTTTGTGATTTTAAATATCGGGTTATCCATTTCAAGGTTTCAAAAGCAGCGATCAGACGTAATGCTGCCAGATGTTATTATTTTTCGCCCAAAGGATTATTGAGGGCGTGTAAGTGCAGATAGTTTAACAATCGAAGAATACGTAAAAATAATTATAACTGGCACACGACCACTTTTTGAACATAATGAAGATATTATGATCGTCATAGTCGACCTACTGAGCAAGGAGTTGTTGAGATGACAGATGTGATCAGGACTCTGCATCATTGCCAACTACTCGCTGCAAAAGATATGGTTTCTGTTAGCGAAAGTGTAGGAGATAATCCGAATTTATTCAATACAGAGACCTCTCACCATTCTTTTATTTTGTATTTGCACTTCCAAATGCACGCAGTATTTAATGCGAGTTGACCATCCAACACCGTAAAAATCATGATAATGCGCTAAAGCAAGAGACTTTAAATGCTTTTTCGTTCGATGGTTCTGTTAACAGATAAAATAGGGCCTTATGGGGCATAGATAACACAAAATACATAAGAAAGAGGGACTGTATGCATCAGCACTATGGCTTGGAATTGTCATTGAGCTTTGTATTCCAAAAATGTAGAAAATGGAAGCATCTTTAAGTCAATTCAGACCGCTAGGGTCAGATAATTACAGACAACAACCCACAATGCAACATTATTAACTGTTTAACGATATGTATGATTCCAAAAAGACGCTGCATTTGTGTGATTTGTAAAAAAGTATTTTCAAGTCTTGGCAACATCAATTGACCATCAAGATCTTATTTACAGAACTTAATTGATCATTACAACCTTTTAGTCAGGATTACAACCCGGATTGGTGTGAAACCAACTACCATGAGCCGAGGGGACTAACAGTTTCAAGTTATATTCGAACCAGAGATTAGCAATGAATCGTTTTTTTTCGCTACTCATAGAGGACGTGAACTTGTCGGTTAAGACAAGTACAGTACCGAAGGTCGAAATTACCCATTGTACTTCGCTACTCATAAGTACTCATCCAATTTTGAGTACGAGTCACTCATCTGTATTGAAATTCTACTACTCTGATTCATTCGTACTCGCTACAACATTGATTTATAAGAACAGGTTGCAATGAGTATGAGTACAACGTTAATATCAAACTCATAATATTCGAAATATGTGTAATTCATACGCCTACTCATTCTGATTCATAAATTTAGACAAATACTTATAACACTTACGAATGATTCGAATCATTCACCAAAATTTACAGCTTTTGTTGTTGTTGCGTATACAACAAAAAGGAAAAACATCAAGCAAAGAGAACACACAACCTTCTAGCGAGTATGTATTGTGGTGTTCGTACTCGAATCATACTTATTTTGTGCTCCGTGTAAATGTTAAGTAGAGGCGAGTCGAAATCAACAATATTATGCGTATTGTTAAGTATGAGTACGATGAGTATTTCAAACTTTTAGTATGAGTAGTGTGAATATAATAATAAAATAAGTATGAATGCGTATAAGTATTAGAAATTATAAGTATGACTCGAATCTATTAATCGTTTTGAATACTCATGGCTGATCTCTGATTCGAACGATAGATTTTTAAGAAACTTGTCGTAGCAATTTTACTCTGAGAGTTTTTGCCACAAGACTGAAGACTGGAAGTCACCGAAGGAAAATTTCTTCAGATTCTATTTCGAGTGAGCTTGGGTTTATAGCACGGGCTCATTCCTAATAAGCCTCATAGCCTTCCAACTAGACAACAGCTACTATGCCATCAAGATCATGCATTTTAAAGCTGACAATTTCTTATTACTCTGGAGCTATGTGAAAGACTGTATCTACGTGGTTAGATCTCTACAAATTTAGTCAAGTTGTCACCGAAAACCGTCTGGAAAGGTTGTTGAAAAATACTTCGTAAGGATCCACTGCTGCAATCAACGCAGAGACATTGTATTTGCTATAAAATAGCCAAGACAACGTTCAAACATTATATTGAAATAAAATTTTCATTGACATCACACCATTACTTGTGTATATTTAATACTGATATTTAAAATCTAGAAATGGATAACCCTTTATTATGAAATAAAGATAATAACGGGTGGTTTGATGGGTGTATGATATGGCGTATGAAAATTGGTTTGAAACTTTGATTAAATGAAGCAGCGAATATTTTGTTGCCTTTAACTACCAAAAAAAAAAAAAACCGTAATGATGGTGGTGCGCGTTATGAAAAGCTGAAAAATATACGTAATAACACACACGCACACAATGAAACCCATAGTTTTCATGAAAACAATGCCTTGTATTAACAATTTTCTGTGGTAGATTTCACACACATACACACAGTGAACGAATGTCTGTCTGTATGTACTGTACATTTAAATAGGCCTTTATAAACAATAAATATTTACCTTTTTGCTTTTGTTGGCATGGTTATAAGTAGGTATGTATGTATCAGAGATCAGCAATGAATCGTTTTTCCGCTACTCATAAGCACTCATGCAATTTTGAGTATGAGTGAAATCAACAGAATTGAAATTCAACTACTCTGATTCATTCGTAATCGCTACAACATTGATTTATAAGTATAAGTAGCAATGAGTATGAGTACAATGAACCATCAAACTCACAACATTTGAAATATGTTTGATTCATATGCCTACTCATTCTGATTCATAAATTTAGGAAAATACTTATAATTCTTATAAGTGATTCGAGTGATTCGAATCATTCATCAAAATTTACAGACTTTGTTGTTGTTGCATATACAAACAAAGAAGAAGAAGACAACCAGTAAAGCATACACATAATCCTATTGTGAGTATTGCAGTGCTCGTACGCGAATCATACTTATTTTGTGGTTCGTGTAAATGTTAAGTAGAGACGAGTTGAAGTCAATAACATCATGCGTATTGTTAAGCATGAATACGACGAGTACTTCCAACTTTGAGAATGAGTAGTATGAGTATCATAGTATGAGTATTTCAATTCAAAGTTTGAAATACTCATACTATGATGGCTATAATGAGTATTATATTAAATAAGTATGAATGCGTATAAGTATTAGAAATTATAAGTATGACTCGAATCTATTCATCGTTTTGAATACTCGCTAGATTTTTGAGAAACTTGTTGCAGCAATTTTACTCTCAGAGTTTTAGCCACAAGACTGATGATAGGAAGTCGCCGAAGAGATATTTCTTTATATTCTATTTCGTAAATTTAGAAAAATACTTATAATACTTATAAGTCATTCGAGTGATTCAAATCATTCATCAAAATTTGCAGCCTTTGTTGTTGTCGCATATACAAACAAAGAAGAAGAAGAAGGACAACAAAGTAAAGCATATCACAGCAATCTTCTTGTGAGTATTGGGTCGTGCTCCGTACAGCGAATCATACGTATTTTGTGGTCCCATGTAAATGTTAAGTAAGACGAGTCGAATATAACATCAATGCGTATTGTTAAGTTGTAAGACGAATACTTTCCAACTTTGAGTATTAGTAGTATTAGTCATCATATTGAAATAAGTATGAATGCGTTTAGAATTCCCGAAATTATAAGTATACATCGAATCTACTTATCGTTTTGAATACTTATTGCTGATCTCTGGTATGTATGTATTCTAGCGAGTAGAATTTTTGGCTTAATTGGCAGGAGTTCGAGAATTTAAAAATCAGCTCCGATATCTTAAAGAAAACGAAGAAGTAACCTAAAGGTAATACCTCTAATCGACATCAAATAACTCCCCAAATTTATCAATCGGAATTTATTGTTAAGTATGAATACGACGAGTACTTCCAACTTTGAGTATGAGTAGTAAGAGTATCATATTAAAATAAGTATGAATGCATATAAATATCAGAAATTATAAGTATGACTCGAATTTACTCATCGTTTTGAATACTCGTTGCTGATCTCTGGTATGTATGTATGTGCGAAGTATGAGAAGTGGTGTATGGTTTGTAGTGAAATAACCTTTTTTTTTGTATTACAAATGAATACAAAAACAAAAGTTTATGGCAGATATTTTGTTAAAGAGAGAATCATTTATGACTCTCTTTCAGATTCACACACAAACACACAAGTACACAATGGCAAATACAAATGCGAGTAATACAATAATAACAACCGTAATCATAATAATCATAATGAGGTTGATGACGATGAGACAAATATGATAATGATGTTATTTAAGCGTGGCATGTGGTTTAAAACCATGCTACAGAGACAGAGAGAGAGAGTGAGAAAAAGAGATTTCATACACAAGTTAATCTATATTATGGTACTTAACTTTCACACACAGTTATACACTAACGCAGCCATACAAAAAAATCACTTGAGCATCCTTGAGTAGTAATAACAAAAAAAAGTGTCGCTGGTTTATAAACATTCTTTTTGCATAAGAAAGAGAAGCATACAGTATATGAGAGAAAGTTTGTGGGAGAGAGTGAGTGTGTGTCATATTGTATTTAATTTGAATAATAATTCAGAATTTCAACGAAAATTTAACATGTGAGAAACAGCAATTGAAATTTAAATTTTTGTCACACACTATTATTGCAGTTGCTGTGTTGAAAATTATTCAGCGCAACAAAAAATATGATAATTAGGGAGAGGAACACGAATACAATTATTCTTTAAAAAAAAATCGATTGTGACATTACATTTGCACTTCGCGACATAATTATTTTGAATTGTCAAATTACAGCTGATAAGCACGGCTTGCTACGGCACAGAACGATTTAAAGAATGCAATTTCTTTGGTAATTTCATCAGCTAGTACTGTAGAGATACGAGTGATTCGAAGATGTAATAAAAAAAACTCTTGTAATACTTGGTCCTTACCATTATGTTCGAAATACAATCGCATTTAAGTGAACACCTCTCATATAGTTGCAGCTTTCAATGCTTTTGAGATAGTTCGCATCCACATTCCGGTAACTAGGCGATAATATAGTGCTGGACACGGTCTTTAACGTAGGCATCCAAAAAATATAAATTTGTTTATAAAGTTTGGTTGCCATTTGAAGTCGCCAAAACGTCAAATTAATCTTATAAAGACATTTTATGCAATAGAACCCAAAATCGGTTGTGTTATGAAACTCATGGCACCGTATTGCTGAAAAGAATCGTTTCTTGTTTTTGCTTGAAAATTTTATTCTAAAAAAACTTTTTGTTTTGTGTATGTATTAGGGATGCCAAACGGGATCGATTTTTAAAAATCCCGGCATTCGGGATTATGTAAATCCCGATCCCAAAATCCCGGGATATTTCGGGATAAAACGGGATCCAAAAATCCCGAAAAATCATGGGAAAAATCTAGATTTTCTCTAAATAAAAAAAATATTTTGTTACAAAAAATCATTTATATTCCGATTATATCAGAATTATATGCCATTAAAAATAGAATATCAAAAAGCAATACAAAAAGTAACAAAAAAGCAGTAAATGCAGTAGTTGTAAGAAAATTTTTTGGATTCCAACAAAAAGATTAAAGCATCCAATATGTGATCTGATAGCCTTGAACTAATTTTTTTGTCAGCATACGCTGCCGTTGGAAAACACCTTTCGCTATCAACATTTGTTGGTAAAACAGATTCAAGATAGCTGTATGCAGCTTGTAATTATAGAGCTCTACAACCTCCTGATGTAAATAAATCTATTTCTTTGGACAGTTGAGTATCTAAATCAGTTACCCTATTAATTCATTTTATAGGGTTGTTCTTGCATTCTTCGATGTCATCAAATAACTTTTTAGCATTGGAAGTAGGCTTTTCCTCATTTGAGATGCTATTATCGAAGCCGAGTGATATAGAATTTTTCTTCAGGACCTTTTGTAGGGTCAAAATACATATGAGTTCACCATCCCGAAAATCCCTAAAAATCCCGGGATAAGTTTTTTAAAATCTCGGGATTCGGGATTTTGTGAATCCCGAAAATCCCGGGATTTCGAGATTCGGGATTTCGCGATTGGCATCCCTAGTATGTATGTTTACATAATTGGTCATTACAACCCTTTAGCATAACAATCTACATAGCTTCTTACACCACTAATATGGTGTGCGTTAATTCCTATAAATGAGTGACGGTACGGTATAAAGTTCAAAGTCGACTCCGAACTATACATTTTTGATAAACTTTTTATGGCAATTTTTATTTACTCGCAGAGTTTATGCCATAAATTTGCTAAGAACCAGGCGGTATCTCACGAATAAATGCTTCAATGTTGTCTTCCAATGCGTCAACAGCAGCGGGCTTGTCTGTATATACATGAGCTTTAACATAGTCCCACAAAAAATAGTCTAAAGGCGTTAAGTCGCACGATCTAGCCGGCCAATGGACCGCTCTTAAACGTGAAATAAAATGTTCACCGAACTCGCCTCTCAATAAAACCATTGTAAAGCGTGCTGTGTGGCATGTGGCACCGTTTTGTTGAAACCACATGTCATGCAAGTAAAGCTGTTGCATTTTGGGCAAAAAAAGTTGTATATCAACTCATGGTAGCGCTCACCATTCACAGTTACGTTACGATTCGCAACATCTTTGAAGAAGTACGGTCCAATGATGCCACCAGCTTATAAACCGCAGTAAACTGTGACTTTTTCTGGATGCATTGTTAGCTTTTGCAATGCTTCTGGCTGATCTTCATTACAAAATCGATAATTTTGCTTATTTATTTACTTATCTTAGCCGTGGTCTAGTAGGTAGTGTGCTGGGTTATTAGACGTAAAGCCAGGGTTCGAGTCCCAGGCCAGACATCAAAATAAAATACAAAAAAAAAGTATTTCTTGGCGATTTCCTCTCAGCAGATTTCTGGCAAAAACTCTGAGAGTAAATAAAATTGCCATGAAAAGTTTTTCAAAAAATCTGTCGTTCGGAGTCGAGTTTAAACTGTAGGCCCCCAAACTTATGTATAGAATTAACACACACAACATAAGTCGTGTGAGAAACTAGGTCAATAATCCTGACTGAAGGGTTATAATGATCAATTATGTATGTAGTTATCCATTAAGCCAAAAATGAGCTTCATCGCTGAACACAATTTTCCGATAAAGAAGTGGTTTTTCGGCTAACTTTCCAAAAGCCCATTCACCAAAAATTATGCGTTGCGGTAGATTGTTCGGCTTCAATTCTTGCACCAGCTGTATTTTGAAAGACTTTACACTTAAATCCTTTCGCAATATTTTTCACGTTATTGAGTAACAGAAGCCCAATTACTAAGAACGGCGACGAATCGATAATTCATGGTCATCATTAACGCTGGTCGTTACAGCTGCGATATTTTCTTCAGTTCGCACTTTACATAAGCGTGTTGGTGGTTTAATGTCCAACAATGTAAATTTGGTGGGAAATTTAGTCACAGTACCGCGAATAGCCCCTAAGGTGGGTCGATTAAACTGACCATAAAATGGAAGAAGCTTGCCATGAACTTTCTTAACAGATTACGCATTTTGATAATAAAATTCAATGATTTGCAAGTGTTGTTCGTTTGTAAGACGATTCATGGACCAAACTGAAGATGTTTGACAGTGAAACAAAACACAAAACGTGCTTGAGCTGTTTAAACCAGTGTTGCCAAATAAATAATAGCTAAAAAATCACCCTTTATATTAGTACACACACAAGATAAATTTCCATTTGTAATGCGTGTGTTTAACCTACATTCCAATTTGTTTACTTAGAGATTCAATACGTAGCATCGGTTCTGCTTATTTAATTTCTATTTGTTCTCCTTTTTAAGTGTTTTCTTTGAAAAATAATAAAAAAAAAAGAAAATATTTTCTTTATTATTTTATTTTTGAATTTTTTCTTTTATTTTTTTGGTTTTTATACTGAAATTGAATTTCATTTGATTTTTGTTTATTTTATTGTATTTACTGTGTTATGAAAATATAAAGTTTCTTTAAGACTTTTTCAATGTTTTTTCTTTAATATTTTTGTTTACTTTTTTTCTTTATCTTCCATTTATTTTTTGTATGTTCCAAGCCAAAGCCTCAAAAAGCTGGCTGCGGATTTTATTTTTAAGCCCAAAAAAAACGGTGTTGAAATAAAACAATCTTAAGAGAATACAAAAAACATATTGTCATTGGCTACCAATTGTTGAAGTTGCCGTTAAAGTTCTTAAATATTTTAATATTCTTATTCTCATACCGGGGCCAAGGATTATTATTTTTGTGGTGATAATACCTGGAAACCAACGTGGAAAAATAATACCCCAAAATGTGACAGAAATAAGAAGTGATTTCTGGTTGACAAAGAAGATTTTTTTTTTAAATTTGTAACCAAAAACAAATGTTTAAGAGATTAAACTTTAAACTGTTAAAAAAAGAATGCATGAATTTAAGAAAAAACTTTAAATTTTTATATCAATTGTCACAGTTTAGTTGTAAGCGTATTGGGTTATTATATGGGAACTCTTGGTTCAACCTGCGGCTTAAACATCTCGAACAAAGCGAAATTTTAAAAAAATTCTTTCAACGACTTCTTATCATCACTTAAAATCTCTGAGAATAAACTAAACTTGCCATGAAAACTTAAACACTAGGTCCCACTACTCATGGATAAAATCAATGTACACACATGAATGGTAAGTGAACCTAGGTTGTAATCCGAAGTTAATGCGCTGAGTAGAAACGTTGTTTCTGTCACAATATATACGCAGGTTCTAACATCCATAAACACTATCCGTCTTTCCACTTTTCCTAAAACTATTTTCATAGATTCAACACAATTCACTGTTTAAGTAGGGCTTATCCCCTGAGTGTTGATTAGTATAAGGAAAGCTTTTATAGGCCCTAATCAATTTTAAGCGTTCATAAATCCATGCAGAGGTATATAAAGCCCCAAAAAATCTTTTAAATTGTATATACTGATATGGATTTCATTTTATTTCAACTCGTTCTCAGTGTACTTCCTCCGTGTATTGGCTGCAATGTGGGTCTTCTGGGGCCCACGTAATGATATTAGAGGTTTTGCTGAATATTAAGGAAACCATTAAGCATTGAAGCGACCTTGAGAGATTTCGAAAAAAAAAAAATCTGCTACAGAAAATCGTCAGTTCAGTAAGAGTTAGTGATGATTTCCGCATTCGATCCTGAAATGAGCTATATGAGCTCTTCAACGACATAGACATTGTGCAGCGTATTAAGATCCAGCTGCTGCGCTGGCTCGGCCATATCATGCGAATGAAGGAAAATGCTGCAGCAGGACGAGTATTTGATGGGAAGATTTGCGGAAGTCGGCGAAGAGGGCGCCCTTGTTTGCGTTGGAGGTAGCAAATCGAGGAAGCCCTGCCATCCATTGGTGTGACCGAGTGGCTATGGCAAGCAAGAAACTGAGGCACCTGAAAGGATGTATTAAAACAGGCCAAAATCCATTAATGGAGTAATGGGAAATTACAGACATACATACATAATTGGTCATTACAACCCTTCAGTCAGGATTACAACCTAGCTGCTCACACTATTTATGTTGTGTGTGTTAATTTTATACATAAGTGTTGAGAGCTACAGTTAAAAGTCACCTCCGAATAACAGATTTTTGAGAAGGTTTTCATGGAAATTTTATTTACCTTCAGAGTTTTTGCCAGAAATCTGCTGAGAGGAACTAGCCGAAGAAATATTTTTGTGTTTTCGTTTCAATGTCTCACCTGGGATTTGAACTCTTGCCTTATGTCTAATAAGCCAACACTAGACTACCTACTAGACTACGGTGATGGGAAAGTAAAGCGTGCAAAAAACGTGTACTTTTCACATAGACAATCCTTTCTAAATGTCAAACTCATCCACCGTCCTTCAAGGCCTTGGTGTCCTCTGTCACGCTAACGAAGCCCAGGCGACCAACCGGTATAACCTGAATGCATGGCCAAATCCCGCTACTTTGCAGACCTGGTGGCGATGTTGGTAATCCCAACACCAGAATCGGACGCTATGGTCTAATAACCTGTACGTCTTAAATAACCATACCTACCGAAACCAAGCGGCCCTGTATTCCCTAGAAGAGTATTTATTAATACTCCTCAATAAAGTAAGTAAGTAAGTACAAAGGACACCAGCAATAAGGTGCTGTTAATCATTAGATAGGATTTACAGAGCCAAGAAATAAGAAGTGAATCATTTTAAAGTTTCTACTTCCATCAATGGACATTAGTTTAGGGCTCACATCAAGAGAGTTTGACAATGCAGGTGATATTATCAGAAACCTTATACGCTATTGTTTTAACAACCTCTAATGGATCTCTATAATGCAGTGGTACAAACTACAGGGAAAAGGAGAGCCTAACATTAGCAAAAGCTAGGCTAAAATTTTGCTACATGGTCCTTAATAAACCTGAAAGAATAATTTACCTTTGCGAAAGCATTAATACACTTGTTGGGCAAGGAGCAACAGATCAATGAAAGTACAGGTTTTTGTATTACCAAAATATCACCTAGACTAACTAACAAACTAAGCCATGGCCTATAATAACTCTTACTATTCAGAGTTTATATAAATATGTAATATAATTCATTTAATCCACAAAATAATAAATAATAAATTTTAAATTTATTGCTGCCCCCTAAAAATATGCTTTACTTTCGTTAATAAATTTTGACAGTCAAAAATATGCAATGATTTCGCTTTATATTCAGTGTGTGTAATATTTTTCCATTTTGATTTGCAAATAATTTTATTTGTTTTAATAAATTATCGAATGTAATTTTATTTGTACAACAACTAATTAATTTATTTAGTTTAGTTTTTGTATTTATTTATGATATGATTTTCTAATATGCTTTCATTCTACATTAAATATTTATGAGCCTAAAACAGATTTTTCTTTTGCAAGTTGTTGCTGTTGCTATTTCTGTTTCTGGTTTTTTTTCTGTTGCCTTGCTTTGGTGTTAGATTTGGCAAATATTTGCCAATGGCAACTAATTAAATTTGTGAAAAATTGTATACACAACTGCTCTATTTGTACAAAATATTAACAGCGTTTCATTTTTTTTTTTTTTTAATTATGAAACAATTTCATTAGTCTGACAACAACAACAACAACAAATAAACGAAATATAAATAAATAAGTAAACAACACATTAAATTAAATAAAATTTTATAAATCAGGGTTATTTGTTTTAAAAACCACCTAAATGTATACAACACTAATTGCGTAAATAAATCACGATTTAAATAAGAAATTTAAATAAAATTCTAATTGGTATTTAACCTAGTTTTTTTCTCTGTGCAATGAATACAGCATATGTATGTATATATGAGATAGGTTAGATTTATTAGGATAGATAGATAACCCGTCATTAGGAAGCTTCAAATGGATAACGCCAAATTAATTATAAACAATGTATAAACCTATCCGAATTAATAAAAAACGAATTTGCAATCGGAGCTTAAGCCTAAGGTAAACGATAGAACTGCGGTTTCAAAGCGTTAGTAAGCCTGAAAACTGTGACGTCCTCTCTTAAAACGATATCAGATGTAGGAAAACTTTACGAGGTCAACAATCACTGCAGGAATAGAATTTTATTACAAAACTTTGTGGCCATTTTTACTTGCATTTTGGGCAGTATCTCGGCACTAACTTGATGAATTTTCTTTCCAAATGGTTCTACTTTAGAGGACTATCAGGCTTTTGACGTAACCATAAAGTCTAACGGCGTAAAATTGTATCGACGCATTTTTAAATTCTACGTTTTCTAATTTAAATATTGTTAAAATTTGGTTAAGATGCACCGAATCGCTCCGAAGTTATAGGAATATGGTCCTATGTTGCCTAAAAATTTTGAGAGCTCATAACTCAAAACACACTTTTTTGACTGTTTGAATGTTATAGAACGGAGTCGTCGATAGGATAAAATTAGTCTTTCTGGAAACTTGTTATACAATAAAGCTAAAAAGCTAATGTTGTGTAGCTGGTGTCTGACTTATTAAACCAAATGCCATTAAGTTCGTAATTCTTATTTGCAGGCCAAAATAAAATCAACTCTCATGTGACCATAGCACACAGTCTAGATGAGAACGATTCTTTTAGAGTCACTTCTTACAAAAAATGCGACTAAATGATTCGCCACGATACGTACCACACAGGCGGATACAGTCGCTTCTACACAATCGAAGCCCATTGTATATGTAATCTAAACAAATCTTGTAAGCTGCTGAACAAAATCACGCCGTAATACTTCAAACTTGACTAAATTTGAACTACCTCTATGATATACATACATAATTGACCATTATAATTCTTTAGTCGGGGTTACGACCTTGTTTCTTATATCACTTATGTAGTGTGTGATAATTTTTTATATGCGTGGTGGAACGCTCAGTTTAAATTCGACGACACCGGACGACAGATTTTTGAGAAGCGTTTCGTGGCAATTTTATTTATTCGCCGAGTTTTTGTTGGAAATTTGCCAAAGAAATATTTTTAATTTTTCCTTTTGTTAGAGATGTATGCCAATACATTATCGACCACACTACGGCATCTAAGTACGCTTATTTACTGACAGTAAACTGGCCATTAGATCTTTAAAGAGTGTATACACCAGAGACCAGCAATGAGTATTCAAAACGATGAGTAATTTCAGATGTTTATACGCATTCATACTTATTTTAATATCATACTCATACTCATGCCACTCATATTCAAAGTTTGAAGTACTTATCGTATACATAGATAATCATAACTATATGCATAATGTTGTTGATTTCTACTTTCCATGACTCTAAATATACCCAAAATATGATTCGCTTACGAACACCACAATACCGCAATAAAAGGTTGTGTTTTTGCTTTTCTTGCTGTTTTTGTCTTTTCTTTGTTGTACATGCAACAACAACTAAGACTAAAATTTGGTGAATGATTCGAATCACTCGAATCATTTATGAGTAATATAAGTACTTTTCTAAATTTATAAATTTGAATGAGTAGGCGTATGAATCAAACATATTTCGAATGTTATGAGTTTGATGTCAACGTTGTACTCATACTCATTGCAACCTGTAATCTTATATCTCAATGTTGTAGTGAGTACGAATGAATCAGAGTAGTTGAATTTCAATTCTGTTGATTCACTCATACTCAAAATTGCATGAGTGCTTATGAGTAGGGGAAAACGATTCATTCCCGATTTCTTATACATACCACTACATTATTACGAAGCGTTTGGTATCTAGGAGACTTCAGCTGTCTGTACAACCTGTGCTATAAATCAGAGTTCTAGCGAGTACGAATGAATCAGAGTAGTTAAATTTCAATACTGTTGACTCACTCATACTCAAAATAGCATGAGTACTTATGAGTAGCGAAAAAACGATTCATTGCAGATTTCTGGTAAACATCACCTCTGTGTCTGGAGGTGATATCCAGACATTCGATAATTTCTCTCATATAGTTCATGAACATGAGGACAGTGAAGGTAATAACTAATCTTAAACACTTTCAAAAGTGAGTTCAATAGATAGTTTGCGCGATTTTTGCTCTCCTTTGCAGAGTGTCAGACAAATTACCCGGCACAACTTTTTTCGTTTGCAAGGGATACATGCGGTAACGAACACGTTTGTTGAGAGACAAAGAATTTGTCTGCAAACAATATTAACAATAACTAAATGGTTCGAACACAACCAAATAATTTCCATTAAATTTTAAGACAAAGCCATTTAACTAATCCTATACATATAATGTATGAATAATAATTCTAAATGTTTAACCACCAAACTATGTATAATACGTATGTATGTATGTATGTATGTAAATAATAATAATAATAAAATAAAAGTTTTTATAAATATTCATAATTCCAAATATTGGATAATAATTCTCAAAAACAAAAAAATATTCAAAATATGGGTTCATTTTCGAATATCCTTTTAAAACGGATTCATGTTTCTTTACTCAATTTACTCCAGAGAGAGAGAGAAGGGAGAGCGAAAAGTTTTCATATCTGGTTCGTTGGTTGTTAGAACACGACCCAATATAAACTTTGTTTCAAACACTATCTATGTATGTATGCATGTGCGTGGCTGTCTATGTATATCAGGGGTTACCAAAAATTTTTTGGTTGTGTATTAGTGTGTTAGAAAGAGAAGATAAGTTGAGAGAATTTATTTATTTACAGCCATAGAAAAATGTTAGTGATATACGCTATTTTGAGTTTCATTTCAACAACATACAAAAAGCACAAGAATGCGTTGAGTTCTCTCTGCACAATTGTGCTATGAAATGGTAATCCCTGATGTAAATTTAAGTAAGAGAACAAAAGAACAATACATACACACATACATACATATAAATATTTGTGAGTATATGTGTGGATGTGTGTGTGTGGCAATACAACTTTACATGTTTAAAATACAATATTATTCACACGTTTAAGTTTCAATCGAATGTAAATAATGAGTCTAAAATAGAACCACAAATAAAAGAAAACAAAATGAGAAAAAAAAGGGAATAAAAATAATGGAAAAACATAAAACAAATGCTCAACATCATCAACAAATAACGGCGATACAACATACAGGCTACTGGTTCAACACAACCATACACCATACAGAGTGAATAGTAATAATTCAAACAATTACTTTGAAATAGATAGACTTCTAGTGGATTTTTATTTTTATACGAGCAAATATTTTTAAATCTTAATTCATTCCATGCTGTAAATGTTTTCCATTAAATTTATTAAAAAAACATTAAACAAAGCATTTTTATTTTAAGATACATTTTTTTATATTAAAGATTTAATACACATACATACATACCTATACAAAGTGATACAAATAAAACAAATAAAAAATAACTATTAGGTTGTAAAGGGATATCTTATCCCTTTCGCTTTATCAATCAGCATAATTGAGAGACAATTTTTTACATCGCCATCATCCATACTCAAGGCCGTTCACTTTACACTACTCTTTGACATGGATTCTCATCTAAAGCTGCAGATTCGATGTTCGCCTATCGGTTTTCTCAGCATTGTGATCTATCCACCTATATTATTGTATACCATCTAATGAAGAAAACATCGAGAAAATCTAAGGCGTAATATGTAAACTATTGACATAGAGACTCTGCGGAAACGGTCACAATGATGGACAAGGGGTTAAAACGGCTGGTGAATCTTTAAACTAAGCTTAGATTTTGAATAAAAGTCTAGTAGAATTCGTTTATAACCTCATAGAGTTGCTACCAAAACAATCGTGAACAAGTAAAGACGTAAGGAAGTAATAATTTTCTCTACCCTAGCTTGCTGCAAACAACTTCAACCAACTAATACCACTGGAACTCTCAAATTATTCTAGCACTGTATGCTTGTTTCGGCTCTTTCACTAAGGTATCTTTCCTTCCTAAGATAAAAGTAAACCAAAATGTGTCTATGTATCTAAAGTTTCAGATAAGTACCTCCTATACGGTGTTGCCCTCTGAAGGACTGCTCTGGACAAGCTGCATAATGTCTGACTCCTGGACGGAGTCAGAAAATCCACAGTTAATCGCATCACTGGTGCTGGCGCAATACCCCCACAAAAACCTTGTTCGCAATGCTTAACTGGCTTCCTACTGAACTCCTAAGTTGAATGAGGTGGCAAAGTTGACTGCGACAAGACTCAGTGCCCTGTCTCGGACATTCATCTATTTTGGAGATTGATCCCGTGGCCCAATTTGATATGGATTATATCCCTGTTGAATACTGTTTTAACAGGGGTTTCAACTTCCTGATCTCGAGCAGAAGCAATTGGACCATTGACACGACCGTCCCACCGGAACTCCTGGATGTCTATACCGAAGGCTTCAAATTCGATGGCGGGGCGGGTAGGGGAGCCTACTCTGGGAAATTGGACTTGAACATTTTACTCCGGCTGCTGGACTATTGCAACGGATTCCAAGCGGAAGTAATGGCGGCACAATGGATCCTCGCATACGGCGTTAGTTCCACCTGCATCTCGATCTTTGCTAATAGCCAGGCTGCAATAAAGTTTCTGTTGAACGTAGCGAATTGAAGTCGCCGTCATCTAGTAGGTAGTGTGTTGGCTTATTAGACAAAAGGCCCGGGTTCGAATCCCAGGTCAGACATTAAAACGAAAAATATTTCTTCGGCGACTTCCGCTCAGCAGATTTCTGGCAAAAACTCTGAGAGTAAAAATCGCCATGAAAAGCTTCTCAAAAATCTGTCGTTCGGAGTCGACTTTAAACTGTAGGTCCCGCAACTCATGTCTAAAATTAACGCACACAACATAAGTGGTTTGAGAGTCTAGGTCGTAATCCTGACTGAAGGGTTGTAATGGCCAATTATGTATTATGAACGTAGCGAATAATTCCAAGATCGTCAGGGAATGTCGCCGCTGCTTCAACCTTTTTTCTATGCGTTTCAGTATCACACTTGTCTGGTTCCCCGGACACTGTGACATTCCAGGAAACTGCAAAGCCGACGGGCTGGTCTGGGCTGGCGCGCTACTTCCGGAATCCTCTTCAATCAACTTCTCCGTCCTTGTTTCGGAGAAACTTGGTCAGTACAGGGGCTGCGTTCACCTGTGTTATCACAACGGGCCGCCATGCATGCTCGAATGAGTTTTTTGTATAAAGCTACCACATTAACCTAAACTAACTTATCTGATTTCCACAAAAACCTTGAATATTCTGAGCTTTTACAAAAGATTTCATCAAGCACGATCCATCATTAGTTTTCTCCAAGGCACTCCAAATTCAACTTTAGCCTTATGCAAATGCCTGAAATGTACCTAAAATTTTTACAATTTAATGAATGCCATTTTCTATTGGCTTTATTAGTCATCAGCAATCGTTGTCTACTAAACAATGTGTTCCGCCGTTTACTGAATTTAGCGTGATTATCGCCAGAGTGACCTTCTGTTCCAGGAGAAGCTACATTGCTTAAAGAGCGCAGATTGGTGTTGTTCCCTAGCTGCTAGTAATGCATACAAAACTGGTCATTACCCTTCAGTTTGGGCTTACAAACTAGTTTCTCACAGCCACTTATGTTGTGTGCGTTAATTTTACACATAAGTGGCGAGGGACTTATAGTTTAAAGTCGACTTCAAACGACAGATTTTTGAGAAACATCATTATCATTGTTCGGCTCTTAGGAACCTGAGCATTGAGAATTTATTGACAGACTATGTTGAACCATATAGCAAAGCTTTATCGAAAAATAATGTTGTATGACTCTAGTTATCCATGAAGCTATTTACGCCCTATATTTACCGAGTTTAACATGATTTTCGCCTTATGTTTCAGGAGAAACTCGGTTGGAAGCCGATCTGAGTGCTTATTGGTCTTGTTCCCTAGGTGCTGATAATAAGAATTGCAATTGCTTTCTTTCGCTGTTTAGAATTTTGCGGCTATATTGTTTTGCAATTGGTATCCATTGAATGTGCGATCCGTAAAGCATTATAGATTCAACTACAGCTGTATAGCTAGAATGTAAAGAAAGAATTGAGGCCCTATACAAGTACATAAACTATCTGATCCCTTTCGTTGTTCTTCTGCCTCCACAAACATTTTACATCAAGAGTACTTCTCAAGTATCGAACTGAAGAGCATCTATCTCTGTGTTTTACATGGGTACCAGAGTCCAGGGGACCTAATCCCATTGTGCTCTTCGCACTGGGTGAATATAATGCTTAGGCTAACGCCTCTACTTTCATGCTGTAAACACTGGCTACAGCCAGAAAGTAGATACCAATTCGAAGTCATGATATCTTGTTGAGGGGTCGGATACCATCTAAACTCCTTCAAATGCGTTGAGAATGTAGCGCCACAGCGTACTCGCTTACTCCCTGCGATTTGGGTCTAAACTTCAGCCACCACGTGCTCTTCGAGAGGACCTCACCATTGCTGGGCAGGGACAAGTTCCTGAGGCTCCCAGCACCCGTGGTTCCAGATTAAAACCTCTGGTCAGGCTTCGCAGCCAAGCAAGACCAGACTGCTGCCAGTTGAACCCCAAACAGTTCCTGACTGGTAGCAGCACCCTTAGTCGCCTTTTACGACAAGTATGGTGATCACTGTGTTAGTATTCTCATCCCGCTCCCACACGGCGACAAACTGAAGAGCAGCAATTGAGTCTAATTTCACTCGGGTTTTGAGATTTTGTAATGATTAGACAAATTGCCTTCTTACGCCGTCTTGAATCTTGTGATTACATTGCCTTGTAGTTGCTATCCTTTAGAATGGCAATCCATGAAACAGTAAAGTTACCTAAGGAATGTAAAGGGATTGAGCTCTACTATATTTCGTAGTTGCGAAGTCGCCGTGGTCTAGTGGGCAGTCTGTTGGCTTATTAGACAAAAGGCCTGGGTTCGAATCCCAGGTCAGGCATCAAAACGAAAAATATTTCTTCGGCGACTTCCTCTCAGCAGATTTCTGGCAAAGACTCTGAGAATAAAAATTGCAATGAAAAGCTTCTCAAAAACCTGTCGTTCGGAGTCGACTTTAAACTGTAGGTCCCGCTATTTATGTATAAAATTTAACACGCACAACATAAGTGGTATGAGAAATTAGGTCAATAATCTAGACTGAAGGGTTGTAATGGCCAATTTTGTTGTTGTATAGGCTTCTGTTTGTTAACTTCTAGACTATTTTCTTCACTCTGCTTTGACTAAAGATTTTGAAAATTAAATAGTTGCCTTAAAATATTTTTCTTTTCAAAATTTTACATCACTTAATATGTGCATAAAATATTTATTTTAATATTTGAAAATAAACTATGTGAAGTCACTCTGCCGGCATAAATTTAAAAAAAATGTTTAATTAAATCTGTAATAACCCTTGAAATAATGTTGGCATAATTAAAAGGAGAAAAAAAATTAAAATGAAATTTATTCCATATTCCATATCAGAAATAATAAATGAATTCCAAACATTACATTCTCTCTTCTTAATTCAAAACTTTAAAAAAAAAAAGTCTCGTTAACATACATTTAGCAGTTATTTACCCAAGAATTTTTATTTTTTTCTCCCCCCCTTTAAAACAAAAAGCAAGAAGAAGAGCATTTTATTTTTTTTATTTTTCATGTTTAAAATTCTTTTCTACAAACAATACAATATTTAAACTTTTTGGAATCCAAAAAAAAAAATTTTTTTTTATTTTAAATTTTCCCAAAAAAAACGTATTCAAACAAACAAAAAGCAGAAAAGCAGTCTTAAATAGAACAGAGAACAGAGCCAGAAAAGAATAAATAATAAAATGGAATATTGTTTTAACAAAATCAATAGCAAAAAAAAAAAAAAACATTTTTTGTGCTCAACTGAATCTGGATTTTATTTGTATTTTGTATGTATTTTACTGTGCTATGCTATGCTAAACGTTCCTTTTCTTCTAGTCTTTCAATTCACTGTTGCCAGTGCTCCATATTATTTGTTTGTTTTTGTTGTGCTTCTTCTTTTTTGGAATGTACGCTTTACTGAGCTTTAGTTAAGTTTTCAATCATTCCAGTTGAATGCCACAATATAGAACGATTTGCAACAGCAGCGGCAGTAGCAACAAACCCTCTACCCTATACCCGCTATATCTACTGCCTAACTGTTTGCTGAATATTTACAGAGTCATACAATGCCGCCAATGTTCCTCAACGAGGAATTACTTTTTCTACCAACTCTGACAACAATCAGCCCATGAAACAACCCACTTTACGTTTACCAACCAATATACATACGTACGTGTGTGTTTGAAGGAATGTGTCTGCGTGTGTGTGTGTAAAAGTATTTACAGGAGCATATTTATAGAATATTTTCATGTGTGTGAGTGTTTTTTCTTTTCGTAACTGTAAGCCTTTTCAATGCGAGTAGTGTTTGTGTTTGTGTGTAAGTATTTGTCTGACTCTCTTTTATTTTATTTACAGGCAAATTCAACGGTTTCTTTCTCGCTCTCTCTCTCTCACACACACACACACAGAATTCTGTTAATTCTTTGTGTATTAAACGAAATTGCTGTGCTTGTGTGAATATTTAAACGAGCATTTTGTGTATTGAAATATATGGAATTTGATTGCTTGTATATGTACAGCTGATGTCAACTAATTAGTAATATGCAATAAAGTTCAATTCATTTAGTTTTAAATTCCAATAAGGAAAATAATTCAGCTTCAAAGGGGCTTTAAATGTTATTTCAAGACCACTTTTCAACATCGGTGACTTTAGTGTCGTCCATCAAAGTCACATTTATTATCAAAATTCATTACAACTCTTCAGTCAGGATTATTAACCTAGTTTCTCACACTAGTTATGTTGTGTGTGTTAATTTTATGCATAAATGGCGGGACCTATAGTTTAAAGTCGACTCCGAACGACAGATTTTTGAGAAACTTTTCATGGCAATTATATTCACTCTTAGAGTTTTTGCCAGAAATCTGCTGAGAGGAAATCACCGAAAAAATACTTTTTGTATGTTTTTATTTTGATATCTGGCCTGGGACTCGAACCCTGGTTTTACGTCTAATAAGCCAATACACTACCTACTAGACCACACTACCTACTAGACTTCAAGGCTCTGCAAACAAAATTCAATGTCTTTAGAAAGGAATATCAAGAGCTTGGCAATGGTTCTGCTTCCCTGGGTTCTCACTTAATAGGGAAACATTTAAATCAAGGGACAAAGATATTCAAAATTTTATCAACTGGAGTAAAACAGGCAGACTAAGAGAAGGAATTCCCACATTAAGACAGCATATCTAAGCTGGATACCAAACCATACTTTAATGGCAAAAAATATAGAGGTAATGTGAATAACGTTAGAGAATCTACTTAACTTAGTTTCTCTCGTCACGATTACTTCTGTAAATATTTGTACCGTATGGACAATGTAAACAATTTCGGCTAAATTTACTGTAAGGACATGAGTGACGATTCTTGGCTAGCATGTAGAAGACTTGTGAATTTTTTTTCCCGATAATATAGTAGGCTTAAAGCTGGAATGCAAATACACATGGCAGGGACATACGTTCGGTGTATCTCAATGTAAAATAATCTTGATGAAGTTTGGAAAAATTTGACATTAAAAAATGAACTAAGAGGATGAAGCAGGATTCAAGAAGGGCAAATCTAGACGAGGATAAATAGATACTCAACACTTTCATTTGTTGAAAGCCTTTCGAAAATAATAGAAAGGAAGGTTTGTTTTAGTGCGTTTGATTACGATCATGATTGTGACTATGGCATTGTAAATCTTATCTCAGATGATTCTAGAGAAATTATATGATAAAGTTCTTTTGGATAAGCTTATACAAAAGAAATCGTTTCGAAATTAAGCACAGCCGCCATGACAAGCCGAAACCTGTCTTGTTGAGAAAAACATATTCGAATTAGCGCTACAAGGCCTCAACACAGAAAGCTGTGAGTACTTAAAGGAAGTCGCCGTAGTATAGTTTGTAATGTGTTGACTTATTAAACGTGAGGCCACTGTTCAATCCCCAGATCAGAACGATGTCTCTCTCTGTAGAATTCTGGCAAAAACCGTGGAGAGTAAATAATAAAATTTCCATAAAAAGTTTTTCAAAAATCTGTCGTTCAAAATCGAATTTTAACTTTAGTTCTCGCCAATCATGTAGGAAAAGTGAAAAGCTAGGCCGTAATGCTGTCTGATGGGTTGTAATGATCAATTACGTATGCATGTATGTATTGGGAGAATGGCAAGATCAATTGTTTTTATCAACAGCATCAAAAGGAATATGAATTGCTACTAACAGAACAGCAGAAGCCCGGTAAAAGATGGAGAGAATATTATAGGCTTATCTGCTTCTCTGATATCATAGGCAAGCGGTTACAAAGAAGAATGCACACTACATAGATGGGTGAAAGCAGCTGGAGAGGAAAAGGGTATGTCGGGAAACTAGTGCACAAAATAAAAAATATATTAGCCTCTACCAAATACAGCCACTAAAGCGACTTAGAAAAATTTTAAATCCTTATTGCCCCCAAACTATAGAACTCTATTATGATCTTTGGAGTAGAAAAAAGAAAAATAAGTTTCTGTTAAATTTCGGAGCACAGTTATACATATTCTTGAAAATGAAAAAATGTTATTCTAATCATACCATTCTCCTCTTTACGTACCTAAGGGCTCATCAAGAAACCTGGGAGTGGATACACTGGTAGTATAAGTCTTATTGCTATGTATCAAGGAGTTCTTAGTCATCAATTGACAGAGTTAGGACTAATGACATAGAACTCAAAAAGCCTAACACAAGACAAATAGCTCCTTGAGCTGCAGATCATTGCAATGTAAGATTTCAACTTTCTTTCTCTCTTCATGTGCCTATTTGCCACAACAATAACAAGAATAAATGAAAAAAATTTTAATTTAAACCCTTGAGTCAGGGTTGCGACCTACATAGGTTCTCACACCACTTTTGTTGTGTGTGTTATTTTTATACCGGATCCGCCACCTAAAGTTTTATTTTCAAATAGTGCTTATTTAGCTCATGCCTGATTTGACAGATAATTAGTTTTATCCTTCCGCTGAACGAATATGGTTGTGTATACGCGTTTTCGCTTCGCTAAGTGGGCCTGAGATTTTGGCAAAAAAAAATCATCTTTTCAGATGAACCTCATTTTGATCTTGACTGATATGTAAACAAGCAAAATTGTCGCATTTGGGGCATAGAAAACTCGCTCGCATACATTGAAAAGCCGACGCATCCAAAAGGATTCACTGGTTCCCAGAGTCATTATTGGGAAAATTTTTCTTCGAAAATGGACAAGGGGTGGCCGTTACAGACAATGGCGATCGTTATCGGGTCATGTTGAACGAATTTTTGTTCACAAAAATTGAAGAGGAGGATATTGCCAATATTTGGTTTCAACTGGACGGCGGTACGTGCCACACAACCGAAGCTATACTCGATTCTTGGTGCCTTGTTTTTGGAAATCGCATTATCAGCCGCAGAGCTGATGTCATTTGGTCACCTCGGGGCTGCGATTTGACACCGTTGAACTATTATTTGTGGGGTACCGTGAAAGATAAGTGTTACGCCGACTAGCCCGAGACAATTGACGCTTTAAAGGACAATATTCGTGAAGCCATTGATGAAATACAGCTGAACACAATCGATAATGTGCTTAAAAATTGAATCGATCGTATAGGCTACTACATGGCCACCGGAGGCAGCCATTTGAATGAAATTATTTTCCATTATTAACTGGAAGGAATAATAAAAAATAAAAAAGAAATTTGAGAAAATATTCAGTAGTTTTTTCTTAAAGCATTTTCAAAAAAAAAAGTTATTTGGCGGACCCTTTACATGAATGCTAGGACCTACTGTTTAAAGTCGACTCTAAAGGACAGATTTTCGAGAAACTTCTTCATGGCAATTCATACCAGAAATCCAATCTACTGAGAGGAAGTCGCCGAAGACATATTTTTCATATTTTGTTGTGTTTAGGATTTAAATCGTGACCTTACGCCTAATAAGTTAAAACGCTACCTAATAGATTACGGGGACTACTATTGTATACACAATAATGGATGAAGTGAACAACAGAATATATCCACGAGGCGATAACAGTGACACAAACAATAAGAGTAGGGGAAAGTAGTAAAAAAAACAAGATTTTAACTCTTTAAACAAACAAACAAAAACAACAAGAAATGAAATTTAAGATTCTCGTTGATCCTTTTACAAAATTCTGAATAGATCGATGCCCTAATGTAAGCAGCAATGGCTCTCCTAAAAGTAAATAGATCTTCACTTTTATCGTGTATACTTACGTACATGCAGGTGAAAATATTATTGTTTATGGTATCGTAATTATGTGTCTATGTAAGTGTTAGTGATTCACATACAATGAACGAAAAACTTCTACAGTTTAACACACACATACACACACTGTGATACAGTTTAATACACACTCAATGTGAGTTACAATTTATTTTTAGTTATACTTGAGCCTTCTGAACAGCATCCTTTAACAAGATTTTTATTTAAATACACACACACTCAGGCATAGAAGTGTTCCAGAGAGTAGATGTAAAGGTAATTGTGTAGGTGTCGTTATGTTAGTATAACCATATGCAGTCATCCATATGTTTTGTTTGTTGGCAAAAATAAATAAAAAATTCCACAAATAATGAACAGAAAAAAAAAACAAAGAAAATTGAAACGAAAATAAAAACAGAGAATTTCATACATACTTACGTACGTAAGGAGTGCCCAAAAAAAATCTGGACTTACACTTTTCGTTAAAGAAATAAAACTAAGTGGCGGATTTTTTTCGTTTTATATTTCAATTAAAGTAGATAATATTTGAATTCTTTTGTGTATAAAATTTTTTTCTGACAAAGGTCTCAGAGCATACAACTTTTTGAGCGACTTTTCTTCCAGACATTTTAGAGTATTTTTTTTTTTTTTTGTTTTGGTCGGGAAATCCCTCCACTTCCACGCTTTCTCTCAATACTCAAAGACTCCTTATATTGTTTTATTACATACCTTAGAAACTCTTTTTTGTTAACACCTGCGAGCCCTGCAATCGGTTTTTGTAAACGGTTGGGTGCCCATTTTCAAAAAACTATTTTTGCTATTGCAATAACATTTAGCACATGGATTTTGAAACAGACGACTAACAAAAACAATGTAACGGTATTCAGTTTTTTTCAATTATGATAAAAGTTATAAGATTAAAAGTAGGCCCAATTTTTTTTTGTGCGCACTCCTTACTTTTGTTTTCCTTTCTCGTTATTTAAGTTGAATGAGACTCTTTGTTTTTGCTTTTCTTTTTGCAATTTATTCTTCTATTTTTATGTACTTTACTGAGATGTTTCTCTTGTTTTTCCTCTACTCAATGGATTTTTAGAAGAGTGAAAAAGAGAGATAGACGAGAGAATGTATAAATAACATGTGCTTAAATATTTAATCCTTTAATTTATTGTGTGTATGTGTGTTATTTGCTTACTCCTCCACACACTGATACAGAGGTTTAGAGTGGCTAAGAGAGAAATCTGGCAATAGTTTTGTCTGTAGTTGTAATAATTATAGTAGTACATACATACATACATACACACATACTGAACAATGTAAATATTTGTTTGATTACAAATAATTAACGATAAAAATTAATTCCAGTACGATTTCGAAGTGAAAAAATTCTTTACTTGGTGTTGCCTAAATGTGAAACAATTTTCAATAATTAGCACAATTTCTTTTCCAAAATAGATTCTGAAATTAGGAGGCCTTTCCAT
This sequence comes from Sarcophaga peregrina, assembly GCA_014635995.1. Classification (NCBI taxonomy): domain Eukaryota; kingdom Metazoa; phylum Arthropoda; class Insecta; order Diptera; family Sarcophagidae; genus Sarcophaga; species Sarcophaga peregrina. The sequence continues at coordinate 25,034,203 of CM025789.1, read as the reverse complement.
TAAAAATGGACTCCTGTTCTTCAATACATACTTAAATACATTGAACATATATGATCTAGTAATAACCATTCCGTCGTAAGCTCCACCACACTCTCGACACTAATTATCACGTGCTGCAAATCTTTTTCTATGTATCCTTATAGATAGAGTGTACATGCAGTTCGCTGTACTGAGCAAAGGGGAACACTGTTCCATTCGAAGAACAGCATTATTTTCTAAACTAAATTAGCTCCTCTCTAATCTTCTATTCAAGCAGAGGACTTAGTTGCAGCTAAATACTAAAGCTACATGAACTATATACACATTCTAATTTACTACTTGAATTCTAACTAGGACCAAGATGTTCCCATTGGAGGCTTAAGGCGTTAACCCATAACTCCAAAACGCTGCATGGAAGCTGAGACTATATATTAGGACTATAGGCCTTCGTATAAGCTGTCGGAATACTGTAGTGTGTTCTCAGTGAAGGATATTAGCCCCGTTAATCCCCTATCTTACTCATGCAGGTTGTAATAAAAATCCTAACGGACGTCACACCAATGTTTGTTCTTTCCATAAAATGATTTCACAAAGAAATTTTACTTCGTTCTGGACATAGGGATATTGTAGGGGAAAATTTTATTGCTTGTGGACAATTCTGATAGCCTCATTTAAACTAAATATTTTCAACCTCATGGATAGCAAAAAAGTACGGGTAATATTACTTAGCTTTTCCTGTCGCTGTAGTCTAGTAGGTAGTGTGTTGTCTTATAAGACTTGAGGCCATGCTTCAAACCCTAGGTCAGAGTTTCTCTCTGCAGATATCTGGCAAAAACTCTGAGAATAAAATAAAAAAAAAATTTCACAAAAATCTGTCGTTCGGAGTCGACTTTAAACTGCAGGTCCTACCAATCGTATATACAATATTCCCTCGATTTACGTTGTCTCGATTTACATTGTTTTGATTAACGTCGTCAAAATTTTGTTCCCTTCAACTTCGATTTGCATTGTTATTCGATTTACGTCGCCTCTGTTGTTTATAAACAAAATCAGGGGAATTCCCCCTTTTATAAAAATTTCAATACATAGAATAAAAATTTAATTATTTTAGTTTTTTTTTCATAAAATGTACATAAATAAATGGATTTGATAGTATGAGTTATTTGAAATACGATTTACGTCGCCTTTTGCTGGAACATTCTGCGATGTAAATCGAGGGAATACTGTAATATTAAAACATACGACATAAGTGGTGTTAGAAACTAGGTCGTAATCTGGACTGAATGGTTGTAATGACCAATTATGTATGCATGTTTTGCTAGACTTTGTCTTTAACCTCTTTCTTACTGAAAGCTATGCCTGTAGACTGAGCATTCTCTCGAATGATTTCTATAGAATCTGTAGATTTGAGGAAAGAATCGGAAAGAGACTGTATTTTATCTCATATTTTAATACCCAACCTAATCTAATTCAACTAATTAGGGCTGCAGACTTTATGCTCTTAAAGGCATTTTGAAAATAAAATGTTAATGGAAATTGTATCTGCAGACTATGGTGTCTTATGAATGCTCAAAGTTCAGAAACTGACTTCTATATTTTTAAAGCATTGCAATGGATAGAAAACAATATTGGTTTTGGTTGTAGAAGAAGGAAAAAGTGAACGATGTGCGTGTCTGTTTAAAGTGTTCTAAACATAAATAAGTTTTATGGCAAAAGTGTCCCTTCAAAAATTTATTTGTAAAAAAATTATTCGCTGGCTATAGAGAGGTGACTTGTAGCACGATTTTACAGTTGTCAATACCAATACAACATTTCATGTGCATAAACAAAAGAATATCCAATTGCATATGAGCAGCGACCACTTGACTCAATGTTGCTGACCGTCGCTGCAGCGTATTACGCCACAATAGTAATGCGCACATGCGACGATCATTTGACACCTTGTTGAGTGATCGCCGGCACTATTAATATGCACTATGTGTGTTGTTGTTGTATTGCATAACTAGTGATTGTGTGTGGCTCTTTTCACACTTACCGTGGGAATTATTATGGACAGCAGACGCGTGTCGTATGACGTCCACTTGTCCCACGATAAACACAGACAAACCCTTTAATATATATAGTTAAGTATTAATTGTACACACAAACATGTGTTCTAGTATTAAGCCAAACAATATTGTATTAGAAGTAAGGGGCTGATTTGGAATTGTCAAATCAGCCAAAATTTTAGTATAAAAGAAGGGACATTTTCCCTCAAAGAATTAATTAATAAAGTCCAGTCGAACTGTGCCCATTAAAAGTGCACTCGACTAGAAACAACAAAACAATTTACAATTTTAATAATTTTACAGACTGCAAAATAGTGAAACAAGTCGGAACAACTCTTCTTATTATCTTAAAACCCATGTACTGTCGTACATCAGTAAAACAGCGGATCGATCAATATAGGTGGATACTCTTTTTTTTATTATTCACTTGAGAAGCTGCAAAGTAAACTTTCAGGTCTAAAAAGGTCATACAGAAACCATTTCTTATACCAAATATTGTTTGAATATTGGCCCCCGACAGTTGAAACCGTCATATCGACGCCTCCATTCTACAAAGTTCTAAGTGTACTTAGGTTAGGTTAGGTCGGAGTGGTAGCTCTGTTATCACAAAGCTCACTTGAGCACGCATGGCGGCCGGTTTTGATGTCACAGGTGAACGCAGTCCCTGTACTAACCAAGTTCCGCCAAATCAGGGAAAAGGAAGAAGTGGGTCAGCGCAAGTACTGCACTACAAAAGCACGACTACCCCACACTGGAAAACCAACCAAAAAATTTGATGAAGTGTACTTAGATTATTTTAAATTTTCTCGCTTTTTTAAATTCTATGTTCTCAACCTTAAATCCTGTCAAATCCTGCGCCGATACGTTCCGAAGTTATAGAGAAAACTGTACCTAGATTACACATCTAGTCGTATGTCGCGTGAAAACTTTGAGAGCACATAACTCAAAACACAGTTTTTCGACTTAAAATGTTATTGAACGGAGGCGTCGATATAATCAGCTCATTAGGATATTTAACCTACTTCTACTAAGGCCCCAACAAATGTACAAAATATTCCTTATCGCCTCCTAATTATATCTCATGTGATGATGCGTTAAAGCAAATTTTTAGAAGTCCGTCAAGAACGAAATACAAAAATTCAATTGGAAACTTCTTATTTGCCATGATATTTAATAACTTTTCTTTTCAATTAATGGCTAAAGATGATCTTGACTATAAAGGACATAGCGTTTACCCCTACCTAATAACAGTCAAATGGCATCTTGTTTGTTTAATCAGTTGCCTTTTTATTTTTTCTACAAGAATTTTATGTTCATTTCTAAGCATTTAATCTGCACTTTTAATTTATTTTCCAATGTTTGTTTTGTGATAGAAAACTTTATCGAATGTGTGATTGCGTCTTTCAAAATGACTCAAGGCCACATTAATTAGTAGAGTTTAAATCCTTTCCCCATGTTTCTTTTAAAAGAAATTTCGTTTCATTTTATTTTATTTTTTTTTAATTCTTTCTTATGCCTTTTTGTCACAGATTAAGTTTAACTTGGGGTTTAAGTAAGCTGTGGTGGCAAGGGTAAGTTATTCTAGTCAAGTCAAGTCAAGTCAAATCATTGTTTGTTGTTTTCGTTTTTCTATTTCCAATCGAATGATGCTCTATTGCTGCTGACATTGTTGCTATCAATAGCAGTGAAGAACTGCATTGAAATTTAATTCTTTTTTTCTATTTCTATTTGAACATATTCTTTGGAATTTTTATTCATTTTCTTTAAATTTTTTTCTATTTCTCCTATTATTTTGTTCTTCTTTTTTTAAAAATCTCTTTCGATTTCATTTGTATTTTTGTATGGAATTTTATTTCTAATTTCCTTGAGGCCTTGGCAAGAGTGTATGTGTTCTCTTTTATTTCTTTTGGTATAGGAAAGCATATCCTTTTCATATCCATACAACCATACACAGATACACTCACACACACTCACCGTTAATGTCAATTGAAATTTATATCAATTGCACTGGCAACAGCAACAGCAACAGAATAGGTTCATACACTTGCACCCTATGTTGTTACTCTTATTTCTAGCAAAACAAAGTGGAAAAATGAAAATAAAACCTGCAGATAAACTTCTGCTGACTTCTACACCCACCTGTCAGACAGTCTGCTCTCTTTACTCCCAAATAAAAGGATGTTAGGAATGAAAGTGAAACAAAACTGAAAAAAAAAATGGCAAAAATAAAATTTATTTCCTGTTGCAACAGAGGAAACGTCAATTTTTGTATTCGCAGCACAAGCTTTTAAAATAAATAAGAGAATCGATTTGTATCTCCTTTTTTTTTGTTTCTTCGAATTTGTTTTTGTTTTTTTATTTTTACAAAGTAAACTTGCATTGAAATCATTTGCAAGGGATCCTGTTGTTGCATGCAGTTGGCATCATCGTATATTGGATGTCCTTAAGCTGTTATTCTGTTCTGTTTTATATTTATTGATCGTTATTGGTCTTGTTTATAGGGTAAGATAACAGCATTTGGAATGTTTTTTTAAAGCAGAATTAAAGGGCAATAAAGTGTAAAACAATAAATACTGAAATTTATTTTCCTGCACTTTCAGTTTCATTAGCAATGGGTTAACTCACCTACAGTGGCAAGTTCTAGAATGATATAATTGCCATCTATCTTCACCAATTTTGTGAAAATGTATTCGCTGTACTGTTGACGAGCCTGTTCGATTGAGTTCTAAACTTTTTCAAAGACTGACGCCACTTCACTTAGGCTTACATACACTGAGCGCCATAAGTGAGTCAACATCCACAATAATTTTAAATTAAAAAATATTTATAATTGGCCATTACAACCCTTCAGTCAAGATTACAGCCTAGCTTCTCACTTCACTCATGTTGCGTGTGTTAATTTTATACGTGAGTGGCGGGACCTATAGTTTAACGTCGACTATGAGCGACAGATTTTTAAGAAACTTTTTCATGGCAGGTTTATTTACTCTCAGAGATTTGGCCAGAAATCTGCTGAAAGGAAATTGCCGAAGAAATTTACTTAGGCTTAGTAGGTGAATAAGTCTGAAGAGAATTTTTAGTCAAACAGTTTAACTACGTCACTTCTTACAACATGCTAAAGAAAAAAGTCTCGACCATACTTTCTAATTCTTCATTTTAACGCGTTTTACAACGACGTTTTACAATGGCAGAGGGTTGTGTTCATGGAGTATTGTGGCACCATGTTGGGTTGTTTATTAGGAGGAGGAGGTCAAAAATTTTCGGTACTTTCGGTACTTTTGTTCTTCTAGAGGTCTGTTTAAGAAACCGTCCTTCAACATTAACACTCGCAATAGATCGATGTGGGAATCACAACTGCTTGATTTCAAAATGTTTTCAAGTAATGTTTTGGAAATGTTTTCGAATGAATTCTGCTAGTTTTAAAGGTTTTGAAAATCGCATTTGAATAACTGCCAATAATTTTAAGTTTTGTCACTTCCAAAGTGAAATCAAAAATATTCAGAACCAGCTCCATTGAACAATTGACAAGGAAATAAGATTGTAAAGGAGTCGGGATTAGTTAATGGACTTAAGATTGGAAGAAAATATTTCTGCTTGATGGATGTCATGTGATTCCCTAGTCAATTGCTTGCAAATGGATGGATTATACTTGATTTTTGGGTACAAGTCTCTTTAATTCAAAACATCGTATTCGAGTGTAGTTTTGATACTGTTTTACCACTATATCTCAAGCATCACTGGGATAGCGCTCTAACGAATCTATTGAGCACTTCTCCCCTGTAGACAGACTCTAGAAAACATGCTAATGTATTGGAGTCTTTAAACACTATACCAAGCCATTTTGATAGGAATTATGTTTAACGTTAAATAAGTTATTTCGATAACTTATTATAAGTTATTTCGATTACTTATTATAAGTTATTTCGATAAGTTATTATAAGTTATTTCGATAACTTATTATAAGTTATTTCGTACTTAAGATGAATCGAAAGACTCGCTAGCATATTGTATATCGCAAAGTAGATTTTGAGAATTTCCCAAGGAAGATAATTTATTTGTTTTCATGGTAATTAGTATTTTTAAAGAATGATGTTGTGTTCGCAATTTTTCAACACGCTGAAAAGCTAATTTAAAGGATGAGTACGATGCGAAGACAACTGACTCATAATCACTGCAAACATACTTATTAACAGGTTCAGAAGACTTCTTTGTGCATACATATGTACATACATACTTAATTAGTCATTACAACCCTTCACTCAAGATTACGACCTGAGTTTCTCCACCACTTATGTTATGTGTGTTAATTTTCTACATGAGTGTTGGGAGTTATAGTTTAAAATCGTTTCCAAATGACTGGTTTTGAGAAACTTTTCATTACAATTTTACTTATTCTCAGAAATATACTTATTGTCCGAAATTTGCTGAGAGGAAAAGCCGAAAAAATTTTTTTCTTATTTAGTTTGGTTGGAGATGTCTGACCTGGTGTTTTAACCGTGGCCCCAAACCTAATAAGTCAACACACTACCTATTAGACTACGATAACTCGGCAATTACGATTACTTTTAAAATTATTTAGGTTAGGTTAGGTCGGAGTGGTAGCTTTGATAACACAAAGCTCACTTGACGACGCATAGTGGCCCATTGTGATGCCACAGGAGAACGCAGTCCCTGCACTGAACAAGTTCCACCAAAATCAGGGAAAAGGAAGAAGCTGGTTAGCGCAAGGGCTGCACAAGAAAAGCACGACTACACCGCAATGGAAAACCATTTAGATAGTTTGATAAACGAAGCTATATCCTTGATATCAATAGATTATATCTCCGACAAACTGACAAGGAATTGGGAGCCAAATAATCTGTACCTACACCTAGTAAGAGACGGGCGCTGACAAAGAAAGTGGATAACAGTCTCCTCTTTCACAGCGGAACTGCATCCACGGCAGAAGTCATTAAATGAGAATCTCATTCTCTCCGCGTATATATGCATGCTGCAATGACCTGTAAGGACATCCACTGTAGTCGAGAAGACGTCACAACCAAGGTCTAGTAATTGGTTGGTACGCCTTCTGTTTATTAAGGGTCAGGTGAGTCTGGCGGTGGAGCAGGACTCCTTATTGACACAGGATATGTTGGCGTCCCGAAGGAATTTTGCGCAATATCCAACTTGACCGAGGCAAATAGCATGCCCAATGCAATAGAAGAGGATTTCGGAAGGAGCGCACCAGCACCGGAATGTCACTGTGCCAGGGTACCCACGCGAATAAGATAATGGTGAAGCGCCCAGAAAGAAGGTCGAGACTGCGGCGCCATTCCCTAACTAAAAATTATTTACAAAATTTAAATTTTCTTATGGCAGTGTAGGCCTTATTACGTGGGAATGCCATTTGATTTAATTGTTGTAGAATGCTTTAGGGATTCCCCGGAACTACATATTTGTCTTCTTTAAGAATTTTCTGGGAAAAAAAATTGGAATAAAAAATGGACGTAAGTCGGGGACTACCTGTACTCCGCATGTACACATACACATAATGTGAAATAATATTTTTATTTTTAATATTTTTTTTTTTAATATTACAAACATGTTAAATGTATTACATGTAGAAAAATAATATTTTCATTTAATAAAATGTTGCAATTTGTTTTTATTAATTTTTTTTATTATTTAATTGATCTTAATTTGTCATGTGAAATGAGCAAAAAAAAAAAGTTCAAAAAAATATTAAAAATTCATAAAATAAAGCTGAAAATATTATTTCACTATTAAACACTGGAATGTGGCTGAACTGGGGATTAATAAAAAATTTAATGAAAATATTTCTTTTTTTTTAAATAAATTTTTACAATTGTTGTTTTTAACACTGAATTTAATTACTCATAAAGGACGACTAATTGCATAGGAGATTAAATATTTTTTTATATTTTTTTTTTACAACATGGTGGATAAAAATAGCACAAACAAGCACCAACAGCCATTAATACCATTAATTGCAATTAAAATTTATCTTGAAATTTAAGATTTATGCAATTAATTCAAGTAGTAAGTAATTGATTTGTGGTAATTACATTAATCAGTGTAATTAAGTCATAGCCACTTTTGTTAAGTAGGCAGTGTATTGTATTCTCTTCAGGACTTCACTTTTGGGCAAACGGTGGTATTTCTTTGGAAATTCCCTAAAATGAATATTTAAACGCAAAATGCTCACTTGTTGTTGTTCTATATTACGAAAATAATTTGCTTATGGTCAGGCAAATGTGGAGATTTAATTTATTGTCCTCTACGGTTGTTCTATTTGCAATGATTACACTCTGCGACAAAATAAAAAAATTAAATACACCCGGCTAATGACATAAATATGTAGATTGCGAATTTTGTCGAGTAGGTCTCAAATATATATTTTTTTTTATATTTCTCGAGCCCTCCAAACTTTTTTATTTGACAAAAATGGTTTTTTTTTCGACTTCCCACACAAATCTCTGGATTATTCAAACATCTCTGACCCCATTTTCAATATTTAAATCTCGTTGGAAAGGGGAGAGATGGACCTTTAAAACGATATACATATATCTATTATTTGACTTAATATGCTGAGAGATTTGATGAGGTAAACTTGGAAAACACGAATTTTTTCATATTTTTTTTAAGTTTGTCCATTCATAGTAGCAAACTTTACTTAAAAAATATGAAATAATTGGTAACATTCTGAAAGTGCATTATCTTGCAAAGAGATTAACACTTTGTTTGATCAAATCGGACAGAAATTACCGTAGTTATTATTTAAAGAATCTAACAGTCGATTGATATTTTTAAAAAAATTTTCTCTTGTGAAGAGATTGAGTCATTATTTGATCAAATCGGACAAAAATTACCGCAGTTATTATTTGAAGAGTCTAACAGTCGTGTGATATATTTTAAATATGTCTTCTCATCAAATGAACTTTCGGTTCAAAAATATTCAGAATTTTTGATGGTTCTTCATTGTTTATCGGAATTCTTGAATGATTCGAATCACTCGAATCATTTATAAGTATTATACGGATTTTTCTATATTTACGAATCAGAATGAGTAGGCGTATGAATCAAACATATTTCGAATGTTGAACGTTGTACTCATACTCATTGCTACTTATACTTATAAATCAATGTTGTAGTGAGTACGAATGAATCAGAGTAGAGTAGTTGAATTTCAATTCTATTAATTCGTTCATACTCAAAATTAAATGAGTGCTTATGAGTAGCAGAAAAACGATTCATTGCTGATCTCTGATGTATATCCGTTGCAGGTGAGATTTCCAACTAAAAAGTTAGATTGTAAACATAAAAAAGGGATCTCTAACCTATGTACGCTGTAGGCATTGGGAAATTCCTTTGAGTTTCTATAAAAAATTTACTCTGCCGTGTATATATCACTTCAATACTTGCAAGACCAAATCCTCAGCTAAGTTCTTGATTTGTCTTGATGGTTTGGTGAAGGCTTGCATCAACAATCTAGGCAAAATTTTCTACGTAACTATGTAAATCTCCTATTCCGTCGTCAAGACCTATACCTCAAAACGCAAATATGAAGATGAAGAAATCCATAAATATGATGCGTAAAGATGAAAATGAAAAATCCCCCAGACAAAATGTATTCAAACAGTTTGGAATATGGTAAGAACATTATTTTAGATCCTCACGCGAAACGTACGTTAATTGGCAACTATAAAATCCAATGAAGAAAACAAAATTGTAAGAAATGGAAAGAAAAATTATCGAATTCCAAAATGACTGGCAGATAAGTTATAATAACTTCCATTCCATATTCCATAATGCATTGTTTTTAATGTTCTGGTAAAGGTCACCTGACTTCCTAAACTTCTATGGCAATGCTGGTTTTGAATTCGTGCCCTTTAGTGCCAAACCGATGCCCGATAAGTGATTCAATGTCTATATAAAGTTCACGAGGAAAAAAATAATTTCAAACAAAATTACAAAATTAATCCATTTGCGGAATAACAAGCAATTACAATAATTACATATTAATTGATTTGAACATTATTGTTATTATTATACAGTCAAACCCGTCTATAATGAACTCGTTTATAAAGAATTCTTGGTTATTACGTACATATTTTCAAGACCCAACGTTTTAATAACGATTTTCATACAAAAAACATCGTTTATTACAAACTCGTTTATAACGAATTTTTGGTTAAAAGGAACTACTTTAAATGGTCCCAGTAATTAAATTTCATACAATTTACCTTTTTTATATCGAGCCATCAAAAAAAACTTTGAAATGTGGCAATAGTCTTTACTTTTATTTAATATGGCAGCATTAAATTACAACTCAACATCTTTAATCAGCTGATAGACGAAAAGAATTCACACATATTTTTGGTTTTTAATAAAAAAAAAATACTTTTTGTTTCTAATAAATGAAAAAAATTCTTTATATTTTAGATTTTTTTCTATGACTTCACCCCGTTTATTACGAACTTTGACTATAACGAACAATTTTTTTGGTCCCACGGAGTTCGTTATATCCGAGTTTGACTGTAATTATGTACGATTGAAATTTTGTTTTGTAATGAAAGCATATCATTTTATAATATCGACAGATTATGACCGTATCAATAAAATAATCGTAATAAAATAAAAAAAAAAAAAAACTAAAATCAAATAATAATTATGAAATAAAAACTTTGTTGCAAATAATTTATTTTTCTTTAATAGTTTTGATTCTATTTCTGCACTTGGCATACAACATGGCAGCAGACATTTTTCATTAAACTTGACATGGACACACTAAAGAATATTTCTCATTACTTTTAATTATTTTTGATTTAATTTTCATTAATTTATTATTCTTTTTAATTACATTTTTTATTCAAATGCAAACAGATACTAGGAAATATAAAACTTGTGTCAACTTATGACAGAAAAATCAAACAAAGTGGAAGATAGGAAGAGTGCATTGAAGAGGTATATCCCCCGAAACGGTGAAAGAAATAGAAGTTGGCCTTATCGTAGAGAGAGACGTGACGAAAATGAAACAGATGTTGACTCACCTTAGAATTAAGGTAGAAATTCATTGCAAATAATAAAAGAATTTAAAAATTAACAGGAGATTATAAACTCACCGTGGTCTAGTAGGTAGTGTGCTGGCTTATTAGATGTAAATCCAGGGTTCGAGTCCCAGTTCAGACATCAAAATATAATACAAAAAAATCTCAGCAGATTTCTGGTAAAAACTCTGAGAGTAAAAATAAAATCTGCCATAAAAAGTTTCTCCAAAAAAAAATCTGTCGTTCAGAGTCGACTTTAAACTGTAAGTCCTACCACTTATGTATAAAATTAAAGCACACAACATAAGTGGTGTGAGAAGCTAGGTCATAATCCTGACTGAAGGGTTGTAATGGCCAATTATGTATGTAATATGGCTCCAGGTGTTTCCGAAAACCTTTTCAAGTAAATCTGATTAAATTTCATAAACCTCAATCGCCATATTGGATCCGCCATTTTGAATTTTTAAATCTGAATGAAGATCTGCAACCCTTAAAATCCCTGAGTAAGAATTTTCAAGTAAATCTAATTAATTTTTAAGGCCCTTCGTAATATGTTTCATTTTCTCTTACACCCCTTGACATAAACCCATCTCCTACTTTAAAGGAGCATGCAATCAATTTGTCTTTAGGCTCATTTTAAAGAGCAAGAATCAATTATCAATTTGTGACGATAGCGATGGTTTTAGCACGTCAGTGTTTAGCTATGAAATTTTTCAAAAATGGCCAAAAAAACACTTGCTTTTGGGGGGTTTCAAACTGTTTCCCGAAAACTTCGAAAGGTTTTGAACCCAGATTCGTGTTCCGCACGAAAAATGCCTTTGCAAATACCTGGAGCCATCTTATTTGCCAAACCCATTCAGGGCTGTGTAATATTTACTTACGCATTTACTTAATGGGACATCAGAATTATTTAGCTAGGATTACAACTCAGTTGCTCACACCACCTAGTATGTGGTGTATATTTTTTTCAACCATAAGTGTCTGGGCCTACACTTTAAAATCGACTGCGAGTAAAAAAATATTTTAAGAAACTTTTCACTGCAATTTTATGTTATTTTCAAATATTTTCCACAAAAATCTGCTGAAACGGAGAAGCCAAAAGAAATATTTTTCATATTTCGTTTTGTGGGAGATGTTTGATCTGGATTTTGAACCACGCCTACACGTTTAATAAGTCTACACAGTACCTAATAGGCTACGGAAGCTTCTTACTGTGTTTGGTTGAATTTATTAACTTCATGAGAATTATAAATGGCGACTACAACTAAGAATGTCTATTTCTGCTTAGAAAAGTTTGCCAAGTCTTTATAAGTGAGTGACTTAGCACTTGAAGTACTCCCTATAAATTTTGAATATTTGCTTTGTGTGCAAAGTTTAAATTTGAGTCTTCAAGGCTTTTCAAATTTAAATAAAACATAGTGTGTGTCTGAGATATTATTGACGTTTTTTATTCATTTGGAGACCTGGCCTGCCGGGCCAATATCGTTCTGGAAGAAATATTGACAGATGATGCCATCAATACAACTTGCACACCAAACAGTGATATTTTCAGTATGCATTGCACGGTTTTATATCACGTGCACATGGGTAGCATCGTCGATTTGAAAATTATGTGCCCTTTTATACCTGCATTACGATATTACCTTGTGTGTGATATTAATATTTAAAAAATTTGTCTTTTCAATACTTCCTTATTTTACTATCTCAATAAGCATTGCAAATAGAACAACTCTAGAGACCAACAAATTAAATCTCCACGCTTGGCTAACCATAAGCAAATTATTTTCGTAACATAGCACAACAGCAAGTGAATCAACATTAAACATTTTGCGTTTAAATATTCACTTTAGGGAATTTCCAAAGAAATTCATTCAGTTGCCGAACAGTAAAGTCTTAATGAAGACAATAAACTTGAAGCGTTTGCTGCCTTTTCCATAGGGAATCAAATTTAGTGTGTATCATGTAATTGAGAAAGTAAATGTTGAACATAAAATGAGGGAAAGTTATTTGCCCGTTACTGTGTTCATTATATTGTATCGTTAACCGACACTGGAAATTTATGCAATTTATGTATTCCCGAGTTTTAAGACAAATAACATTGACGTTTTATTTTGTCTTAATAAAATAGAGGATTTACAACATGAAAGGCATAGTTTTTTTTATAGAATATATATTGTAGAACTTTTTCGCAATCAAACTAAACACTAAGTGTTTATTCTAGACGAGAACAAGGCAATTACAACAACAAATCAACAGTGTTATTCTCGAAGTTGCCAAACCAAATATTGCTAAAGTAAACAAAAAATTACAATGTCTCTTGGATGTAGTTAAGGGCACAACGTAAATACACTGAATTCTAAAAGTTGGCAGATCAAATATTAAAAAAACTACAAATAGACATCAAAAGATAAAATAGCATCTCGAAAGTAGTTAAGGGCATAGCGTAAATGCACTGACAAGTCTTAAAATAGTAAAGCCACATTAGGTTTAGTAAAAAGGTAACGGAATAATCATGATTAATCAACAATTTCTTATACAATTTGCTAAATGCCTCGAATACCCTTCCCGTTCTTTTGGCATGAAAACTTTGCTTTGAACTTAAGGCGTAAGATCCATACAAATCATTTTTTCCAACTACAATTTCATCATTAAAACGAAACGATCCAAGTTAAACTGACCTTGTACTCTCTCATTTCCATTTCAACAAACTGAATGGAGTGAATCAACAACGAAAAGATTATGATTACGTAGTCGAAATAGAAAATAAAGCTTGAACATTCAAAAAATGATATTCTGAACTACAAACGCCTTGAGAAAAGCACTCGGTTCGGTCTCTGTCCAAAATAGATGTCGCGTTTACTTACAAGAGAACAAAACCGAATCATGAAGACGAATAATAACGCTGCTTAGTGGTATTTCACAAAGTCAAGCTTTTGAAACTATTTTTGGTACTCTACTGGGTTAACAGAATCGACTTCTAGGGAGACCTATGGCTTTCGTGGGTACCTAAGTGAGAGGCCACAGTTTTACAATTTTTACATTTTATAGGTAGAGGGACATAGCTGATGTATTAATCAGACTTGGCGTGACTATCAAACTTTCCGTTCAGATTTCTGTTTTAGGAACATCATCGAGAACCTGCAAAGTTTATGATTGGCACTGTGGTAATAGATTCCGTGACGGCAACTTTAGATACAAACAAGCGAAGGCAGTAAATTTCACCAAGATTACATAAAGAACCTACGCAAAGTTTGCTAAAACTTTAAAGGAAAAAGTAGTTGTTATAATTACTGAACGTTAAATTCAGTATACATCAGAGATCAGCAACGAGTATTCAAAACGATGAGTAGATTCGAGTCATTCTGATCATTATAAACATTCATACTTATTTTAACCTGATACTAATACGCATGATGTTATTGACTTCGATTCGTCTCTACTTAACATTTACACGAAGCACAAAATAAGTATGATTCGCATACGAGCACTGCAATACTCACAAGAAGATTGTGTATATGCTTTGCTTGTTGTCTTTGTCTTTCCTTTATTCTTTGTTTGTATATGTAACAACAACAAAAGCTGTAAATTTTGATGAATTATTTGAATCACTCGAATCACTTATAAGTATTATAAGTACTTTTCCAAATTTATGAATCAGAATAAGTAGGCGTATGAATCAAACATATATCAAACTCACTAGTGTGATGGATGAAAAGTCCTTTATCAAGAGGCTTATTCGCCAAATATGTTTCCTTTATACTTTCGAAAACAGCGAAATATGAGATATACATTGACCTTGTTGGCTCTTTTAAGCTGATCAATTCTTATTAAAGAAATGGTATCTAGGGTATTGAACATCACAGGCGGCTTACTGCATAATTTTGTTTGATATAGAAATCTGATATTGACGAGTGTACCGGGTGGTAATTAAGGAAATCATTTATAATTTGGATAAGTTTAATCCTTAAACGTTACAATTAACTTTTTTAAGGTTCTTTTTGATCAAACCGACAGCATGTTAAAATTTTTAAATACTTTAAGGGCCATTATTACAACTTCCCGTTAAAGTTAGCGTTAGTTAAAGGTGAACTTTAGCTAAAGTGAACCGTAAAGTTGGCTTTAACTTATTTTTGTTATTACAACTTAGAGATCCAATAGAAATACTTTAAGGGCCATTATTACTACTTCCCGTTAAAATTGGCGTTAGTTAAAGGTGAACTTTACTACTGATAAAACAAAATTAACTTTTTCCAAAAATATGGCAGTGCTTGCTCTGGCACAGTCGATAAAACTGCTCAATTAAACAAGTTTTTTTTAAAGCAGTGGCAACAGTGACCTTGGTTTTTTTTTGTTCTATATGCTTATTTTGTTTAAATTTGAGATTGCCATATCGAAAATATTATATGATATGGCAAGTTCAAACATAAAGTGACCTTTAAATGCTAAAAGTAGGATGATCTTCCCTTTAGCTTAACGCTTACTTCTATCTTATTGGGTCCTCGCAATAATAAAAAACAATTTATCTCTACGTTAAAATTCTCTCTTTAGTTAACGGCAAGTTGTAATAATGGCCCTTAAACTTTTATAATCAATAACTGCTATTGAAAATAAAAAAAGTCCTATTTCAGTTATATTACCTCAGGCTCTAATGGAATAATTATGGAAGCAATTGAAACGTCTACTTACCGTACTGCCTTCATAATCGCTGGTTAATAATTGTATATCGATTTCTATATCAAGATTTACATTCGAACTGGCTGTTGATGTTATTAATTGCAATGGCAAATGGTCCACCATTAAACCATCGACCAGGGAAATATTGTTGCTGCTGTTATTGCTGCCAATGCCGCCAGTCAAATTGTGGTGATGATGATGGCTACCGCCGATATGGCCATGGTGAGTTAAATTGAATAACGAAGGCGTTAGCAAAGTTGATGATGCTAACGATGATGATGATGATAATGATGATGAATTATTATAATTGTTGTTAATATTGCTGGCAATGTTGTTGTTGTTGTTGTTGCTATTTGTATAAATAGAATTGCTGCTCGTACTTAAGTTGCTGGTGCTATTGGCTGGGGTGGTGTTAATGCTATTGCTGCTGCTGCTGCTAGTGTTTGTGTTGTGGTAGAGTATGGTGTTAATATTATTGTTGCCTGTAGTTAATGCAGCGGCTGTGTGGTTTCCCGGGTAAATGCCATTGCCATGATAAGGATGTGCATACGATGTATGCTGTTGGCTGTCGGCCATAAAGTTGGCAAGTGCACCTGTTGTTTGTGCTACTGCCAATGCTGCCGTAGCAGCTACAGCCGCTGTAGTTGTTGTCTTATTTAAGGCAGCCACAACTTTTAAAGTAGAAGCAGCCACCGTGCTTAGGGCAGCCAATGCTGTACTTGTAGTGGTGCTATACAAGTTTGAGGTGGCCATTTTAATTTATATGTGGTCGTTTTTTGTTTTTCTTTTTTGTAAAAATTGTTTTTTTTTTTGTTGCCTTGCTTTACTTTTTAATGCATTTTTCTTGTAAACGAAACAAAAGAATTGTGTTTTTTTCTTCACTATTTTTGATTTGCTGCTGTTTTAAGAGAGGGAAAGTTGGCTGGAAGTTTAGTTATATGGGGACTTCGATGTTTGTTTTTGATATAAATAGGCAATGAGGGGCAAAGTAAAAAATTTTAATTATTAAAGAATTACTTGGAAATGTAAAGAAAGCTAAGATGAGGTGACAAAACAAAATAATTTTCCTTTTTTTTTTTGGCACTTTTCTTTCAACTTTTTTCCTTTTTTTCTTTTCTTTCTTTAATTAAAAACCCCGTAAGAATTACTTTCAAAACTTTTTCTTTATAAAATTAAAAAAAAAATTATTTTCTTTTGAAATTTTTTAAGCCATTTTACAATTTTTTTCTTGTGGCATTGCAACTCATTTCAATTTAAATTCTTTGTTAAAAGCAATACACAAAATTTTCATATTTTCCATTTCCATTTTCATATTTTTTTTTTCACTTTTTCAGGTTGTTGTTGTTGTTTTTGTTAATATTTGTAGGTTTTCATTTCCATTTAAACGGAAATAATTCACTTGAAATGATCCTTTTTTTTTCGTGTTTTTTTTTTTTATTCAAAAAAATTTCTAATCAAAAACGGAAATTGAAAATTTTAACGGGTTTCACAAGCACTTTTTATTTTTTTTATTCAATCATACATTTCATTACTTCATAATGCATACACAAACATTTCATTTCATTTCAATTTCTTTTTTATTTTTTCTCCCCGTTTTTGTTTATTTATTTTGACATATTTTCTCCAAATATTTATTCACTGGTTTTTTCTGAAAAGCCTTTTTTTACCGTTTTACGAAGGGGGCGTGTTTTATTTGGAAAATATTTTTAAAAATATTTTCCCATTTTTGAATAATATTTCATGCTATGCAATATTGCGTTCTTATTTTTTTTAATCCATTTTTATTCACTCTATTTTCTTTTCAAAATTCATTTTATTATGCTTCTTCATGTTTCACATCCTGTTGACCAGCAGCATGCCCTTTACCGTGTTGTGCGCCATGTACATATGCTTGCTAAAAATGTTTTTCATTCATTTGTTGCTCTTTTCCCGTTTTAACTGCAATGAAATATCTGCAAGAGAAAGACAGAGAGAGAGAGAGAGAGAAAGCGGATGAGTGTGAGAAAAATATGAAAAAGTTTTGCATATTTTAGGGATTATTAATAAAAACAAAAAAGGCCAAAACTAGAAATTTTGTTTATATTTTTCAAATTGTTTTACTATTTGGGGTCACTCGAGTTTATAAATTAAATATTTTGATTGCAACGCTTAAGTGCTCAGGGTGCAATTTATTTATTTCGAGAATAACAGTTACACCACCCTTTGTTAAATATTTAATAGCATAGTTTTAGGTAATAAATTGCAAACTAACATTTTTATAACAAAATTGCGCTAACAACCATCATGTTTTATATCTTTGTGGCACAAAAAATTTATAGCATATGTATGTATTGTCATTTTTATTACAAAATGAAATTCATTTTATAATACAATATGTTATAAAAACTAAGAATTACATTTAATAGCCTTAAGTTATGCAACAGTTATTTAAAATTTACATTTGTTTCATAATTTCTTAATGATTTGCGAGACAAAAAATTTAATCAAGAAAAACTTTTCATTGCAATTTTTATTTACTCTCAGACTTTTTGCCAGAAATTTGCTGAGAGAAAGACGTCGATGGATTTTTTTTTTTTTCGTTTAGTTGTAGATGTCTAAACTGATTCCATTTATTTCTAACCACTTGGTTGCCACGTACTAAAAGAGAACTAGAATCAGTATAAACACTCTGAAATGAGGTAAAAAGTTTGACCAGCGATACAAATGCACTCTCTTTCACTTTATTCTGCTGTATCACTCAGCTAAATATCAATAGTAATACCCGGTAATTTATAAACTTAAAGCGACCTATCGTAGTGTAGTGATTTATGCAGCAAGAACGTACAAATTTTCATCGTAGTTTCAAATTATAAAATCCTCTTCAATCAGTATGATCGCTTGGAAAGCGCGATATACATTGAGAGAAAAAAATTACTTTTAGAAACTCAATGGTGTCAAGAATGGCGTTCCCAAAGAGAGGTTATACAGGGTGGCTCATATGTATTGCAACCAACTTCAGGTTGTTATCATTTGTAAACCGCTCGTCTGACAGCTGACAGATTTATTCCAGTGGCAGTTCAGTTTATTATTTACAAGCTTACAAAAGCATTTTGATCTATTGCATTCAGAAAAAAGTTATTCGTCATGGAATTCAAGCCTGATAGTGTGATTGCTGTGGTTAGGCTATCGTTAGAGCCCTCCAGCATTGAAATGTGAAGAAATCTTTTGTTTCTCGTACCATTGCTCGTTACCGTGATACTGGCAGTGTTGAATCGCGTCAAAAAGTGGATGAAAAAAAAAAACGGTAACAACACCAGAAATGATCCGAAAAGTGAAGGCCAGATTTGATCGAAATCCATGCCGTAATGAAAGAAAAATTGCTCTTGAGCTGAACATAACGCGCGAACGGATGCAACACATATTGAAAAATGAGGCATTGAAGTTCCAAAAAGTGCAAGAGCTTACCGATGGACAAAAAAAAGTTAGACTGGAAAGAGCCAAGGAGTTACTTCGCTTGCACGAAGTTTTTTTTTATTGGTTTTCTCCTATATCAAGCCCATTCCAAATTGAGCAGTTTGTGAACAAACAAATGATTGGGTTTGCTTGCCAAAGAGGTCAGCTGAAAATTTACATCTGCGATTGGCCACCAGAAATCAAGCGCCGCCGATAGTAATGGTGTAGGCCGCCGTAAGGCGATATGGTCGCTCCCCGCTTGTATTCATCGGCCGTGGGGTCAAAATAAATGCCGAGTATATCGGAAAAATGTCGTAAAGACAGTATTGAAGCCCTGGGCAGACAAACATTTCGGTCACAGACCATGGACATTCCAACAGGACTCAGCACCACCGCACTCAAGACCGTGCAACAAGAATGGCTTAAAAAAGAGGTTCCCTTGCTTCATTCTACCCGCACAATATCCACCAATATTTCCGGACCTCAATCCGTTGGACTTTTGCGCCTGGGGCATTTTGGAGAGTAAGGTTCTCACTAAAAAATACCAAAGTGTCGATAATCTCAAGACGGCGCTTCGCCAGGAATGGGCCAAAATACCGCAGAGACACTTTCGTACAGCCTGTGACGGCTTTGTCGGTCGTTTGAAGGCCATAATTCGTACCAAAGGTGGCCAATTCGAACATATCTAAACTGATTATAAAATTTGATGTTATTTCCAACATGTTTTGCTTTTGAAGAATAAAATTTAAAAAAAAAAAATTAAAAAATATAGCGCTTTACTTTGTTGCATTATATATCAGCCACCCTGTACAGACTACTTTTCAGTATCTTACATATATAACATGCATTATTGGCTATTACAATCCTTCAGTAAGGATTACGGCCTAGTTTCTAACACCACCTACGTTGCATGTGTTAATTTTATACATGAGGGGCGGGACCTAAAGTTGAAAGGTCACTAAAAGGAAGTCGCCGAAGATATGTATATTATTTTCATATTTCATTTTGTTAAATATCTCTGACCTGAGGCTTGAACAAGATAACAGATTACTGACTAGATTATAGCAAATTTTCAGTATCAGTCCAATGCTGCATGGTTACGACGACAGAGGGCCTGAAAATCAGCTTGTCTTCAAATAAGCGAATCAATCATTTAAATTTTCTATTTTAGTCTGTGTTAAATGATTATAATTATCAAAATTCTTGAAATTTAGACCAGTTTAGTAGTAGTTCTTAGTGGTTCTTATATCAACTTGGAAACATTTTCATTACCTAAGTTGTGCGTGCTAGAACTCGAAAAACCTTTTATAGGAAATTAATTGATTTAGGGACATTATTACAACTTGCCGTTAACTAAAGGGAGAATTTTAACGAAGAGATAAATTGTTTTTCATTATTACGAGTAGCCATGAAAATAGAAGTGATCCTTAAGCTCTAAAGGGAAGATCATCCTACCTTTAACATTTAAAGGTCACTTTGTGTCTGAACTTGCCATATACTATTTTCGAGATGGCAATTTCCATTTAAAAAAGATGAGAATATACAACAAAAAAAGGAAGTCCGCTGTTGCCACTGCATTAATAAAACTTGTTTAATTAAGCAGTTTTATCGACTTTGCTCTGGCACTGCCATATTTTTGGAAAAAGTTAATTTTGTTTTATCTGTAAGTTGTAATAACGAAAATATGTTAAAGTTAACTTTACCGTTCACTTTAGCTAAAGTTCATCTTTAACTAACGCCAACTTTAACGGGAAGTGGTAATAATGGCCCTTAAAGTATTCTATTGGAAATTTAACTTACTTAGCCTTACTAATGCTATGATTTAATCAGAGATTAACATTTGACATTCTTAATAGAGGAATAATGGAAAAATTAATTTAAAAGATTCAATTGAAGACAAATCATAAACAAACATTATCTTTCATTCGCTTATTCTACAACTTAAAGTTTAAATTGTCAAGTCGTTAGCTACTCTTATGGATAAATTAATAAACTTTTCAGAAGGGAGATGAGTTATCACTCACAACAATATTTTGTTAAAAGATTGAAAATAAAAAATTATTTTTTCATTTATTGCTGTTGACATCAAGATTTTCTTTAAAAAAAAGGAAGAAATTGTTTTTCAAAGTAAACATATTTTGAGTCGAAAAAAATTAATTTTTTTTCTTGTAAGGCTTTTAACAAATGAGGCTGCCATGGTAACGATAAAAAGAAAAAGATTTTTTTTGTTGATAATTTTTGTTTAAATATTTAAGTTGTGGTTACTCTGGACATATTCTGTCAATATTTTATAGACAGCAAAACTTTTTTTTATTTTTTTCAATATGAATAGATAATGTCGGTCGCAAATGTTACCGAATGTCGCCTCTGTATAGCAGATACACAGAGAGAGAGAGAGAGAGAGAAAGGAAAGCAAAAGGAAAAAAATTAAAAGAAACTTTAAAATATCATTATAAACTTATTATGTTTTTAATTAGTTACAGAAATTTATTTTTATTCATTTGATAAGGGTATGAGCAGCAGGCTTCGTGTGGTTAGGACATTACAAAAGGAATCCTTTAAATGGACCAGATTAAAGAAGATATCAAAAACCAAGAGTTTTATCAACTTTACAGTTTCAAAAGTAAAGTTAAAATAGAACACACACATTAAGGTATGATTTTGATGATTATAATAAAGGGTCCGAATATTTTTTTTTTTTTGAGGATACTTTTCTCAAATTTCTTTTTTTTTTATTTGAAAGTACAATCCTTCCGGTTAATAATGGAAAATAATTTCATTCAAAGAGCTGTTTCGGCTGACCATGCAGTAGCCTCAACGATCGGTCCAATTTTTAAGCACATTATCGTTTCTGTGCAGCTATATTTCACCATTTGGCTTCACAAATATTGTCCATTAATGAGTCAATTATCTCTGGCTTGTCGGCGTAACATTTATCTTTGATGGCACCCCAGAAATAATGGTCTAAGGGTATCAAATCGCAGCTTCGAGGTGGCCAAACGACATCAGCTCTGCGACTGATAATCCGATCTTCAAAAACAGGGCACAAAACATCGAGTGCAGCTTCGGCTGTGTGGCACGTATCGCCGTCCTATTGAAACCAAATGTTGCAAATATCCTCCTCTTCAACTTTTGTGAACAAAAATTCCTTCACTTTTTTCCCAAGATAACGAACATACAGAGCTGACGGTGCTTCTCTTCTTCCAAAATCCGTAAGCAATTTTCGCACATATTCTGCAACATTTCCATGATTTTTCAAAGTAACGTCGCAATATTTCCGAGCGTTGTTGAAGCGTATACACAACCATATTCTTTTAGCGGAAGGATAAAACTAATTATCTGTCAAATCAGGCATAAGCTAAGTATTACTTACCACTCACGAAATAAGCACTAGTTGAAAAGAAATAACCTTAAATGGCGGATCCGATACTTGAACCCTAACGTTATGTAAGAACTACAACATCATTTAAATGTTCAGGTACTTTTTCACATTTTTTTCTTTATAATTGTTACGAGGTTCGTTTTTTTTTTTTTTTTATAAAACCAGCACTCAGGGGATGGCCCCTACTCATGCCGTGCATTTTACAGGTTTTTTAGGAAAGGTGGAAAGGAACAGCAAGGAAACGAGTTGCTGCTAGGTGACTATAAAATGGCCAGTGCCATACCTTCACCATTAGAGAGTATGTACAGCAATCGTCCGCAACAAGGCCGCAGTTTCTCACACTACTTACGTTGTATGTGTTAATTTCATATATAAGTGGCGGGACCTATAGTTTAAAGTCGACTCCGAACGACAGATTTTTGAGAAACTTTTCATGGCAGGTTTTATTTATTCTCAGAGTTTTTGCCAGAAATCTGCTGAGAGGAAATCGCCGAAGAAATTTTTTTTGTATATTATTTTGATGTCTGGCCTGGGACTCGAACCCTGGCTTTACGTCTAATAAGCCAGCACACTACCTACTAGACAACGGCGACCCTAAATTAGACTTTTAGGCTGGTTTTCAGCCTAGGGGAGTCGTGCTTTAGAGTGCAGTCCCTGCGCTCTCCTACTTCTTCGATGAGTTTAGTGGCCCACTATGCATGAGCTTTGGTTTCAAATATGCGACACCAACCTGCCTACTTATCTAGGCGGTTTCTAAGATGAACTCTGGTCAGGTTGAATTCAAATTTTCTTTTGCATATATGGCATGCATATCCGAACAGATCTGACTGATCTCCCTGCAAGTGGATTTAATATCCCATCAGTCATCCTATACATGCGATTTATTTTTTCTGCAGAGGAATAACAATTTTATGTAAGGATTAAAAAGGATTTCCAAGAAATTCATATAAGACTAACAATCCAATATCTCTCTTACAGCTTCAGAGGCACCTGACTCTCTTGGGCAATTATAAATATGGTGTCCTAGATATGGGATTTAATGAGCGCTTTACTGTTGGTAAGTGCGCGTATAACACCATTCGATATAATCTTAGGTTAGGTTAGGTTAGAGGACGTGTACTTGTTAACTCTGACAAGTACAGTATCCGGAGGGCGAATTGACCCATTATACAACGTCCTAGCTTCTCACACCACTTATGTTGTGAGTTGACTCCGAACTGTAGTGTGAGAAGTAATGGTTTTAAGCATATATTATCAACGCGTTATCTGATATTCATAGTCGCCATGGTCTAGTAGGTAATATGTTGGCTCATTCGACGTGAGGGCACGGTGCAAACCCCACATTAAACATCTCCGACAAAGGAAAATGTAAAAAAAATTCAAAGGGGACTTCCGCTCAGCTCATGTGTGGCAAAAACTCTGAGAGTAAATTAAATTTACAATGAAAAGTTTCGCAATAATCTGGCGAGGCGCTCATGCATTAACACACAAAACATTAGGGGAGAAGCTAACATGTGTGATCAGCTAAGTCAAAATCTAGATTTATGGATTGTAATGACTAATTATTGAAGTCGCCGTAATCTAGTAGGAAGGCCCGAGTTCAAGGCCCTGTTCAGACATCAAAACGAAAATATGAAAATATTTTTTCGGCGACTTCCTCTCGGCAGATTTCGAGCAAAAAATCTGAGAGTAAATAAAATTAAATTGCCAAGGAAAAGCTTCTCAAAAATCTGTCATTTAGAGTCGACTTTAAACTCATGTTTAAAATTACTGCCCACATTAATTAACGATACACATTCTATAGACAAACTTTCCAATTTTCCTTTAAGAGATTTTCAATTTAATCAAAACTTTTCTTCCCACATGTACACGCATTATAATCAAAGACCATAGAAAAGTTAAATTAAATAAATGTGAACATGAAAATAAAAAAAAGAATCTACTTAAACAGTCATTATATGTCCGTTTAATTATCAAAAAAAAAAAAAAATCTTAATGATGTTCCTTTGGGAATTTCTGGGAAGTCTACAAACAAAAAGCGAACATTTTTTCTTATTTCTTCGTTATTGTACTCACAAGTTAAAGGAAATTGTATCACACGAGTATTAAATGTATTTAATGGGAGAAAAATTTTATTTTTTTAAATTTAAAAGTTTAATTGAGATTAACGCTGATAAAATACGAATTTAGATGGTAAATGGCGGGCGGATATAATGTTTTAAAAATACAATCGAGTGATTACTTATTTACAGCATTAATGTTTAATGTTTCATTAAATATTTTGAAAGTGAAAGAGGATTAATTACTCGCTAATAAGTAATTTAAACAGTTTTAATAAACTTTTTTAAAAAAAATGTTTGATTGTCCAATTGGGTACAGGCATTGGTTGCTATGATCGTACAATGTGATCGTTTTTTTTTTTTTTTGTGCTCATAAGTACTCATGCAATTGTATTGAAATTCAACTTCTCTGATTCATTCGTACTCACTACAACATTAACTTTTTAGTACAGTTTGCAATGAGTATGAGTACAACGTTAACATCAAACTCATAACATTCGAAATGTGTTTGATTCATACGCCTACTCATTCTGATTCATAAATTTAGAAAAATACTTGTAATACTTATAAATAATTCGAGCGATACGAATCGATGAGTACTTCTAACTTTGAATATGAGTAGTATGAATACGATATTAAAATAAGTATGAATGCGTATAAGTATTAGAAATTGTAAGTATGACTCCAATCTACTCAACGTTTTGAGTACTAATTGCTGATCTCTGATACATGCATACATAATTGTTCATGAGTATCCTTGAATCAGGATTACGACTTAGCTTCCTACACCATAAATGCTATGTGGGCTAAATTCAATACATAAGCGGCAGATTTTTATGAAAAGTTTTCATGGCAATTTTATTTAATCTTCAAGAGTATTTGCCAGAAATCTACTGGAACTAGACTATGACTTACCCAGAAAATAATTGGTATTGTCAAAAATAAGTACTGGGAATCAATCAACTATTTCACTCAAGTATTTAAGTTAAATATAACGATGCTCCCTATTATCTTAGCTATTCACCATCTTAGTGGACGAAATCATAAGCAAAGCTTGTTCAGTCAAAATCATAAGACTTGGATGAATTTGTAAGTCATTTTGAACTTTTGAGATAAATGGCAAGATATGAATACCATTAGCAAGGTTAAAGATATGCTATACAAAATACTCAGTAAATCGAGAACAGTATTCGAATGACTTGAGTATTCAGTTCGGAGGAACTCCAAAATATCCTAAAGAACAAAGCTTAGAATGTTCAAGGTTTGTTTATAATCCATGCATACATACATACATAATTGGTCAGGATTATTGACCTAATCCTTCAGTCAGGATTATTGACCTAATTTCTCTCATCTCTTATGTTGTGTGTGTTAATTTTATACATAAGTGGCGGGACCTACAGCTAAAAGTCGACTCCGAACCACAGATTTTTGAGAAACTTTTCATGGCAATTTTTATTTACTCTCAGAGTTTTTGCCAGAAATATGATGCTAGGAAGTCGCTGAAGAAATA
The DNA here is from genome assembly GCA_014635995.1 of Sarcophaga peregrina. Classification (NCBI taxonomy): domain Eukaryota; kingdom Metazoa; phylum Arthropoda; class Insecta; order Diptera; family Sarcophagidae; genus Sarcophaga; species Sarcophaga peregrina. The sequence goes on along the minus strand of CM025789.1, from coordinate 25,008,068 downwards.
CTTTTTGGTTTGGTGCTTGAACTTAGGCTTTACGTCTAATAAGTCAACACACTACCTACTAGACTACGGCGGCTTCATCTATAATCAACTCTGTTTAACAGAAGTGAAACTTTGTGATTATCATCATCAAACTACAGATATTCATCAACAAGTGCCTCAGAATACTATGCAGGATTCTCAGGCCTAATAACATCTGCAACATGAATCTCTAGAATTTTACGAATGAGGAACTCATAACAAAATGTATTAAATAGAGATGGATAAGCCATACATACTTATGTAATAGTTCATTACAACCATGCAGTCAAGTTTACGACCTTGCCTCTCCCACCACTTATGCTGGGTGTGTTAACTTTATACATGAATGGCGGAATATGCAGTTTTAAGTCCACTTCAAAAGACAAATTTTTGAAAACTTTTTCATGGCAATTTTATTTACTCTCAAAGGAAATCTACTAAGAGGATATTTTTTTAAAATTTCGTTTCGTACAAAATTTTCGATCTGGGATTTGAACCTAGGAAACACTTTACCTACTATATTACGATGATATCAAGACTAGGTAATAAGCCAGAAAAAGTCATGATAATGAACAAAGGATGGCAGTTGGCTCAACAAACCCTGACTGGCAAATACATAGACACTCCGGGAACGGTGCAATCTAACATGGGAAGACATAAAAATAACAGAAGCAAAATGGTGTAATATGCTCTCAAAAGGAGGGGCAATGAAAACAAATTATTTATCAACACATTTACAAAAATAATCAGGATTTTAGGATTACCTTATTAAAAAAAAAATTTAAACAAAAGAAGGACTCTCTCCAAAACTGTTTAAATGTTTAAAATTATCATTATTTTTTATCTCCATTCCGTTCATTAATCACAGTGTTTCGTTACGTGAAACAAAAATACTGCTGTTCACACATTTAATACAATTTATTATGAGAACATGAAATTATTTAAACATTTATTTACAAAAACAAAAAAGAAAGGAATTAAATTAACAACAATAAATACGTTGACCACAAATGTTCATGGCAGGCACTCCCACAGAAGCAGAAAAACAGAAAAATTTCACAAACAATTTTCAACGCGTAACTGTAGGGTTATCATGCAATAAAAAGAAATTTTTTTTGAAATTTAAAACGAATATGAAAACGTTTGTATTGTTGAAAACAGTTTTTTTTACTTATTTTTTTCAATTTTTATTTGTTGTTTTTTAAAACTGAAATAATTGTACACCCTACAGAATGGTAATTAACAGTTTATCGCATTGTAAGCGTAAAGTTAAGGGGCGAGTTGTTATAAAGCCAGAAGCAGCAAAACTATAACTATGTACTTTGTTTTGTTTTTATTATTTACCTTAATTTTCTTCTCGCTCCCTCGCTCTCTCTCTTTCTCTTTCTAATGTTGAAAGACAAATGCAAACATAAAAAACATATTTACGTGGCATGCAACTGCCGTTTTTGTTCTTTTCTTAATGTTGGTGGCATTTGTTAAAGACCGTTATAACAGGACGAAAAACGTAACGAATTGAAATAGTCATAAAGTTTCTCGTGGTGAAAACACAACACAAATACACGCAAATGAATTTTTTTTTTTAAATTTTTATTTTTGTTTTAAACACACAAACTATTTCAGCGAAAAGGCAAATAAAAATTTTTACGATTATTTTTTTCTCATGGATATTTTAATTTTATTTTTTACATGGTGTTGACACGCAAAACTTTAATAGCAGACCGAACATAAACAGGAAATATACACGGCGTATGGTAGGATTAAAAAAAAAATTAAAATAAAAAACAACCGGAATTTTATATTTATGTACGTATGTATGTGGGCGGGTTGTTGGTTTTATCAACCTAAATATAGAATTAATTTTTTTAATTTTAAATTCCTTTTTTATTCTTTCAAATATGCCACAATTTCACACAATTCCGACGGCTTTAGGTTTATAACTATAGCATACTTTTAGGTTAATATTCCCTATTTAACATTTTTAATTACAGTTTTCTTAATGTTTGCTGTTTTCTTTTCAAATTGAAATTTTAGTTTTTTATTATTTTTATTTTTTTTTAATTTTAAAATGTTATCCGTTATCAAAAAATTATCCATTTTCCTTTACTTTTTAATTTCATTGGAAAATTCTTTTGTTTTGTTTTTTTTTAGACTTTTTCTCGAGTAAATTTTTTATTTAAAACCGTACGAGATGAAAGCTTAATGTTGACTAAACATGCAGCAGCTTGCTTACTATGCTTACTTACCTTACACAAATACAACTACACGCACTCACATACTAATACACTCACACTTACACATTTTTCAAATAAATACGATCCATTTTGTGATTTTTTTTCTAGGTTTTAAAAGCAAAATTGTTAGCGCGCGTCTGACAACAACATAACAACACAACAACTTGCACACAGTTATACAAGAAGTAATTTTACCGTTAACACTTATACATTTACACTCTTATGCATACACACTTAAATAGACTCTCTCTTCGCTCTCTCTCTCCAAAAAAAGCTGTTGCTTTTCTTCCTTTATTTTCGATTTCGTTTCGTTTAAAATTGTTGAAAAAAAAACATACATTTTAACACTGCTCACCACAATACATTTCATATTGTACGCCTTAATATATGCAACAATTTTTAAATGCTTGCCTTAGTGAACTACTACTACCATTACTACTACCACTACTTATTCCTATTCGTATCGTATGCGGTATAACAACTCTGCGCATGATGAGAGCATAAGTAATAAAAGCTTTTGTTCTTCTCTCATTCTCTGTGATATACTCTCTCTCAACAATCACCTGTTGGTCGTTTCTATTACGATGTTGTCACACACATCGTAATGCAACCGTTGATTTCGTTTTTCTTTTTTCTTTCTTTGTCGTGTGCTTTAGTAAGTCAGTAGGAGAGTGTATTTGGTTCAGTAGCTTAGTGTGCCTGTTGAAAGAGCATCACATTCCATAACTTATTTCTTTTGCCTTTTTTTTTAGAGCAAATAGAAGTAATAACGAGATGCTGTATGAAAGACAGTGGGCCACACAACAGAAAAATGACCAAATAAATATTTTATTTTTCTATTTATTGAATAACTTTTTGTATTATTGACTACTTTTGAAAATAAAAAGCCGCGGAAAAAACTTTCAAAGTATAATGAAGAGTTTTTGGCAAACTAAAGCCCAGTAGATCAGATTAATAATTTTTACACTATTCCACTGAATTTAGTAATCAAAGTCTATTGTAAAAACTTCCAAGATCTGTTGAAACCACACATCGTTCGAAGCTATTACTATGAAGAGGGGGTACAATAAAATCGGCTATCATGGTCGATAGGCGTCAGCTTTGACCATAACGTCTCCGCTGTACTCATTTTCAAAGAAATATGAGCAAATGATGTCTCTGCTCCACAAGCCGCACATATATTGACTTCTGTAAGACCACATGTGGGTTGTCTGAGCCCCAAATACGGCAATTTTGCTTGTTAATGTACCCACCAATATGAAAATGAGTCTCATTCGAAAAGATGACTTTTTTTTTTTGCAAAATCAGCATCATCTTACAGTTCTTCGTTTGTCCATCTAGCAAAGCAAAACCGAAGTGGTTAATTATGCGCTTTCGACTCTTAAAGCAAATGAACTTCGGAAGACATCATACCGAGATCTTTTTGCAAAATTCGACGTAAAATGGTGCATTAAATGTTCAATTCTTGAAAACGATGACGAGTTTTTGTGCATAAAAACGCGCACACTCAGCCATAGCTTCGATATTTTCGGGTGTACGCACTAGGGATGCCAATCGGGAAATCCCGAATCTCAAAATCCCGGGATTTTCGGGATTCACAAAATCCCGAATCCCAGGGTTTTTAAAAACTTGTCCCGGGATTTTTCGGGATTTTCGGGATTGTTAATTCATGTGTATTTTGATCCTACAAATGGTTCTGAGAAAAAATTCTATATCACTTGACTTCGATAAAATCATCGTAGATGAGGAAAACCTTACTTCCAGTGATAAAAAATTATTGAATGGTATCGAAGAATGCAAACGGCCTATAAAACGAATTAAAAGGGTAATGGAGTTAGATACTCAACTGTCCAAAGAAATTTATTTACATTACGAGGTGGAAGAGGTGAATCTTTACAAGCTGCATACAGCTATCTTGGAACTATTTTACCAGCAAATGTTGATTGCGAGAAGTGTTTTTCAACGGCAGGGTTTGTTGTCTTGCTGCTTTTATATTTTATTTTTAATGATATAATTCTGATACACATAATTGGCATACAAATGATTTTGTTAACAAAATATTTTTATTATTAAGAGAAAATCGCGATTTACAACATCCCAAATCCCGGGATTTTTAAAAATCGATCCCGTTTGGCATCCCTAGTACGCACTGTACTCGCACGCTCACATCTTGTCAAATCAACAATGAAACCGGTTTTACGAACTTTAGCAATAAACTTGCGTATAGCGAGCACTGTTGGTTCTTATATGCGACTGAATTTTGTAGGGCATCTTTAAGCAATTTCCGTCCAATTGTCTTTGTATTAGAAATAAATTTCCAACAACTTCCAAAGTTGCTCAAGCGTAAATTAGAAAGAACCATTTCGATACATATCAATTGCTAGGCAGGGAATTGTCATTCTTGACATTGAGCGGCTCTCTGAAATACTCTATAAAGATTGATGGGAGTAAATTAGATTGTATGGACACAATACTGAGGCACCTTTTCTCGACGATAACGAAATAATATTTGATTTGAAATAAAAACTAAAAAAAGGCGAAGCAGAAAGGGAACAAACAGCCGGTTAAACAATGCAAGTTTAAGTTTGTACGTGTGAAATGAGTGTGGAGAATTTCTCAAACTAAACTTATTAAGTTCAAGCAATCTGGTCGCCAGTAGTCGCCGTAGTCTAGTAGGTAGTTCATACCCCAGGTCATACATGGAAACGGAATTGTGAAAAAATATATCTTCGGCGACTGCCTCTCAGCTGATTTCTGGCGAAAACTCTGAAAATAAATAAAATTGCCATGAAGAATTTTTCAAAAATCTATCGTTCGGAGTCGACTTTAAACTGTAGGTCCCGACACTCATGTACAAAATTTACGCATACAACATAAATGGTGCGAGAAGCTAGTTCGTAATACTAACTGAAGGGTTGTAATGACGAATTATCTATCTATATATGTATACGTACCAGAGATCAGCAATGAATCGTTTTTCCGCTACTCATAAGCACTCATGCAATTTTGAGTATGAGTGAATCAACAGAATTGAAATTCAACCACTCTGATTCATTCGTACTCACTATAACATTGATTTGTAAGTATAATTAGCAATGAGTATGAGTACAACGTTGACATCAAACTCACAACATTCGAAATGTGTTCGATTCATACGCCTACTCATTCTGATTCATAAATTTAGAAAAATACTTACAATACTTATAAGTGATTCGAATAAGCAAAGCATGCATACAATCTTCTTGTGAGTATCGCAGTGCTCGTAAGCGAATCGTACTTATTTTATGCTTCGTGTAAATTTTAAGTGGAAAAGAGTCGAAGTTAATAACATAATGCGTATTGTTAAGTATGAATACGACGAGTACTTCCAACTTTGAGCATGAGTAGTATGATTATCATGTTAAAATTAGTATGAATGCATGTAAGTATCTGAATTTTAAGTATGACTCGAATCTACTCATCGTTTTGAATACTTATTGATGATCTATGATAAAGTGGTATCTTTAAGGCAGTAAAAATTTGAGATAAAGGGTTGACAATGTGTACTTAAAACCACTACCTCTCACATGACCCGTGTTGTGTGTGTTAATATTAGTCAAGAGTGCCGGGACCTATAGTTTAAAGTCGACTCCAAATTAAAGATTTTTGAGAAACTTTTCATACCATTTTCATATACTTTTAGAAGACTGTTGAGAAGAAGTCGCCAAAAGAAATTTTTTTTATCGTTTCGTTGTTTTGTGTTCCAATTTCTAAATTTTGTATAGAAATCCGGTTAGAAATCCATGCAATAAAAACATTTTTTTTTGGAAGAAGAAATCTATGAATGAACAAAGAAAACTTAAATAATTTTGCATTGAAATTAACAACAACAATAGCTACAACAACAATAAAAAAATAATTTAACAAAATTATTTAACTACGGCTGCTGACAGTGATCATAGCAATAAAACGATCATTAAATGATTAAATCAACAACAACAATAATAAAAAAAAACAATTTAAATGGCAAATAAGTGAATAGAATTGAAGAAATATGAGACACACAATTGCATTAAAATATTGCAACAATAAAATCGTTTTCTTTGCTTTTCTAACGGCCTGTGTGCAATAAAACATTATGGATGACAATAAACATGACAGCGGGCAACTGTTGCAGAAGTTGACACACAGCCACCACCAGAGAAGAGAGAGCACTTAAGCCTATTCATTCATTTATTTATTCATTCAATTCAATTCGTTTATTTCAGTTGAATAATATGAAATGAAATTGAAACGAATCAACAAATTTACACTGAAACACAAGCGTACGGCACACGCATACATATCTTCAACACATAATGCCTCAAAATCTTATAAAATGTAATGCCAGTGAGTAGAGGAGACGATGCTAAGAGAAAAACACTTTAATTTGCATAAAAAACATTAAAGAAATACGACAAAATGTTGCTTTTTGGAAAGGTTATGGAGAAAATGTTGAAGAAAAACAAAACGAGAACGAAAACACTGAAATAAAAGTGCTAAAGATTAATAATAAAACGGAATTGCTATACTTTGCCATACGACAAGAGACAAAAGTCAGTAGACGCGACGATAATTTTATTCGTATTTTAATTTTTGTTTGTTGATTTTTATCATTAAATCGTTAAAAACAAAAAGAAAGAAAGGAAAATTTAATTCAACCTGACAAATTGCTGGCGGTGTAATAAATTTTGAAAAGCAATAACAATTTCAATTGCATTTGAAAAATTCTTCTGAAATAAATTATTGGGAAAGCACATACAGGGTCTAGAAAATTTAAAGGTTCTAAGACATGACTACCGCGGCAATTTTCAAAAAACTGGCCAAAAAACGGCAGTAGTAAATACGAGATAACTCGTAGTTTGCTCCCAAGACTTACTTACTTTACTTAATTGGCCATTACAACCCTATTAACGGATTTTGGCCTGCCGCAACACATCCTTCCAGGCGCTTCTTGCTGCTTCTTGCGCGCCTACGATTTGGTCCTCCCAACGGATACAAGGTCGTCCTCTTCGCCGACTTCCGCAGATCCCCGCATCAAATACTCGTCTCGCCGGAGCATCCTGCTCCATTCGAACGACATGCCCGAGTCAGCGCAGCCGCTGGATATTAATACGCTGTACAACGTCCATGTCGTTGAGGAGCTCATACAGCTCACTGTTGTATCGGATGCGAAAATCATCGCCAACTCGCACTGGACCGAAGATGTTACGTAGGACTTTTCTCTCGAATACTCTCAAGGCAGCTGCATCAGTTCTTAATAGGGTCCATGATTCTGCGCCATAAAGAAGCACGGGTAGTATGAGCGCCTTGTAGAGTATTAGTTTCGTCTTGCGAGAGAAGTCTCTGCTACTCAATTGCCTATTGAAACCATAATAGCACCTGTTGGCAACAGTAATCCTGCGCTTGATCTCCAGACTGACATCATTTTCGGTGGTAACGGCGGAGCCAAGGTAAATGAATTTCTTGAATGTATCAAAAGTATAGTTATCGGCCGTAATTTGTGAATCAATACGCCGCACGGCTCTATTGTCGATAAGATATACTTCGTTTTGCCCTCATTTACTGCCAGACCCAACTTCTTAGACTCCCGTTCAATAGCACTAAAGGCAGCAGTGACATCTCGTTTGGTACGCCCTATGATGTCGATGGCGTCAGCGTACGAAAGCAACTGTACACTTTTTTGAAAATAGTCCCATTGCGATGCACTCCTGCCTTTCGCAGAACACTCTCCATGACGAAGTTGAAAAGGTCGCATGATAAGGGATCGTCTTGTCTGAAACCTTGCACGGTATCAAAAGGTTCGGAGAGGTCCATTCCTACCTTGACGGAGCTGCAGGAATTGCTCAAGGCATTCTGCATAGCCTTATCAGCTTAGCAGGTATATCGGGCTCAGACATTGCGGCAAAAACACGATCCTCTTATGGGGCTATCGAAAGCTGCCTTATAATCGACAAAAAGATGGTGTGTGTCGACTTGATTTTCGTCTGTCTTTTCCAGGATTTGGAGTAGTGTGAAGATCTGGTCGATGGTGGACTTGCCAGGTCTGAAGCCGCACTGATAAGGTCCGATCAGTGTTTTGATGAGTGGCTTCAGTCGTTCACACAATACGCCTGTAAGAACCTTATATGCGACAGGGAGAAGGCTTGGCTCCCTAGAAGAGAACGCAATCTACGAGTTATCTCGTAGTCGGCACACAACGTGTTAAAAATCAGGAAATAGCAATACTATTTGGATGTCTCTCAAATATATATATTGAAGTCCAGTAGCTAGGCCGTTGGCTTATTAGACGCAAGATCAAAACAAAAAAAAATTAAAAAATATTTCTTGGGCGACCTTTTCCCAGCAGATTTCTGGCAAAAACTCTAAGAGTAAATAGAAAATTGTCATGAAAAGTTTCTTAAAAATCTGGCACTAGGTGTTGAACTTAAACTGTAGGTTCTTCAACTCCTGAATAAAATTAATACACACAACATGTTTGGTGTGAGAACCAAGATTGTAATCCAGACTGAAAAGTTGAAATGATCAATTATTGTATGTACACAGGCCCACAAAAGAAATTTCACAAATTTCTGAACCATCTTAAAATCGAGGAAAGTTGTCAGACAATTATAAAGATACAAACGAAAACGAATTGAACGGAAATTTCAGAATTTTTTAACCATATGTATAATTTTGTGGCTGAGTGTATGTGTGTCACCCATATGAGTACTTTCCTCATATGAGAGCTTATATCGAGAATAGTCTGTGGCAGTTTATGAAAACTGAATCAGATAGACAGAAATTCATCCAGGACTAGGACCTTGCTTCTCACACCACGTATGTTCGGTGCATTAAATTCATCCATAGGAAATAGCCCGACCTACAGTTTAAAGTCGCCTCCGAACGACACATTTTTTTTTTAAGAAATTTTTCATGGCAATTTTTTGTTTATTTTGTTTAATTATTATTATACAAAAGCAGCACGAGGAAAACAACTGGGTTTCATGCCTGGTGCAGTAGACTAAAATTAAATTTTTTCAAAATAGACACCACGTCTGTGATAACGAAAATGAATTACGAGAACACAATGCGGCATTAACCCATCTCATATCTTTTATTAGCTCGATTTACTTTTTCCCAATAGCCCCTTAGCTCTTTAGCCTTTAAAAAAAAACGATCGACACTTGATAAATATAGGGAGTACGGTGTATGAAAGTTAACATAAAGGTTCTTTTGAAGAATATAACTAACTTGTGGTCTCTGCCTATGAGAAGAATGCTCTCTCCAACCACTGGCATATACATTTTACTGCAATTTTCACTATGTCATCAGGAACATTTCGGAGTGTATAACGCCCGATTTGTAATTTTCGTCATCGGTTTTCCTGTTGAATTGTTTCTTTGAGTTTGGATGCAGGAATATGTGCATTGAAAAAACTTAATTTTTTTGCCAAGTATGACGTTTCACAAAAATTTCAGCCCTTAAACTTGAAGATCATCAACAAAAATTATCAGACGAGCTTTCCAAGATCTGTCTTATGGAATGTAATTCCCACAATGCAATCGAATGCATGATGGTTTTCTTCTCTGAGGTGTGAAGTTGAGCATCCATGTCTGACGGATTGATGTTTACGAATTGGCTCATAAATCTGACTTTATTGCGGCTCAGATACTCTAATAAACTTCAATTTAGAACATGTGTCACGCCATCTTAACCGCATTGTTGCCATTTTTAAGTTTTCAATCAATCATTGTTGAATTCTCAGCCGATGATCATTGATCACCAATGGAACTTTAAGGATTTCCAGCAGTTATACCAAAACAGTATTTATCTTGGCAGTGTGTTTGGCATTTAAACTCTGCCATTCAATGGCTTATACTCGTAAACGAAAGCCCACATTCGTTCAGATAGAAATTGGCAGATGATTAGACGTGAAATGGAAAAAAAAATTGCAATGCAAAATTGCATGGAGTGCTATTGATGCTGCCTTTCGTGTCTAAAGATTTATTTTTGTCCTTAAGAATTCTCTCAAATACACATTCTCCTTGTAACACGTTGACTGCCGCAGTAATTTTCAGTAACCTGGCCTAAAAACGACAATTTGATTTTTTACATTATTGAGTACGAGATACTCGTATTTTGTCTCTTTAACAAGGAAACGAAATCTACGAGTTAGCTCGTAGTCGGCAGTCAACGTGTTAACTAAGCCCCACAAATTTATTAAATAAATTCCAAGGAGTGTGGACAGTTCTAGATCGAGCGGTCGCCGTGGTCTAGTTGGCTTATTAGACGTAAAGCCAGGGTTCGAGCCCCTGGCCAGACATCAAAAATAAAAAAAATACAAAAAGTATTCTTTCGGCGATTTCTTCTCTTCTCGTCTTGGGGACGATTGCTGTAGACTGTCTAATGGTGAAGGTATAGCACTGGCCATTTTATAGTCACCAGCAGCAACTCGTTTCCTTACCGTTCTCATCTTCCCTCTCTCTTTACCTTCCTAAAAAAACTGCAATACGTATCCCTGGTGCTGGTTTTGTAAGGAAAATTATTTTGTTTTTCATTTTTTGTTTTAAATTCATATTAAATGTGAATAAAAATAAAAATTAACTGCACAATTTCAATGTTTTATCTCTTAATGCAACTCAAATAAAACCGAACTTAACTTTTTCTATAAAATATCGTATAAAAATTGTTTTTATTTTTTATCCAAAATAAAAAAAAATAAAAAATAAAACGAGAGTATTTAAGTGTATTTCGGTTTTTATTGTTTTACTTGCAACCACTAAAAAGTAGAGCAATTCACGGCAGATGGATAAACGTAAAATATTAAACAATTTATGTGGAAAAGTAAAACATATGTTGTTGCAACACTCATATTACGTCTACTATAGCACAGATTGTGCACGAAAAAAAATTTAAAAATTTAAAAATCACTGCATTTGCATAGGATGCTGCAATTGATGCTTTTGAAATTATTTTCAATCTCTTTTTCGCACATTTCGAAAGATAATTCATTGATAACTTGATAAATGTTGGTTTTAAAATGATCCAATGTTAGGGGATTATCGTCATAGACATGGTTTCAGACGTAGCGGCATAAAAAATTCTAAAAATCTAACAAATCACATAACCTTTGTAAACAAAAGTTCTTACTTCTCATGCGAAAATATCAAAATTAGTTATGTTGTGAGGCTCATGGCATCCTTTTATCACTCAATTCATAATCTGACTAAGAAAAATCGGTTATCATATCGGCCATAACACTCTAAATTGACTATAATAAGTTATCCGGATCGCTACAGTCTAGTCAGTAACGTGTTAGCTTAATAGATCAAGAGTTCAAACTCCAGCTTAGACATTTCCAACAAAACGAAATGTGAAAAAATATTTCTTCTCAGCAGATTTCTGGCAAAAACTCAGAGAATAAACAAAATTGCCATGAAAAGTTTTTAAAAAAATCTGTCGTTTGGAATCAATTTTAAACTTTAGGTCCCGCCAATCATATCGAAAATTAACATAAATGAGTGAAGGGTGGATTGTAATGACTAATTATGTACAATTTCCTTCGATGACTTCCCCTCAGCAATCTTCTGGCAAAATATCAAAGTAAACTAATTGCCATGAAACAGCATTTCAAACCTGTCTTTCGAATTTGAGTTGAACGTGTTTAGCGAGGATTAAGATTTAGTTTCTCACACCATTCCGATTCTAAGTGTTAATTTTATCCATGAGTGGTAGAACTATCAGTTTAAAGTCTATTCCGAATGACAGATTTTTGAGAAACTCTTCATGGCAATTTTACTTTTTTTTTCCGACTGTTTGCCAGAAGACTACTGAGAAGAAGCCACAGAGGAAATATTTTTTTTTTTCATTGTGTTCAAGATGTCTGAGTCAGGGGTTGAACTACATTCTCACTGCTAATTAGCCAACACACTACTTACTATGCTGCAGCGACTTTTCTGTCCAGTTATTTACAAATAAAATTGACATGATGTGAGAAGTCAGACCTTTTCCTGAGGATTTTAATTCTAACGTATGTATTCGTCTACGGTCATTTTAAAAAAATATGATTTAATGACACTAAACATTCAGAGTCTAGAAGTCGCCGTGGTCTAGTAGGAGTCGACTTTAAACTGTAGGTCCCGCCGCTCGTGTATGAATTAACACAACCCAACACGAGTGATGTGAGAAGCTAGTACGTTGTACAATGGGTCAATTCGACCACCGGGTACACGACCTCTAACCTAACCTTCAACGGGTAGGTTCCTTGCCTTTTTTCAAGAGATGGCCTCTATCCATGCAGTGCATTGTGTTGGAGTCCTAATCGTTTTTAGGAAAAAGGAAAGAGGGAGTACATACATACATAATTGGAAATTACAACCCTTGTGCCTGGATTATTGACCTAGTTTCTCACACCACTTTTGTGTGTGCTAATTTTATACAGAAGTGGCGGCACCTACAGTTTAAAGTCGACTCCGAACGATAGATTTTTTTTTTGAGAAACTTTTCATGGCAGGTTTTCTTTTACTCTCAGAGTTTTTGCCAGAAATCTGCTAAGAGGAAATCGCAGAAGAAATACTTTTTGTATTCTATTTCAATGTCTGGCCTTGGGCTCGAACCCTGGCTTTACGTTTAAAAAGTCAACACACTACCTACTAGATTAAGGCGGGTTCCTACATCATATCACTTAAAATCAAAAGAGGGGGTAGTGTGCACCAATTTTGCTTGTTAACCGAGTAAGAAATGCGATTCATGGCTGAAGAAAAACTTTTTGAACAAATCGGAATAGAAAGTCTATTACGCTTGCACTGAATCAGAACATTTGTCCCAGGCCAGACATCAAAAAATAATACAAAAATAAAGTATTTTTTCGGCGATTTCTTCGCTTTCTCTTCTTGAAAAATTTCGCAAAAATCTGTCGTTCGGAGTCGACTTTAAACTGTAGGTCCCGCCATTTCTGTATAAAATTAACACACACAACATAAGTGGTGCGAAAAACTGGGGCTTCTTGGGCAACGATTGCTGTAGACTGTCTAATGGTGAAGGTATAGCACTGGCCATTTTATAGTCACCAGCAGCAACTCGTTTCCTTACCGTTCGCATCTACCCTCTTTCCATCTGTCCTAAAAAACCTGCACAATGCACTGCATGAGTAGGGGTCATCCCCTGCGTGCTGGTTTTATAAAAAAAAAAATTTGTGACGGTCTGGTTAGGTGGTTTTAATTTTTTCGTGAGTTGAAATTTAAGTGTATGGAAAGGGTATGGTACTCTGATAGGCCCAATTACTAGAAACTATGTGGAATTGACAAATTCAGATTGTTTGTTACACTTTCTCTAAGAATATTTTTGTCAACTCCTTAGGGAGCTTCTCCATCAAATGTAGATAAGAAGACTAACTCCCTTAAGTTCTATCTCGACTGGTTAGATGTAAAACCAATGCCAAATGCTATATAAAATGATAGGCAGCAACCCTGCCTCAGAGTTGTATTAAAAACATTTCCGTGGCAAATCATTGGAGATCAATTTAGGTAGGGAAAAATTACCAGAACGTTGTAAAGTTTGGTGTTTTTGCTTTTTAAATCTCTTGTTCATATTTTAACTTGAATCTCATTCGTTTGGTATTATTCTGTCGAATATTTTTTCTACTCCGTGTCTATAAAAATACATATTTTTTACTGAAGTTGAGTTTTGTTAATGGTTTTAAATGAAATGGCATGCAATGGATACTAGAACAGGTAAAACACAGAAAAACGAGAAAAACTTTTTTAAAATTTTAAGGTGATATAAAAATTGTTTTACAACAATATTCAAGTAATAATAAAAAGTTAAAAAAAAACAAAAATTTTTTATATAAAATAACCGACAGACATGTGTTGGTGTTTCAAATCTTTTTTTTTCTGCAAAATTTATTAAAAAAAAAAGAAGGAGCGGGGCTTTATTTGATGAAGAAAGAAAAAAAATTTTTTTTTTTTGAAAGCAAACAAATCAGAAAAAGTACCATTAAGAAGATAAACTTTTGCGTTACTAAATGCCATTGTAATGGAATATTTTTCTTCTTCTTTTTTCTTTCTTTCTTCTTCTATATTGGATCACAAGTTAAAATTTTTTGATTTGTCTGAGCATCATTTTATTTCATTTTTTTGCTTTTAAGTTACTCTGATGTGTGGTTTAAATGAAAGGGGATTTCTATTGAAGAAATAATAAAAAATATGGGAATTTATTTCAATTATTGGTTTTCCACTTTACTGTTACCGAACATGTATGAGTAATCATTGTAATTGGTTGGTAAAGTATTACTCATCTTGGTAAACAAAAAAATAAAAAATGTGCTATCAAAACTAAATATTATATTTCCATAGATTTTTCTGGGTGATAAGTCTTTTTCACCAAACTGACGGATCTATGAAAACAATATTTCGCAATATTTTACATCTTTTCTTACTTTTGACCTATTATCATAGGTCAATACAATGCACTACTTGGCCACAAATCCCCTAGTAGTTGGTCGCACAAAAAAAAAATTGAATTGTTTTACTGAAGCAATCATTTGCTGCATTTAGGTAATTTAATTAGTCTACTTATGTGAAGCTCTGCTTAGAGTATAAAGCTTGGAATACAACAACGTCCCTGAAATCTAAACTAGACAAAGCAAAACAACTTAACGGTAAGTTTAGCGAATTTGTTGTGGAGTTCACAGGATATGCATGAAAGTCTCTATCCAGTAAATCAATGCAACCAAATAAAACGCCACAATTTTTCGTTTGCACTCACAGATTTACTATCGAAAGAAATGAAAGAAATTAACTGTTTTAGATCGACATCAAAGGAATTCCTAGTTTTTAGCAGTTTCCCTGGTCACCGCTAGCTTTAAGAATACAGATACCATCGCTTGAAGTACATCGAAAAAGTGTGTTTTGAGTTAAGAGCTCTCAAAGTTTTCACGCAACATACGACTACAGTAAGACCCCGTTTAACGCTGCACCGCTTAACACTACCCCGCTTAATGCTACCGCGGCTTAACGCTGTTTTAGTATTACGCGGTTGCAAATAAAACGGCCATACACTAACCAAAAAGCAGGTGCTTTATATAGTGATGGTGTATACTATGTACATTTTTCACCGCTCTTTTGTTAGTCTGTTCAGAAAAAAAGTTGCAACTGTATTTTCCGAAGTCGCAAGCACGGAACGAACGCATCTTTCCTGCGTCACGATTGCTTTATAGTTATGATCAACGTTACCAAGTGTATACTATGTACCAAAGATCAGCAATGAATCGTTTTTCCGATACTTATAAGCACTCATGCAATTTTAGTATGAAGTAAATCAAAAGTATTGAAATATCAACCTTCTGATTCATTCGTACTCGCTACACATTGATTTGTAAGTCAGGTATGTCATTGTAGTATGAGTACAACGTTGACATCAAACTTACAACATTCGAAATATGTTTGATTCATACGCCCACTCATTCTGATTCATAAATTTCGAAAAATATTTTTAATACTTATAAGTGATTCGAGTGGCTCGAATAATTCATCAAAATTTACAGCCTTTGTCGCTGTTGCATATAGAAACAAAGAAGAAGAAGACAACAAGCAAAGCTTACATACAATCTTGCTGTGAGTAGCGCAGTGTTCGTACGCGAATCATACTTATTTTGTGCTTCGTGTAAATGTTAAGTAGAGACGAGTCGAAGTTAAGAACATAATGCGTATTGTTAAGTATAAGTACGACAAGTACTTCCAACTTTGAGTATGAGTATGATAATAAATTAAGTATGAATGCGTATAATTAGTAGAAATTATAAGAATGACCCGAATTTACTCATCGTTTTGAATAATCGTTGCTGATCTCTGATATGTACGTGTTAAGTTACCTCGTTTAACGTTAGAACTTATTGGAACGTATACCCCGCGTTAAATGGGGTCTTACTGTATATGTGTATTCTAAGTAGATTTTTCCTTATAACTTCGGAACGGATCGGCTCATCTTAACCAAATTTTGACAGTATTTAAGTTAGAGAACGTAAGAAACTTATAACGTTATGGAATGGAGGTGTCGATATATATGATTAAATAAAATCTGAAATAAGCGGTGGAAGTATTCTCATTTGTTCACCTGAAGCCGTTCGCAAATTGAATTAAAGAACATGAGAAATTTAAGTGATAGAGCTATCTTTCAGTCAAGAGGTGGTTATGTAGTTTGATTGCAACGGGAGTACATTTGCAGCAGAATAGATTCACAAATATTCATCGCTTTAAAGCGGTTTAAAAACTACAGAATACATGCAGACCTGAAACATCATGTTGTAGTAAAAGGAATTCAGCAAATATCAACTGCACTTAAAACTCCAGAAACTCTACTTCAGTTCTCATATATGAACAGGACCTGCTTAAGAGTATAATTAAATTTTCAATAAAAGAACACTTCATCCGCAGAAAACAATAACCAACCCCGCAGTTTTTACCCGAAAAATTATCTCTGTGTTTTTATAGAGTTATAAAATGCTTTTAAATATTAAAAGCATCCTTAAAAGTAAAAAATTAAAAGATTTTTGGGTACAGCAATCTAGACAAACTAATAATCTCAAATCACCATTGGCCATTCAAAGAAATTTAACTGAAAACCTGAAATATTTCAGTCTGCCGAGTCTTCGATTAGAATAAAAAGATTACATGAAGCTATTAATTACTTATCACTTGAGACTTCCTTCCGCATTAGAGCTTAAACAAATTCTTCTTTAATTTAAATAATATGCCATCAATTTCAGTTTTTATAAGAAAAATTGTATGACCAAATCTTTTCGCGCTCACTCCTTATACCTTTACAAAAAACATTTTTTTATCAAGATTTTTATTACACCGTGGTTAGGAAAACAAAAAGAAAAATTATTTTGACCCCTTTTATATGTACGTATACAGTCAACCCTCCTATAAAGCGGTATTCTCAGAATGCGGTTTCCAAATAACGCGGGCCTGAAATTGCGACAGCCCTCCTATAACCCGGTTTGCGTTCAACTTCATCCCATAAGTTCCTTCCACACAGCCTATGGATAGCAACTAGATATTGTAAGAGGGTTTAATATAAGTTCTAATTTCGACGCAAAAGCTCAGCCGAGATACAGTACCGTGCAGAACAATAGCAGTTGGATTTTCAATTTAAAAAAAAACAATGAATGAAGATGAACCAAGTGAAGATAAATATTAAAAAATTACATTATTTTACAAATCTTTCTTAATATTGTTGCAAACAATTCTTTTATTTTAGTTTTTATTTCATTTTTTTTATCAATCCTTATATGAACTCTTGAATTCAATAAAAATAATTTATAGTTTATCTTGCGTTTTGCATTTCTTGGTCTCCATATAATGCGGTACGAATGATGTGACTTGTACTAATTCTGTGCGGTTTCCATACAACGCGGTAGACGGTTTCCATAGAACGCGCTAGGAATTAGTCTGGTTTGTATCTGAAATCCAAGTTTCATATAGCGCAGTTTCCATATAACGCGGTACACACTCACCGCGTTATAGGAGGGTTGACTGTACATACAAATCTACATACATAATTGGCCATTACAACCCTTCAGTCAGGATTACCTACCTTCTCACGTTACTTATATTGTGTGTGTTAATTTAATACACGAGTTAAGTTTAAAGTCAACTCCGAATGACAGATTTTTTAGAGGTTGCTGAGGAGAAGTTGCCGTAGAAATATTTTTTTTTTTTTTTCATATTTGGTTTTGTTGGATATGTTTAAACTGGGGTTTGAACCGATTCCTCATGTCTAATAATAAGTCAAGGCACTGCCCACTAAAATATGGCGACTTCATATGTAAGTATAGGGAAAATAAAACTCATAAGTGAGATTATAAAAGAATGTTTAAATTATTTGACTACCGCTTTTGCATAAACATGATAAGTTTTTATTTAAAATGAAACTGAAACCTGTAAGATACTGTATTTATTAATTTTATCATATAAAAACAGAAGTTTTTGGCTATTTATAAAATTATAATTGAAGCAAGTTTTTTTAATTGGTTTTCAAATAATTATTTGGCAATAAAATCAATCGATTATTAAGCAGTAAAATAATAAAAAATAATTAAAAATCAATTTTAATGCAAATTAGGCAATTTTTGTTTGCTTTTTTATATAAATACGACATCTTAAAATATGGCTAACAAATCATTTTATTCAAAATCGAATTTGAAGTGAAACAATAAATTCCTAAACGTCAATATTCCCCCACACATTGTTTGAATTTAAAGAAAAAAAAAACATTAAAAAAAACCTAAGAATTTAAATCAAAAATAAAACACAACCAAACACACATATCTTCCGCTTGTTTGGTTTTTTTTTATTAAAATTATGACGACAGTGCTATTAACAGTTGACTGGCTGTCTGCTCTGGTCTGGTCTGGTCTGGTCTGCACTGCTCTTTCGAACATCACGTACATTTTGTAAAAGCAGAGATAGGCTGCCAGTCGAAACATGTCTTGGAACAATTTTAAATATTTTTCTTAAGATTCTCTTTGCATGTTAGTTTGATTTGATTGTTGTTGTTGTTGTTTTTATTGTGGTTTTATCTATTATTTAATAAAATATTAGGGGCGCTTATTGTTATTGTCTGGTTGAGACATTAAATTCAAATAAAAAGCAACAACAATCATAATGCAATTGCTTAGCAATTGATGACAAATTGGAAATTTGCTGTGATGTTCGATTGGTTTGTGCTAAAAAATGGGAAAATTTCATAAAAACACTTCGAATATTATGCAAGACAAGCGAATGAAATGGAAATATTAAGACTTTCCAGTTTTAAATTTCTAAAAATTTGATTTATTTTAACAGTAATATTAGATACAACAAATACAGAACATAAGTAAGTACTGTATAAGCTATATGGTTTTCAAAGATATGTATTGGTAAATACTTATGCAATTTTAAGTATGAGTGAATCAACAGAATTGAAATTCAACCACTCTGATTCATTCGTACTCGCTAAAACATTGATTTATAAGTACAGGTTGCAATGAGTATGAGTACAACGTTGACATCAAACTTACAACATTCGAAATATGTTTGATTCAAACGCCTACTCATTTTGATTCATAAATTTAGAAAAATACGTATAATACTTATAAGTGATTAGAATGATTCGAATCATTCATCAAAATTTACAGCTTTTGTTGTTGTTGCATATGCTAACAAAGAAGAAGAAGAAGACAGCAAGCAAAGCATACACACAATCTTCATGTGAGTATTGCAGTGTGCGTATGCGAATCATACTTACTTTGTGCTTCGTGTAAATGTTAAGTATAGACGAGTCGAAGTCAATAACATCATGCGTATTGTAAAGTATGAATACGACGATTAGTTTCAACTTTGACTATGAGTAGTATGAGTATTATATTAAAATAAGTATGAATGCCTATAAGTATCAGAAATTATAAGTATGATTTGAATCTACTTAACGTTTTGAATACTCTTTGTTGATCTCCGATGTACATACATAATTACAAGCCGTCAGTCAGGATTACAACAAAGCTTCTCACACTATTTATGTTGTGAGTGTTAAAGAACGACGATCATGTATAAAGAACGACGATTTCGAAAGACAGATTTTTGAGGAACTTTTCATGGCAATTGTTTATTTACTCTCAGAATTTTGATGAGAATGGTAGGTGTGCATAAACAAATGTTGCCGGAAAATCTATGACACAAAACATAGAGCAAATTTGGTGAGATCCATTAAAAACACTAAAATGTTAAGCCGGTTGATACGTTACATACATGCATGCATAATTGGTCATTACAATCCGTCAATCAGGATTACGAACTAGCTTGTCATACCACTTATGTAGTGGGAGTTATTACATAAGCGGCAGAACCTACAGTTTAAAGTCGACTCCTACAGAAATCTGATGAGACGAAGTCGCGCGCAGAAATCTTTCATATTTCGTTTTTGTTGGAAATGTCTGACCTGGGATCGAACTGTGGCCGCACGACTAATAAACTAACACACTACATACTAGACTACGGCCTAGGGTCGAAATGTGGCAGCACGACTAATAAACTAACACACTACATACTAGACTGCGGCGACTACGGATTCCATCAAAAAGATTTAAGCATTTAACATGTGATCTGATCGGCTTAAACGAATTTTAAAAAACACCTCTCTTATTGGTAAAATAGTTCTAAGATAGCTGTATGCAGCTTGTAAATATTACCATCTACCGCCACCTGATGTAAATAAATGGATAGTTGAGTATCTAAATCAGTTATCCTATTAATTCGTTTTATAGGGCTTTTATATTCTTCAATGGCATTAAATTACTTTTTATCAATGGAAGTGGAGGGTTTTCCTCATTTGAGATGGTATTATTGAAGTCGTGTGATATAAAATTTTTTTTCAGGACCTTTTGTAAGATAAAAATACATATGAATTCACAATGCCGAAAATTCCGAAAAATCCCAGGACAAGTTTTTAAAAATCCCAATATTTCGGGATTCATTATTTCCCAATTGGCATCCCTAATTTTCCAGCAGATTTAAATGGTAACAGTTTTTATGATTTAAAATAAATCTTAATAATATTAAACAATTTATTTATTTGTTATTATTTTATATTTTTACAAACCAAACATTAAAGGATATTTTCTCCTCTTAATAAATTGTTTAAATATTGATTAGCGCTCTATTGCTGTTTTGTGCTGTATTAGACGCCAGTTGTCATACAATTTGTTATCGATCGTGTCTCTATAGCTGTTAAGTCATATTGAAACAAGTAATTAAATATTCAGAAGATTCACCTGAAGCACATTTTTTCTGTTTACTGATAAAACACAAAAAAAAAATTATGATATGATACCCTACACAGTTGCTACTTTGTTCATTGGCAGTGTTAAGCTTAATTGTGTTAGAGATGGTAGTTTGCATAGCTTTTAATGTATCAAACTGCATGGAATACAGCTTTCCTTGCACGTAAATAAATTTGTAATTTAGATGGCAGATGTTTAGTTCCTCTCGCTAAATATTAAGACATTTATGGTATAGAATACCATTAAGGAGAGAATGTATCCCTGGTCATTACAACCCTGCAGTTAGGATTACGAACTAGCTTCTCACAGCACTTATGTATATTGTGTGAGTTAATTTTATGCATGAGAAGAGGGACCTATAGTGTAAAGTCGACAGATTTTCAAAAAACTTTTTCATGGCAATTTTAATTTATTCTCACAGATTTTGCCAGAAATCTGCTGAGAGGAAGACGTCGAAGTAATATTTTTTTTATATTTCGTTTTGTTCGCCTCGCGAGGCCTTACATCTAATAATCCAACACCTCATTTACTTGACTACGGCGACTTTTCTTTGCAAACGTTTACCATTCAAATCCACAGATATATACAGTCAAAGGAAAAAGGCTACATACAACGTTGAATGTTCCAAATAATATCTACGTTACATATTTTTTTAAATCACTTCATCATCAAACATTCTTAATTGCAAATACCTTTAACAAAACTAGTAAAAATCAATGCGAAAAAATTCTACATACAGTGGTGTATGTTGACTTTTATCTTTCACTGTATGTATGAAAAAAGGTTTATTTTTGTCAAAATCCACTATGAACCAGTCTTTGTTTTACAGAATTTTTTTTATAATATATATGATATAGGGCATTCCACAGTTCGTTAAGATCCAGTACAACTTTTCGAAGTCATTCATTCAATTCACAACACATTTGTTTTGTGAATGATTTTGCATACACCAAGAAACACCTCATTAAAGTAGTGGCGTTTTAATGTTAATTTTTGTTTTTATTTTTGCTTTTATTTTTGTTGTTATTGATGCCACTTTTGTTAAATGGTCAGTCAAGACGGTGTGTTAAAATAAATATTTTGATCAGTTTGTAAATAAAGTTTGGCCGGAACGGTGGTGGAGGAAATGTTTACAGAAAAAAAGTGTCACAAGGAAAACGTTTAAAAAATAAAATAAAATCAAAGTGTTTTAATAAAATATTTTTAAAATTCATTAATAAAATTAATTAAAATTTTAGAAAAAAATCCTAATTGTCCAAGTCACAAGTCTAATGTCTAGTTTTCCTAAAAACAAAGAAAGTGATTTAAGAGGCGTAACTTACAATCGGTGAAAAACAAAAACAAAAAAAATAAAATCCCCGTAATATTTTTGTGAAATAAAATTGTTTTTAAAACGCAAAAGAAGTTTACATAAATCAAAAATCTCAGTCATCATATTAAGTTTTAAAAGAAATTCTCCAGAAAAATAAAAACACTCATCCAACCCAACCCAACGCATCACAGAATGTTGAAATTTTACCTGCAGCGTATAATATTTTTATTACTCATCATCTGTAATCACACACAATATTTCGATGTACCATCGGTGCCGTGTCCCACATATTTTCAATATTTTGTTGAAAATTCACAATATTATGGAAGGATTCAAATACCCGTCGTATCGAATTCCATCGAATTAACGATTTCTCTGACACAAAGGCAACCATTACAAACGGTAAGAGAATAAGCGGAGGGATTTCCCATCGGCAGTTGGTGAAATAGTTGCCGTGTTAGAAATTCATTGAGAATGTAAAAAATGTATGACGGTATTGTAAATAGATTTTATTGGCTTTTCAAAGCGTTAGATTTGTTGTCGCCATTGTTTAAATTTTTGAATTCAATCGGTTCTAACCGGACAGTATAAATGAATTCACCAAAACCTGAAAATTTTTAGTGTGTTGGCTTATTAGACGTAAGAATGCGGTTCAAATCGCAGGTCATCAAAACGAAAATAGGAAAAAATATTTCTTCGGCGACTTCCTCTCAGCAGATTTCTGGCAAAAACTCTAAAAGTAAATAAAAAAATTGCCATGGAAAATTTCCTCAAAAATCTGTCATTCGGTGCTGACTTTAAACTGTAGGTCTCACCACTTATGGATCAAATTAAATCAGATCGTAATCCTGACTGAAGGGTTGTAATGACTAATTAGTTATGAATCGTATTTTCACTACTCATAAGTATTCATGCAATTCTGAGTATGAGTGAATCAACAGAATTGAAATTTAACTACTCTGATTCATTCGTACTCGCTACAACATTGATTTATAAGTACAGATTGCAATGAGTATGAGTACAACGTTGACATCAAACTCACAAGATTCGAAATATGTTTGACTCATAATCCTACTCATTCAGATTCATAAATTTGTTGCGTTTACAAACAAAGAAGAAAGAAAAGACAAAGACAGCAAGCAAAGCATATACACAATCTTCTTGTGAGTATTGTAATGTTCGTACGCGAATCATACTTATTTTGTGCTTCGAAATCAACAACATCATGCATATTGTTAAGTATAAGTACGACGGGTATTTCCAACTTTGAGTATAAGTAGTATGAGTATCATAATAAAATATGTATGAATGCGTATAAGTATCAGAAATTATAAGAATGACTCGAATCTACTTATCGTTTTGAATACTGTACGTGTTAAGTTGTCTCGTTTAACGCTGTTTATTTTAGTGCTAGAATTTATTGGAACATATCCCCCGCGTTAAGCGGGGTCTTACTGTATATGTGTGTTCTAAGCAAAGCATATACACAATCTTCTTGTGAGTATTGTAGTGTTTGTACGTGAATCATACTTATTTTGTGCTTCGAAATCAACAACATCATGCATATTGTTAAGTATAAGTACGACGGGTACTTTCAACTTTGAGTATGAGTAGTGTGAGTATTATAATAAAATAAGTATGATTGTGTATAAGTATCAGAAATTATAAGAATGACTTGAATCTACTCATCGTTTTGAATACTCGTTACTGATGTCTGATATGTACGTGTTAAGTTGTCTCGTTTAACGCTGTTTATTTTAGTGCTAGAATTTATTGGAACATATCCCCCGCGTTAAGCGGTGTCGTTTGTGCTTCGTGTAAATGTTAAGTAGAGGCGGGTCGAAATCAACAACATCATGCATATTGTTAAGTATGAGTACAATGAGTATTACAAACTTTGAATATGAGTAGTGCGAGTAAGATAATAAAATAAGTATCAAAAATTATAAGAATGACTCGAATCTACTTATCGTTTTGAATACTCGTTGCGGATCTCTGGTATGATTGTATGTATTTTTATGAGCATTTAACTTTTGCATGCATATTCTTAATTATCTGAATGGATTCTGGTGGAATAAATTTTTTCGTACTTCATCTTTTTTATATTGAACGTCGATCTCTTGGCGCTACTGGTATTAAATACATATTATTAAATAAATTGAATATTACAACCATTTAGCCAGAATTACAACCTATCTTCTAACAACACCTATATTGTGTGTGATATTTTTACATATAGAGGACTGGCGGGACCTACAGTTTAAAGTCGATTTCGAACGACAGATTTTTGAGAAACTTTCCATGGCAATTTTATTTACTTTCAGTCTTTTTGCCAGAAGACTGGCGAAAGCATTTTTTGTCCTTTTGTCGTTTTGTTGGAAATGTCTAACCGGGGGATTGAACCGTGGCCAAACGTCCAATAAGCCAACTTATCTTCTACTGGACTACGGCGACTTTAAAACATAATTACTTAAATGGATATTACAACTCTTTAGTCAGGATGACAACCAAGCTTCTCACACCACTTTATCCATAAATGGCGGGACTTAAAGTTTTACGTCAACCTTTATTTTAATTGCCAGAAGAGACATTGCCTACAAAAATTGTTTTTATTGCATTTAGTTCGAGTTGTTTAAGCTGGAATTTGAACCATGGGCTCTTATCTAATAACATACTTCCTAGTAGATCATGGCGACTGTTACTGAAGCAATTTATTGCAAGACAATTCGGAATTGACCAAAACCTGAATGTCGGTTTCAACATAAGACTTCTGGCCTTACTTTAAACTTGAGTCCAAGAAATCAATCCAATTGAGTTCAATTAATCAATCTGCATACTTCACCGAAATTTTCATACTAAATAGTCCAGGAAATATTGTGCAACGGAGGTGCTGTAGAACCATTGTTAACTGATTTTAATGGTTTTGCAATCAGATGGTTTATGCAGAATTATTTTCTGGGGGAAATGGACACAATAACCATAAAAACTAAGAATGATTTCCCATTAGATGACGTTGTTGGACTATTTTAAAGGTTTCCAAGTCTTTTTCATATGTGAAAATTAACATTTCTTCTGAAAAGTGTATGCACTACGCGAAAGTAGTTGGCAGCCTTGCAATATAACTTACATTGTCATTAGCCAATAGGAACACAATTTGCGTGACGTCATTGATTCAACATGCGCAGAAAGTTTTAATTTTGTGTGCGTGATGGCGTAGTCTTTAGTTTATCATTCTTGATAAAAACTAAGGCAACATCTGTATTAGATTTGTTGCCTTTTTTAAATCGTTTTGATTACAATATTGCGTTAAGCAGTTCAAATAATTAAAGAAGGTTGTTGATATGATAGAGTAAACTATCAGCAGCACAAAGTATAGTCCAGACTACTATAAAATAAAGTCCACAAAACTCTCTTTCAAATCCCTCCCGGATATTTTAATCAATAATTATTCACAAAACCTACTCAAAAACTACAGAAGCGCGTGTATGATTGCTTTTTTTGAAACTATTCTCTGCGTGATGGCGAAAACGTATTTGTTTAAGACTGGTTCCATTATTTTTTCTTAACTGATTTTGACTTATGATTGCTGTTGACATATTAACTGGTTATCTAAAAGCTATTAATGTCGTCGTTGTTGTTGTATTTTTTTTTTATGAAAACATTTATTATGACAAGCAGTTTTTGTCAAAATAATATCCAAATAAACAAATAAAATTTAAATTTATTGCGAAAAATAATTAATTTATGGTTTATGAAATGAATATTTTAACAATGTTCACAGACAGACAGACAGACCAAATAAATACGAAATTCATAGGTAAAGATTCTTAATGTATATTTAAAAGGCGAAAGATTTATTAGCAGCTGGTTTCAGAAAGAAGTCTTGCAAAGAATTTTTTTTGTGTGCAGGTTGTTATGGCGTTATCTTATGAATTCTCTACATTGGGAATCCCTTTAAGTACCTATGGGCTTACGATGGACAATGCAATCGTGGACCTTGTCACCAGTAGGTGGGCAGCTTCGGATAAAACCAGAGCGGTGTATAAAATCTGGCCAAGGCTGGATGAAAGGCGCTCGGCGACTCTGCTTAAGCTCCCGCTGTTATCGGGGTTATTACGGGGCATTATATTATAGGAACACATGCAAGGCGTATCGCTCTTGGACACCTCGCGAATGATTTCTACAGAAGCTGAGAGGATAAGGAAGAGAATGAAACTATTCCTCACATGCCAGGCACTTGATCGGAGGAGAAAGAAACACCTGGGTGTCTACTACATGGAAAACCTAGATGAACTGCCATGCATCGATATTGTCAGTCTGAGTCGCTTCATCGGAAGCTCCAAGTGGTTCCTGGAATAGGAGAGAGGATGAAACTGTGGTATCACAATGGGCCTGTATGCGGCCTAAGTGTGTCCGCTCATTTGTTGGACAGCCAATTCTACCTACCTTCCTACCTTTCTTATAGAGTAGTAGGTATAGGCTGTAGTTCTTAACGTTTTGTCGAGGATACAGTTTATACAAGATTTTTTTCTTCTTACAGTCTGATCACATAGTTTGCATTCATCATACATTATCGATCATCTTAGGGACATAGAAACAACAGGGTTTTAAACTCTGCTAAAGAGATGCGACTTTCCCATCTAAGTAGCCTCATATATCCTGAAATTTCCGTAGACTAGTGGGCAGTGTGTTAGCTTATTAGATGTGAGGCTACGGTTCCCCGGCTTGCTTTAAGCAAATTTTTGGCAAATACTTTGAAAGTAAATCAAATTGCCAAGAAAAAGTTTCTCAAAACTCTGTCGTTCCCAATCGTCTATAAAACTCTAGACCCCGACATATTAAAGGAATATATTTCTAGAACATTGGTTTATGAACTTACTTTTTGGTTCTGAAACTTGCTAAAAAAATTTTTTCCATTTTCTTTTCTTACAGAATTACTATGGCCGCATTAAACTTGGAAAGTAGACGAGATCCTATCGTCTATCGCGTGGAATTTCCCAGTTTTGAAGTACCAAAATTAACAAAAATCACGGTAAATGGACAGGATATTTGTGTAGGAAGCGGATGTAAGGAACACATAAAATTTAATAAAGAAAGAAAAAATACGATTCTCATATCCTTCTTACAGATCCCCCTCCAATGACAAGAATTTTCTTAAGTCATAAATTCCAAATAACACAGGTTCTCAGTGCATTTCCACAAACACCGTCACAACAATTTCCCATCTTTAATCCACCCACCGTTCAATCAAACTTCCCAACCAATGATGTCCAAATTGGTCCACCAACGCCAACACTAAATGATAAATTTAACACACAATTTCAACCGGCAGTCCAAAATATTCAGTGTGGCATGAGTAATAGTGTGTCACCCTTAATTTATGGCGGCCAAGAGGTAGCGCGTGGTGAATTTCCCTGGTTAACTGCCATTTACCAAAAATCTGCCGGTGTGAATTTGAAATTCATATGTGGTGGCTCTTTACTCTCCTCGCGGACAGTGCTTTCAGCAGGTCATTGTGTTAAAATCAACAGCCTAACAGCCAACCGTTTAGTCGTGTATATAGGCCGCCACAATTTAGAGGACTTCGGTGAGCCGGGCTTTGTTGCCCGTGAAATAGAAAATTTAATTGTGCATCCCCAATACAATCAGAATCTTTATGCCGATGCCGATTTAGCAGTGATGCACCTACGGGAACCAGTGCAGTAAGTGCTCTCTCTATTTTCAAAAAAAAACTTTAAAAATTAAGCAAAAATTTTATTTTTGCAGATTTTCCAATTTTATACGGCCTATTTGTCTATGGACTGAATCTACTGATATAAGCTATCTGGTGGGTAAATCTGGTGTGGTGGCCGGTTGGGGAGCCGACGAAGAGGGTCGGAATTTTGTACCTATACCCAAGAAGGTCGATACGAAAATAGTCAGTGAAAGTGAATGTCTGCGCTCTTCCTCTGTCTATCAAAAGATTACATCCTCGCGTACCATTTGTGCGGGTAATAGGGATGAAACGGGTCCTTGCAAAGGCGACTCGGGCAGTGGTCTTATGATTAATAACAACGGCCGATGGTTCCTGCGAGGCATAGTATCATATGGTCAAACAAAAGGTTCAGGCTGTGATCTACGGGAATTTGTAGTCTTCTGTGATGTATCACAACACTTGCCATGGCTTCGAAGCAATTTAGTTTAAAAATCTTTTTATTTTAATTTCATAAGTCAATAAAAACGTAATAGATCTTAAGGAATACACATGAAATATAACAGAGGTTTTAAGTCGGTATCGAATTTATCGAAAATGTTTTTCGATAACTTAAAGCTCAGGAATTTGCCGAATGGATAAAATTATTTTGGAAGAAAACTGAAATTACTTAATTTTTTACATTCGTAAGCAATGATGAAAGCTGTTCATATCCTCCGAAATTTGTATCTGAATTGCAGGAAGGCGAAGTAAATCAGTTTAATCCCTATACAATGTCACCTCTGTTATTGGACAATATACTTGAGAAAAATTGTTTAAACCATACGTAATTACAACCCTTCAATCACGATTACGACCTAGCTTCTCACACCACCTAGGTCGTGTGCATTAATTTCATACATAAGTGGCGGAACCTACAGTTTAGAGTCGACATCGAACGAAAGTTTTTTTTTTGAGAAACTTTTCATGGCTATTTTATTAATTCTCAGAGTTTAAACTCGGGTCTTCAGTCTAATAAGCCAACACACTACCTACTGGACTACGGCGGCTTCATACATCATATCACTTAAAATCACTTCACACATCACAAAAAAAAAAAATATTTTATTGGAAATTTTTTCGATAACAATGAATTTCTTTCTATAACAGCTAGTCCTTACTAATTTTTCACCATTGAAACTATTTTGATAACACAGACTATTTTTTGAATTGCAAATACTTTCTATTGGGTAATTAAATTTTTATTTAAAAAATTTTTCGATAACTTTTTTATTACAGAAAATTTTTCGATAACTATAACTTCCTATAGCAACTCTTTCATTAAACATAATATTATTTATAAAATTATTCGTTAAACAAGCATTTGTCAAAAACTTAATTTTATGAAAGAACACTTTTAGGTAACTAAAATGTATCAATCGAAAACTTTTCGATAACTACTATATCCTATTGAGCATTTATCGATAATACTAATTTTTTCTTAGACAATATTATCGGTAATGATAATCTTGTACAGAAAATATTTCAAAAACAATAACGTTCAAAATAAAATTTATCGATAACTATAGAAAATTTTAAATAATTATAATTTTATGTCAGAAATGTTGGAATAATAATCACATTCTACAGGAAATTTTTCTATGAAGAAGGATGCCCTGGGTAATGTGATAGACTATTAATATATGGACTGTGGGTTTGATTCCCACTAGAGTCCAT
The DNA here is from genome assembly GCA_014635995.1 of Sarcophaga peregrina. Taxonomy (NCBI): domain Eukaryota; kingdom Metazoa; phylum Arthropoda; class Insecta; order Diptera; family Sarcophagidae; genus Sarcophaga; species Sarcophaga peregrina. The sequence goes on along the minus strand of CM025789.1, from coordinate 24,978,273 downwards.
GGCTTTTTTACGAACGTAAGGTGATAAATAATTAAATATAATTTGTAATTGTATTGTAATTAATAAAATAATAAAATAAAAACATTTTTATAGAAAAGTACATTTGCAGAAGAGTTTGAATAGAATTTCATATTTCTATGTCCATGATGACGACCTAGCTTCTTAGACCACTTATATTGCATGCGTCAATTTTATACAGAAGTGGCGGGACCTACAGTTTATTGTTGACTCTAAACGACAGATTTTTAAGAAATTTTTTCACGGTAATTTTATTTGCTGACAGAGTTTCCGCAGGGAGGAATTATCTGAAGAAATATTTTTTCCTATTTCATTCAGTTGGAGATGTCAGATCTGGGCTTTGTGCCAAGAAACTATACCATAATCCAGGCTAAACTATTGTAATAATCAATTATGTATGTCCCTGATTACAAATTTTATAGAAAAGAATTCCATAGAAAACGTCAACAAAAATTCTATAGATAACATCGAAAATTTTACTCACATTTTCAATAGAATTTTTCGATATTTTTTTTTTTTTTTGCTATTAAAAGAAATTGTAATAATTTCATTAGAAATTTCAAGTATTTTCTATAAAAAAGTTTCGCATATATTTTTGTAGAAATTTATTAAAATGTGAAATTTCTTACAGAAATTTCTTAAACAAAAAAATCTAAATTCTATAAAAAAAAGTGTCATGGTGTTAGTGCTTAAGCTCCTCCGAAATGGATCGACCGATTTTCATGAAATTTTGTATGCAAATCGGGTAGGTCTGATAATCGGACAACATCTATTTTTCATAACCCCAAACTTTAAGAGGGCGTGGCAAATTGTTAAAATTAAATATTTCGGTAAATATTGATCCTAGACGAATAAAATTTGGTGGGTAAGTTTGTAGAGCCGATATCGACAATCCCACGAAAAATCGGAGTGACATGCCTTCCCCTTCAAGTAATACCTACACCTCTTAAACTACTGAATCGATTTTAACCATTATTCTTTTGTTCGAAAGCTTAGCAGATTCAGATAGTTTAAAAAAAAATTAATATATAGCAAAAAGTAGGCGTGGCAACCCTTTAAAATGGAATATTTAGGGATATAGTGATCGTAGACGAATGCAATTTGGTGGGTAAGTTCGTAGAGTCGATATCGACAAACTCACCAAAAATGGGCGTGGCAACCTTTCCCCTTTAAGAGACACATATAAGTCGGCTAATTCGTTGGTTTATAACTGCATATTTATGTACATATATAGCTTGTATGTCTGTTACAACTACAGCTTAATCAGCGCTTTATGCAGTGTATTACAATAAATATATAATGTGGCCTGTTTTGGGCAATAAAAAAAAAATTTAATCTTGGGCGGAACAAAGTTCGCTGGGTTAACTACTTTTCTATAAAGATTTCTTAATATTTTCTATAGAAAAAAAATTTTTCTAGAAAATACTAACAATTCTAAACAATATTTAGCGCCTTTCTACTATGTATGTATGAATATGTATGTATTTTCTTCTGTCAATGTAAGGTATAAAAAGTTTTAAATAGTTATTTAGCTTAACAAAATACAGATCTTCTTATGTTCCACTGTTCACCATAAATTCCATTATGGAAAAATTTTATACTAAGAAAACACTCTACATATTGTAAATATTAAATCCGATATTGTATAGTTAATCCGATTGTAGACCTGTTACGGTAACAATATGACCCACTTTTAAAAGGGACTATTTAACCAAGATTAATGGCTTTGCAACTTTTCAATATAATTTAAATCCCATTTATTTGTCTTTTGCTAAAATATTTAACAAATTGCATATCCATGCAAAAGTACAATCGCATTATTATTATCCCCGAACCAAAAGGTTCAACAAAAGAATTCGTGTGTTCGTTGTTAACCATTTTCATTTAAATTGCGAATATCGACATCGAATATTTTGGTCAATTATTTCGTAATTGATTCATGCTGAGAGTTCTTGTGGCTGTACAAGTATTGCGTTTTTTATCGAAAGCTTTATCCCACAAAATGAATACGATTTTTACATAAAAAAATTTATACTGGGTAAGCGGTTAAAAAGATGAAAAACGTTTATTTATTTTGTATTTAATAAATCTGCAATCGAATACAAAAAAATCAAAATAAATACAAAAATTTTTTTCCTTTCTATTGAATTGAATAAGAAAAAAAGAAACAAATTGGATTTTTATGGAATGATTAATTTAAAGGTTTAGATTTCCCTACACAATGTCATTCAATTCAAAATGATTATTTGAAGAATATTTTCTTACATTCTAAATCATATTTTCGATAAAAAAAAGGAACTTCCATCTATTGATGCAGATTATAAAGGCAGAGCTGCTTAACAATGGAATTGTGTTATAAATATTGAATTTGTCAATAACAAATATTTTTTCCCATTCAAATGCAAACATATTAAATTTATCGATTACATCATCTATTTTATATAACATAGACTTAACACAAACATTGCTTATATTAAAATTATTCAAGGATAAAGGTTTTATATTTAAAAATAATAAACAAAAAAATTTCGATAATAAAGAATAAATTTCGACAATAATATCCAGTAAATTATAAATAAATTATCGATATTTTTATATTAGATAACTTAGATCTGTTATCGAAAAAAAAAATTATATAGGATTTTTGTTATCGAAAAATTTTAAGCATAAAGTTTCGTTTTTTTAAGAATTCATTAATTTCATTTCTTTTTCCAAAATATGGATATTGAACAATTTTCCATAGCAATTTTCTATCAAACAAATTTCTATCGAAAAATTTTTTATAGAAAATTTATTTTATACAAATTTTTACAGAAAGTGTATGTTATTAATGCTATTTTATAGATATTTAATGTTATCGTTAATTTTCTATAGAAAATTTTCCGATAACAATAATTTTCTATAGAAAATTTTCCGATAACAATAATTTTCTATAGAAAATTTTCCGATAACAATAATTTTCTATAGAAAATTTTGCGATAACAATAATTTATAAATAAAATATTATAAAATTTAAATAATTATTGCAATCGGAAAATTTTCTATAGAAAATTATTGCAATCGGAAAATTTTCTATTCAAAATTATTGTTATCGGAAAATTTTCTATAGAAAATTATTGTTATCGGAAAATTTTCTATAGAAAATTATTGTTATCGCAAAATTTTCTATAGAGAATTATTGTTATCGCAAAATTTTTTATAGAGATTTATTGTTATCGCAAAATTTTCTAATTAGAATTATTATTTCATAGAAAATTTTGCGATAACAATAGTTATCTTATAGTTATCTTAAACTTTTTTATAGAAAATAATGGATAGAGATTAATTTTCGATAGAAAATTTATGTTATTATAGAAAATTAATGCTATCGAAAAACCATTGTTATTGCAGAACCTTTATAGAAAATCGTTATCGAAAATATTTCTATAAAAATAAATTTTCCATAGAAACATTAAATTTTCTATAGGAAAATTATGTTATCGAAAAATATTTTATAGATATTTAATGTTATTGATAAAATATTTTACAGAAAACTTATGTTATGGAAACAGTTGCTATAGGAAATGGTTCGTAGCGAAAGATCATTGTAATCGAAATAATTTACGCAGAATATTATTGTTATTAAAAATTTTCTACATAAACTGTTTACTGTTATCGAAAAAATTTCTATTTAGAATTATGTTTACTTCAGAATTTTCTACAGAAAGGAATTATTATCGGAAGTCGCCGTAGTCTAGTGGATAGTGTGTTGGCGTATTAGACGAAAGCCGGGATTCGAGCCACAGGCCAGACATCAAAAGAAAATACAAAATAGTTCTTCGGCGATTTCATCTCAGCAGATTTCTGCCAAAAACTCTGAGAGTAAATAATTCTAACTGTAGTGTTGTAATGACCAATTAACTTCAAAGAAATTTTTACTATCGTAAAACTGTATTTAGAAAACTATTTTTATTAATTTATCGAAAATTTTTATCGAATAATTTTATATTGTATAATATTTTCGTTTCTTCCTGAGAAATGTTTTTTGACAATAAAAAAAAACCAGAGTAGATGTTTTGATTAAATACATCAAATTTTTTCCAATAAATATTCGTATGTGATTGACGTCAAATACACTCAGAAAACATACCCTGCAATTAATCACCTTCAACTGTCGTAAAAAGCCAGACATTATGCCATTTTAAGCATTTTACCAAATATATAGAAATAGTGTGCATTAGATGAAAATTATTGAAAAAAAAAATTATAATTTTTCCTGAACCCTTACTTGTTACGGAGAAAAGTAAAATTGTACAGTAAGACCCCGCTTAATGCGGGGGATACGTTCCAATAAGTTCCTGAGCTTAACGAAACAGCGTTAAACGTGGCAACTTAAAATGTACATGCATACGTAATAAAATTGCGTCTTCGGGAAAATACAATTGAAATCTTTACTCTGTACAGGCTAAGAAAAGAGCGTTGAAAAAGGTACATACTATATACCGCCGCATGCACTAGATTGCACTGCTTTTGTTTGGGGCATGGCCGTTTCATTTTCATACACAAATACAACAAATATCAATACAGTGTGCGATTTGAGCGTACTCCTAATACTACCGCGTAATACTGACACAACATTAAGCGGGACTATATTTAGCGGGGTCTTACTGTACATTAAAAATATATTTAAAATTCCTTTGTATTTCATTTTATCATTGATTTTCGATTTTTCTCTTTCTGACTTTCACGTTAATCACACCCTGGGGCCTTTCTAACAAAATTCACACGCATTAAGGAAATATTAAAATGAAAATATCTTCCAATGATAAAATGAAATCATTTTCAATTCATTTGAATTTTTTGTTACTCAATAGCACAACACTTCCTCAATACGTTCACATACATTTGGCTTATTTAACCACTGAATACGTTATGCCCCCTAGATATGCATAGAAAGGAAAATTATTTGTTTAAATGCGTTTCCTTCGACAAAGAAAGAGAAATCGTAGAATTTCAAATATTTCACTAACGTAGAATAAATTCTTTGGGTTGAAGTCAATTGGCATGACAGTTGTTGTCAAAAATTATAAAACAAGACAGTGGATAATGCATGCAGTCTTAGTGTAATGTAATCGAGAAATATTCCATATTTCCGTGTAAGAAGACAAAAGAAGAATTGAAAGAAAAAATCATCAGAAATTCTATTTTTTTTATGAAATTGAAATGAAAGAGACAGATTTTTTTGAATCATGATTGATTTGAATGATTGATTTCCCCATAAAAAGTCATTTAAAGTGAAAAGATTATTTGAATAATTTTTTAACGTTTTAAAAACCCCACTTTGCATAAAAGATTAAGACAAGAAAATGTAGAAAGTGGAAAACCCTGCAGGGTTAAATATTCACTTATGTTTCTATAGCCAGGAAACTTAAACAATCGATTTGTGAGGTGGATTTTTCAGCAAAAAAAATTGTTTACCATGGACTAAAGCAGGTGCAAGTCGCCGTGGCCTAGTAGGTAGTGTGTTGGCTTATTAGACGTAAAGCCAGGGTTCGTGTCCCAGGCCAGACATCAAAATAAAATACAAAAAAAAAAAGTATTTTTTCGGCCATTTCCTCTCAGCAGATTTCTGGCAAAAACTCTGAGAGTAAATATAATTGCCATGAAAAGTTTCTAAAAAATCAGTCGTTCAGAGTCGATTTTAAACTATAGGTCCCGCCACTAATGCATGAAATTAATGCACACGACCTAGGTGGTGTGAGAAGCTAGGTCAATAATCCTGACTGAAGGGTTGTAATGACTAATTATGTATATATGTACGTAAAACAGGTGCAAATCACTTGATACCAAGTTCAGTTAGAAGAGAAGTTTATGAAGATGCGAATTTGGCTAAACTCGTTCTGTTGATAAAATCTAGGTGACCAAATACTCTTTTTCTTAAGTTCCCAAGCGCCAGGCAAGCGTCAGAGAACACTTTCTGCGATCACTTCATCTTCCTCGTTATTGCATTTTCTACAGCAACGGCTCTTTTAAACCGTTTTAGGGTATTGCCAGTCTCAGAGCGTGCGCACCCAAAGGCAAGTGTCTCTTTATAACCGCTCTGAGGTACCTAACGTGACATTGGGTCAGTTTTAACGCAAATTTTCGACCTAGATTTCTCTGGTGTCTCTACAATCGTATTCATTATTCCATTTTTACTTTTTTTTTTTTATAAATCCAGCACTCAGGGGATGGCACCTACTCATGCAGTGCATTGTGCAGGTTTTTTAGCAAAGGTGGAAAGAGGGAAGATGCGAACGGTTAGGAAACAAGTTGCTGCTGGTGACTATAAAATGGCCTTCATCATTAGACAGTCTACAGCAATCGTCCTCTAAAAGCTTCGCAGTTTCTCACACCACTTCTGTTGTGTGTGTTAATTTTTTATAGAAGTGGCGGGACCTACAGTTTAAAGTCGACACCGAACGACAGATTAATGGAGACCATTATATCATGCTGTTGTACGGAGGTATGCCAATCTCATGCGTGAAGTCAATTCAATTTTCCATTGTGATAGGTTTTACAAGCATATTGATTTCGTTATTCTCTTTAATTTCCCAGTCTACCCAGAAAAACGTGTCTAAGGACAAACGTCGAAAGTCTCGCTATCTTCTCTAGACTCAGCTCGCGTCCTTAAATCATTTTAGATGTATCGAACCCATTCTCTTGGGATCCGATGGCAGATTTAATGCCGGCAAGCCCACGTATACCAGTATATACTCTATTACCAGATTCGCACAGCCTCAGTCTTTATACCTATTATAATATCAGTTTGTATAGTCTTACAGTAATTGGGTAGGGTAAAGAACAACTTATTATGAAAAGTTTTTCTGAAAATATTCCCCATTTGACCTTATCGTATAATTTGGATTCATTAGTTAATTAGCCGGTATTTTAGATGTAAAACCCTGATAATAAATCCACTCTATGACATAAATCCACTCTATGTATTGTCTAAACGATAAGTAAAGGGTGATTTTTTAGCTATTATCTTTTTGGCAACACTGGTTTAAACAGCTCACGCACGTTTCGTGTTTTGTTTCACTGTCAAACATCTTCAGTTTGGTCTATAATTTAACCATGAATCGTCTGACAAACGAACAACGCTTGCAAATCATTGAATTTTATTATCAAAATGCGTAATCTGTTAAGAAAGTTCATCGGAAGCTTCTTCCATTTTATGGTCACTGAAGTGGCTACTCGGGCTATTGTGACTAAATTTCACACCAAATTTACATTGTTGGACATTAAATCACCAACACGCTTACGTAAAGTGCGAATTGAAGAAAATATCGCAGCTGTGTCGGCCAGTGTTAATGATGACCATCAATTATCGATTCGTCGCCGTTCTTAGCAATTGGGGCTCTGTTACTCAATAAGTTAGAAAATTTTGCGGAAGGATTTAGGTGTGAAGGCTTTCAAAATACAGTTAGTGCAAGAACTGAAGCCGAACGACCTACCGTAACGCAGAATTTTTGGTGAATGGACTCTTGGAAAGTTGGCCGAAGATCCGCTTCTTTATATTGTGTTCTGCGACGAAGCTTATTTGTGGCTTAATCGAGGAGAATTGTCGAGTTTGGAGTAAAGATCAGCCAGAAGCATTGCAAAAGCTACCAATGCATCCAGAAAAAGTCACAGTTTGGTGCAGTTTATAAGCTGGTGGCATCATTGGACCGTACTTCTTAAAAGATGTTGCGAATCGTAACGTAACTATGAATTGTAAGTGCTACTGTGAGATGATATTCAACTTTTTTTTGCCCAAAATGCAGGAGCTTGACTTGCATGACATGTGGTTTCAATAAGACGGTGCCACATGCCACACAGCACGCTTTACAATGGACTTATTGAGAGAAGAGTTCGGTGAACATTTTATTTCGCGTTCGGGACCGATCAATTGGCCACCTAGATCGTGCGATTTAATGCTTTTAGACTATTTTTTGTGGGACTTTGTTAAAGCTCATGTCTATACAGACAAGCCCGCTTCAATTGATGCATTGGAAGACAACATTGAAGCATTTATTCGTGAGATACCGGCAGAAATGTTGGAAAGAGTATGCCGAAATTGGACTAAGCGGATACACCATTTAAGGCGCAGTTGCGGTCAACATTTGCATGAAATAATCTTCAAACATTAAATTATATGGACCGTACTATCGATTCAAATAAAGTTTTCATGCATTTTTCTGAATTTTAAAAATTTTTTTTGAAAAATTTTCCTATAGCTTTTAAAAAATCACCCATTATATTCATATTAGCAATACTCAAGAATTTGGTGTGACTTATTACTGCGATCTCAGTCACTTGTTTCGTTCAAGTGTCCAGTGGCAGGTAGCTAGTTATGTATGAATTTCAATGCACATTGTCCAACAGGTTCCAACATTTTTCTTTAAAGCTTTTGTTGATAACAACAATTGGCTATTTGGCTTTCAACTGCATTTACCAAAAAAATTGCCAAAAAAAAATTTCTTACCTTAAAAATTCCATTTAAAGTGAGTGTGCAATAGCAACTTGACAAGCTTCCGGTTTCAATGAATGGGAAACGGAAATCAGCACTTTTTCGCCATGTTATTGCAATTCTTCCACTGACATTTTATTTGTTCAGTTTTCAAATATTTTTTTAGAACTTATGCTGGGTAAATAAAACAATAGCGAGCGATGTTGAGTTTGTAGTTAAAATTTTTGGTTTTTCTAGCTTTAAAAAATGTTACTCTAGCTATAAACCATGGGACGGCTAGTCATTGCCAAAAAAAATGGGGAAAAAAATTAAACAAAGACAAGGTTTTCCATGAAAAAAAAAAAACAAAACTTTGAAGTAAACCTGGCTAGAGGCGAATGTTTTTCGTTTCAAAGTCTTCTAAAGCTAAACTAAAATTGTGAACAGATTTTTAACCCAGAATAAGAAAGAAAAAGAGGACAGAAAAAGTGGGAGAAAAAAAACGAAACACAATTAAAATGTCAACATTTGCTTCGCTTCTGGCTTGTGGTCTCAAAGTATTAATCATTCTTTGGTCAGGATAAAAATGAAAGCGAGCTGATGGTAGGAGTATGGTAGTGGTACTGCTGATGACCAACCATTTCCATGGAATTGTTATTTAAGGGCAATAAATGTTTCTCTTGTTTTCTCTTGCCGTTTTTTTCCCTTTTGCTTCTAAATAAAGGCAAATATTTCTTATGCATGGCGACGAAACTGTATTTAAAACGAAATGGGTAGTAGCAGTCCTTTTTTTCCTATGTCTTCCAGCCATAACAAAGAACGTTAGAAAGTGTAACTAAAATATGGGAATAAAGGAGAGAAAACATGGGGAAAAAAACGGATTAACAAATTGAGGTTAAATTTCTGGGTAAAGGACATTTATTTCAAAATAAAAAATGGTTTAAAAGTTCTTGAGAGAGAGAGAGGGAGCGAGAAAACAAAAAACTTTAAACAGAATACAGATTTGTGTCATTTAGCTTAACAAGACTTAAGCAAATAATTAAAGGCCATATTAATGGAGTGACTTTATTAGAAAAAAATCAGGGGCAACACATTAACGGATTAAGCAAATTGTGTTTGGCTTTCAACAATTACTTTAGAAAAGTTGAGAAAAATTCAAATAAATGAATGCTTTACAGCTGTTATCTTAATTATGGAAGGTTCTGGATTAAACTGAATCGATCGGTCTAATACATACATACATAATTGGCTATTGCAAACCCTTCAATCAGGATTACGACCTAGCTTCTCACACCACTTATGTTGTGTGCGTTAATTTTATACATGAGTAGCGGGACCTACAGCTTAAAGTCGACTCCGAACGACAGATTTTTGAGATGCTTTTCATAGCAATTTTTACTCTCAGAATCTTTGCCAGAAATCTGCTGAGAGGAAGTCGCCGAAGAAATAATTTTTCGTTTTGATGTCTGACCTGGGATACGAACCCGGGCCTTTTGTCTAATAAACCAACACACTACCCACTAGACCACGGCGACTTCGGTCTAATACAATTCGTTATTACAAGCCTTCAGAGTCGCCGTGGTCTAGTAGGTAGTCTGCTGGCTTATAAGACGTAAAGCCACAGGCCAGATGTCAAAACAAAATACAAAAAATATTTTTTCGACGATTTCTTCTCAGCAGATTTCTGGCAAATATAAATAAAATTGCCATGAAAAGTTTCTCAAAAATCTGTTGTTCGGAGTCGACTTTAAACTGTAGGTCCCGCCACTTATGCATAAAATTAACACACACAACATAAGTAGTATGAGAAACTAGGTCAATAATCTTGGCTGACGGGTTGTAATGACCAATTATGTATGTATTACAAGCATTCTGTCAGAATTACAACCTAGTTTCTCATACCACTTATGTTGTGTACGTTAATTTTATTCTAAAGTAACGAGATCTACAGTTTAAAGTTAATTCCGAACTACTGATCTTTGAAAAACTTTTATGTGAAGATAAATCTGAATTTTAAAACCCAAGACATAATCCAGGAATTTTAGATGCGCCACATTTGGTGCTTAACAGAAAAAAATTTCTCCTTAACAGAGCACTGTTAGCTGCTTAACAGTAACTATCTGAACAAGCCCAATTGTTTGGGGGATAATTTCAGGATATACATACATGAGATCTGTCAGTACTATGCAATATTCAAAGAAAGGTTTCAAATCCTCTTAATATATTGAGCAATGTAGTCACATATAAAGTAATATGGTATTAAAAAATTGGCTTTGACGCGATCAATTTTTTGCATCAAAATTCTTTAGAAGGACAGTGGCCATTTTGGAACATATGCAAATGCTAGTCCAGAGGGTCCTCTTTCGAACCTTAGTACTGGGATATATGGAATCATATATATTATTTCTAAAGTACTTTTTCTTGTCGGTTGCGAATATCTCCCATACCACCGCATCAAATTTAATGAATGATATATCATCTTAAAGCTTATATCTAACACTAATGACGAAAAATAATTAGAAATTGAAAAATTATTATTTTCATTGATAAAATTATATTTTATATTGAATTGCTTGATAATACTGTTGTCATTATGATTATATGTTTTTGTTCAAGTGTGATAATACGGGGTCGCTTAATAGTAATGCAGTTCTACATAATAATATATAAAGTTGTAAAAGCCATTTTGGTAATGTCGTTATTATCATGGCATTGTCTGTTTTATGAAGTGTGGTAATACGGTGTCTTTTAATGTATACATATATATAGTATCAGCTGATATTTAACAGTTAAAAAGGTTTTAAGAAAAATAAGAATAAAAATAACGTGCAACGTAAGAATATAAATAACGTGCATTTGGAAAGACAAATGCTATTATAATGTTAATCAGAAATATTAATGCTAAACAGGGGTTAATAAATGGCACCAGGCTAATGGTAACAAACTTGGGAGAGCATATCCTATCAGCAAAAATTATTCATACCGATAAAACTGTACTAATACCCCGAATCAACCTTACACCTTCTGCTTCCACTGTGCCTTTCCAAATGACACGAAAACAATTCCCTGTGAAAGTTGCTTTTGCTATGACGATAAACAAAGCACAAGGTCAAACCCTTCAAAAGGTAGGCTTGTATTTATCAGAACCGGCCGTTTGACTTGGGCAGTTATACGTGGTTTTTTCTCGAGTGCGTACGTTTAAAGATATTTTTGTTTGTATTAAGGATTCGGACGGGCAAAAAATTAACGATGATCATGTCATTACCTCTAACATTGTATTCATAGAAATATTATAAAAGCATTTACACATATGTATGTAAATATGTATGATGATATTAAGATTTCTAATATTTTCATACTTTTAATAAAATGTCTATTCATTATTTTCACTTTATGTTACAATTAACGGTGCGAAATATTCACACGGGTCATCTAGTAATTTTGAAATCCGAAATATTGAATTATGAAAAATCGATTTTTGACAGCCTCCAGTGCTTTACATTTCAACGTTATTATTTACAAATAATAATGATCATACTCTGTGAAAAGCAAATTTTGATTTGTTAGCTTCAAAATTTATGGTTTGCGTCTTGAATATTCAAATTCGAATTTATCTTCACACACATAAAACTTTTCAGGACAATTTTATTTTACTTACAGAGTTCTTGCCAGAAGACTGCGGAGAGGAAGTCACCGTAAGACAATATTTTTTTCTTATTTCGTTATGTTCGGAATGTTTGAGTTGGGGTCTGAACTTGTAGTTCCAAAAGAACATTATCAATCATCTTGTGCAGAATCTTAAATACAAATTTACCTTTAAAAAAATTTGCTTTTTGCACCTTCCACTTGCCCTTGAAATTTTTCCATATGCCACGCATAAAATGATTTTCCATTTAAGACACTCTTGAAAATTATTTTGCCCTCTGACTTTTTGTCGTAAAAAAATTAAAAGCAAAATTTTTTTCCCCCTGAAAGCCATTCAAGGCTTAAGGAGTGTAATTGTAGAACAATTACATCTTCATCTGCATCAGCTTTTTCCCTTTTTTTTTTTGGGATGCAGTTGTTGTTTTACCTTTTTTTTTAAATTTTAATCATCTTTACCGAGTTTTATACGCATTTAATGGAATTACCAGGCGTCTGTTCTGTTCTTTTCTGTTCTGTTACAATGAAATGTGAAAAGACAAAATGAACACAAAAACTCAAACGAAGAGATAAACTTTTTAATGTGATTTTTATGTTGAAGTTTTTAATAATTTCATTAAATAATGAAACTGAAAAAAAATTAAGAGAAAAGAGTAAGAAACTTTGACACATGCGAGGCTTAAGCAGACATTATGCATCCTTGTAAAGTTCAACATAATGAATGAAGATGAAAGATAGAAAATGATAGAAGAAGATGATGGTGTTGGATAGGATACTGTCTGTAGTTTAAAGTTTTAAACATTTAAGCATGAATGAATGAATTTAAAAAAAAAGAACAAGAGGCGTCTAAATTGGCCATTTCAACAATTTAGTCAGAATACGACCCAGTTCGACCTAGTTTCTTATTACTACTTATGATGTGTGGGTAATTATAATGGTAGCGGGACCAACAGTTTGAAAGGCGACTCTGAACGACAGAGTTTTGAGAAATTTTCCACGGCAATTTTATTTTATTTGCAGAGTTTTTGCTAGAAATCTCTCGCCGGAAGATTTAATTTTTCATATTTTCCTTTTGATGTCTGACCGGGTGTTTGAACCGAGTCCTCTGGCCTAAGAGGTCACACTACCTACTAGACTACGTACAGCGATTAAAATTAAGTTAAAAATTCAATTGCAGATCTTTTCTTAATATTTAAGTAGGACAAGACTACATACCATAATAATTGGCCATTACAACCCTTCAGTCAGGATTACGACCTAGCTTCTCACACCACTTATGTGGGTGTGCGTTAATTTTATACATGAGGGGCGGGAACTACAGTTTAAAGTCGACTCCGAACGGACAGATTTTGAGAAGCTTTTTCTTGGCTAATTTTCCTCTCAGAGTCTTGCCAGAAATCTGACTGAGAGGAAGTCGCCGAAGAAATTATTTTTCGTTTTGATGTCTGATCTGGGATACGAACCCGGGCCTTTTGTCTAATTAAGCCAACACACTCACCCACTAGACCACGGCCGATTTCAAGGAAAGCACTTAGATTGAGAAAATCAACAATAACGAAATTATTGATCTCAATATTTCATATAAAAATTCAATTAATATTGATCAATAAATTCATAAATGATTATACATATTGATTAAAACCTTAAATCGAACACTGTCATAAGTACGGTTCTGTGAGATATTACATTTTTTCCGAACACTTTCTAATGATATTTGACAACTCAAATGTAAGCAACGACAGTGCCATAAGCAAAAGCTTTCTTTTCTGCTAGTTACCAATATTATCAAATTTTTATTTCTCGTCCTTCTGAGGAAAGCCGCTTTGGAGTCACAAGTAGTCCTCTATTAACCGTAACAGCTCAGCGTTTCGGTTAATCATTAGCAATACCTTTTCCAAAGATAAATTATTTTCCATTTTTTCTAAAAAAAATTTTTGACACTAATTTTCGCGATTAAATTAAAAGCAATGTTGTTGAAGCAATCAGCTGTTCTGTTTAACAGCTGTCAAATAAATTTTCGTATATTATATGTCTGAACGCTTAAAAATATTGTGCTCAATAAACCGAATATTGATTTAATAAAAGTACATGTACTGAACCTAGTATTGCCCTGTTATTGTCCAGTTATAGCATCAAATTAATACAGTATATCTTTCTTAACCTTATTTCTAGCCACCAGCCAATAACCCCGAATAAGCAGCCTTGTTTCGTAATTGTGAGACAAATTTTTTTGAATCAAAAAAGCTTTTCTTCTAATGAGTTTATAATTTTGGTTACAAAAAACAGTTTCAGATTTTTGTTTGAGACTCATAAATGGCAAAGTTTTTTTTTCCGTTGTTGCTATTTCTCTCAAACAGATTGTGGACAATTAAATTTTAGAAATTTCAAAATTTCATGTGAAAAAATTTTCCACAAAGGCTTTGTGAAAACTAAAAAAAAAGTATAACTTTTTTATTCTTTATTGCATAAATATTGTATCAAATAAAGTTTTTTTTGTTTTAATAATAAAACTAATTTAGTGCAATGTTTTATAAATTCGAGTTTAAAAACCAAAGACGCAAACCTACACTTTTAGCAGCGCCACTTTTCACCTTTAACAGAGTAAAATTTCCTATTAATAGAGGAGATAGGATATTACAGAACATAAAGCTGTACCATTTAGTGTATTTAAAACCGGGTTTCGAAAATATGGAGAAAAATCACATGAACCACTGTCGTATAATGATACAGAGATGCTTTACACGCCCATCTAAACCGTATGTGGATGGTAGATAATAATCACCGAATGCCTAACATTGTGTGAAACAAGGGAATCTATTTTTTTAGCAATAACTTTTAACAATAACTTGAAGTCGCAGTGGTCTAGTGGGTAGTGTGTTGGCTTATTAGACAAAAGGCCCGTTTTCGTATCCCAGGTCAGACATCAAAACAAAAATATTTCTTCGGCGACTTCATCTCAGCAGATTTCTGGCAAAGACTCTGAGAAAGTAAAAATTGCCATGAAAAGATTCTCAAAAATATGTCGTTCGGAGTCGACTTTAAACTGTAGGTCCCGCCACTCATGTATAAAATTTACGCACACAACATAAGTGGTGTGAGAAGCTAGGTCGTAATCCTGACTGAAGGGTTGCTATGGCCAATTATGTATGTAGTTGCATGTAATAGCTCGAAATTCTAATATTTTGAAGGAAACACTATACTGAACATAAATCAACTCAAAGGCGTGGACTGTAAGAAGTTAATAAACATGATACAGACATGCCAACGGCATAAATCCTTGAACCACTATGCTTAGATCTATTCCGCTTCAACCTATCCAGAAGCTAGGTTGTAATTCTGACTGGTGGATTGTAATGACCAATTGTGTTATGTAAAGTGCAACGGATTGGGTAGACTTCCTCAGGTAACTCAGGAACTGAGTAGGAGAAACTCACTACGACATAAGAGTAGGAATGATGAGGTATTTCTTAGAACGATGTCTCCTAAATACTGTTTGACACCGTTGCTGAACGGCCACGTAAAGGAATCAGGCAACCATACATGTGAATTCCCTTTTCAGCTCTAAAGTATAAAAAAAATTTAAATTTATCTGGAAGCGACAACATGAAAAATTAAGCCCAACAGAGTATAAAATTCCAAAAATTTTTTTAAAATGATTTTCATATTACTGATGCTTTGAGTGTGCTTTTGTTTTAAATTCAATTCCATTTTATTCTTTAGAAATTATTTTCCAAATAATTGAATCGTTTATTTATGAGTTTCTTTAAAATATTGTATTTATTTTAATAATTAAATTAACTAACACATGCATATGTATGTGTGTACATACCAACACACACAAAAAAAAAAATTAAATAAAATCTTTTTAAAAAACAAGCCGAACGATTTTTAACATGAATTTTAACACGATTTATTAACAATTTTCACCATTTGATTGACAATTCAACCACAATGCTGGCTCAACATCAAAAAAACAAAAGTTTTTAATTGAAAATACTTTTTAAATGGCCATGAATATTATTCTCTTTTAATTTTTTTTCCAGTTTTTAATTGATTTTCTAACGTTAGAAGGTTATTTTTATTAAATTTTATTGCAACATTTGCACATTTTTTCTGAGCAACTAAAGTGCAAATTTATTGCACATTTTTTTGCGCAAAATTTCTAATATTGATTAACTCCAGCACAACAAGCATTTAATCTTAATTAATAGTACTGTTTATACAATGTTATGATTAAGTTAATAGTTATAAGCGCTCATTAGAAGGCAAAAGTTATATCAATTTGATTCGAGTTAAATTTAAGTTTAATGGTGTTTTCTTTTCTACAAAGAAAATGTCACCCTCTTACAAGGTGCATTAAAAAATTTTTGACCAATCCTGTTGTAATGTCATTATTTATTGAGAAGAACATAACACAAATATTAAAAAAGGGTATGGCCTGTGTTTACCACTTATAAAGAAAATGTTGACTACTCTGAAATAAATTCAGTCATTTGTCTTCATCAGATTACGAAGATGAATCTAATAACTGATTTATTTCAGTTTTCCCAAATATTATAGATGCAGCAATAACCGTATTTATATTTTTTCAAAAAAAAAAAGTTTTAGATCTAAAAAATATGTTGTATATTAAAAAGGTGTTACCAGATCGCAAATTTTTCAACTTTATTTTTTGATACCTTTTTTTATAACAAAAAAATATATATATTTTAACACTGTTCTAACATTAAATGCAATTTTTTATATGACTGACCAGGTAGCTTTAATAATGTAAAGTTTCCTTAAGGTTACTCAACAAAACAATGAAAAAATTAACGTCAAATTGGTTAACAATACCAGTCGACTTCTTTTAAATTTCATCTGGTAGCCCTATAAATAAACAAAAGTCATCTGCTTTACAGGGCATTATCAGCACTCTCGCTTTATTCAGAGCATAAAATGCAATGCCCTCCACCATTGGCAAGTGCGAATTATTTACAATAAAACATACCACCCTTTTAGAGAGCGAAACATTTTTAAGAAACAAACGCAAAATTGCCTTCTGCGTTAATAAAATGCATTTTTTTTTTTGTGGCAGAAAAGAAAACACCATAAGTTAGTCTTAGATTTCATTAAATCAAATGTTGAATTCTAAAGAAAAGAAAAGTGTGTTGAAATTGATTTATTAAATTGCATTACATTGCTTTTTAATAGAATTTCTGGCAGAAGTTGATTCCATGAACGAGTAGCATTTATATAAAAGTGTCTTTCAGACACCTGTTTTCTGTACCTTACAGCATTTATCCTATAGCCTCTATTAGTTCTAGAGAATTGTAGTCTGATAAATTGATAATCTGATTTCTTTAAACAAATTATCTTGTGTAAGAAAATTAGCATTCGATATTTTAAAAGGCTTTCCAGAGTCATATTATAGATTCTGTAGGAAAAATGTGAGATACTACTATATCTACTGCGTCCAAAAATATATCTTGCTATGTTGTTATATGTTACGTTAAGTTTATTCCTGCTAACCGAGTCCAAGCCCGCAAAAAGATCATATCCATACAAGAGAGTTGGAATTATGTATGTCTGGAATATCTACTAGACTGTCCACTAGATTACCTATTGGTGTACCAACTATACTATCTACTAGACTACCTACTGGACTATTTATTGGACTACCAACTAGACTACCTACTAGTATATCTACTGGACTATCTACTAGACCATCTCCTGGAATATCTACTAAACTATCAACTAAACTATCTACTAGACCATCTACTGGAATATCTACTAGGATATCTAACAACCTGACTACCTACTAGACTATCTACTGGACTATCTACTAGACTACCTATTGGTCTACCAACTAGACTATCTACTAGACTACCTACTAGACTATCTACTAGACCACCGTCTACCAACTTGACTACCAACTTGACTACCTACTAGACTATCTACTGGACTATCTACTAGACCATCTACTAGACTATCTACTAGACCATCTACTAGACTATCTACTAGACCATCTACTGAAATATCTACTAGACTATCTACTAGACTACCTATTGGTCTACCAACTAGACTATCTACTAGACTACCTACTGGACTATCTATTGGACTACCAACTAGACTACCTACTAGACTATCTACTGGACTATCTACTAGACCATCTCCTGGAATATCTACTAAACTATCTACTAGACCATCTATTGGAATATCTACTAGACTATCTACCAATTTGACTACCTACAAGACTATCTACTGGACTATCTACTAGACCATCTACTGGGATATCTACCAGACCATATACTAGACTTTCTACTAGACTATCTACTAGACTGCCTACTAGACTATACTACCAGACCATATACTAGACTTTCTATTAGACTATTTACTAGACTACCTACTGGGCTACCTACTAGTCTATCTACTAGACTACCTACTAAACTACCTCTTCGCCAAGAGCATACGTATATTGAAAGCCGTAAAGGATTGAGTCCCGCAGAGGTTCCTCAGCATAGCGTACGTTTTCCCACAAATTATATTAACATGATTAGTCCAGGAGAGTTGGCTATTAAAAGTAATTCCTAAATTCTTAGCACATTGCACTATTTCTATGAGAGCCTTTGATTTATTAGCGTTTAAGCAAAGACCATTTGCAGTAGCCCATTCAAATATATTGTCAAGGTCCTGGTTCAGTCTCAATACACAATTATCAATGTCAGTTCTAAAACAGCTAACGTGGAGTTGAACGTCATCGGCATACATTCGAATTCCACAGTGAGTAATTCGAGAAGGTAAGTCATTTGAATACATTATGTATAGCAGAGGGCCGAGAATTGAAGCCTGTGGTACACCTTTTCGGTGCTCATACAATTTATTAAATTCGCTGTACATTCTCCTTATTGGATCAGCACCAGCGTAGTTGGTTCTAAAAAAATTGTATTGATAATGAGGTAAAATGACGTGACGGACGTTGAGGAACATTAAAAGTGATATCATGGATTAAAAAACTGGAGCCAATATCACCAATAATTACATTGAATATGAACGAGATATTTAACATAGTTCTGCGGGTTTTAAGTGTGGAAAGTTTGATTAATGCTAGTCTGGCAGAATAAGATGGTAAACTAGTGGACTAGACAAAATATCAGGAATTGCTTTTGTACAGATTTGATGACGTCGGATTAATTTTTATATAGAGGATCCCATATTATGGATCCATACTCGAGTATAGGCCTCACAAGAGATGTGTAGAGCGATTTAACAACATAAGGATCGTTAAATTCTTTTGTCCACCGTTTTATAAAACCTTCTACGCTTCTAGCTTTATTTACTGTCATAGCTATGTGCGGAATAAAATTTAGTTTGGGATCAAGTAAAACTCCTAGATCCAGGAAGTTATCTACAAGCTCACGATCGTATCCATCAAAAGCATATTTTGGAGGAATTGGATTCTTCTTTACAAATCTCATGTATTTACATTTTTTTTAGATTAAGCTGCATTAAATTTAAATTACACCATAAATGAAACGAATTTAGATCCTTTTGAAGTAGTTTCTGATCGGAAATTTGGCGATGACTTAGGAATTATACGAATTAATTTTATTCACAAGTGGCGGAACTTCAACTTCGAACAACCGATTTTTAAGATATCTTTCTAGGCAATTTGTTTTACTCTCAGAGTTTTTGCAGAGTGATATATAAGCTGGGGTTTGATGTCACGCCTACAGTCTAATAAGTCAATAGACTAACTAACTACTAGACTACAGCGATGTAATTTAAATTTACTTAATAAAAAAAACAATCATTTAATGAAGTGAGTGGAAGTCCATGCTGAATATTTAAGGCCAAAAAATATTCACCCCTATCATGAATAATTTTTTCCCTAAAACTTTTTCCTATTTCCCAAAAGTGCGATCATGAATAATTTTTCCCATAGAATGTGTTGCCATTGTCTTATATGTAATTCAGCGGTGAATGACATGCAAAAAAAAAAAATGTTCCCATTTAAAATTTCGCCTTATCGTGAATGAATTTTTCAAAAACATTTTTCCCATTTTTTGTGCCAATTTGTTCATTTTATTTTCTTTGGGGAACTTTATACCTTTTTAAGGGATAAAGAAATTAACTAAATCTATTTTTAGGTCTAAATCAATAAATAATGCGCAACATGATATGCTTTTTAATAGGATGCAAAATAACCGACAGATTGCATGTGGTTTTGTGAAATTTTCTAAAGATGTGGTGGCCGAATTTTGAAATTCCCATACAGAAGAATTGAAAAATCCTCCTGTTAAAAAGTTACTACATACATATGTACATATATAACTTACAATAAGTGTGGATAGATCAAAAGAGGTATGTGCGGTCAAAAGCAGCCACTAATATATAAAACCAACGTGAAACGGGAGGTGGACCAAACCGAACCAAAAGTTTGTCAGGCAGTAAACGATGCATTTATGAACTGCTAGGAAAGAAAGAGTCGGTAGAGGGCTTAGAAAACTCCTTCAGCTTTGGTTTACCAAAAGATAAAAACGAATGCGATAAAAATCAAAAAATCTTTAAGTGCTCTTGAAAATGATATAAGCTCGGAAGCATCCAACTGTTCAAAACACCATGGCCATTAGCTACTACAATAGAAGGAGAGTCCAGTAGTAAAAACATTTCCTCCAATAAGAGAAGATGAGTTGAGCCACAGCAAAAATTAACAACTTTCGAGCTTATTGAGAAAGAGTTGAATACCCAGAAAAACTTATGCTCCACAATATTTGAAATGTGTGAGTCACTTAAGGACCACATCAAAGTAGTAAAAGTTGTGATGAAAAGGGTTTATTGCTCCTTAGAAAAGAGCAACGATTTAAAATTGAAAAATATAAAGAGTTGGAGCGTATGTATGTATATTTATATTTTCTTCTTCCCTATTGTACACTCACTACATATTGATAGCAAAACATACGTTCCCATGATACTCACGATAGGAAATTTCCCAACCTGGGAAATGAAAATTTTATGGGAATAAAAATTTCACATTTTATTAACGATAGGGGTGATTATAATTCTTTGGTCATAATAAAATTTTTAAAAGTTTTTCAAATAGATTTTTTATTAAGTATATTTAAATTTAGTTTATTGTGTTATACATGCTGCTTTTATTGATTAACAACAGCATTCAATAAAAATACTTAGTTTTTATTTTAAACCTCATCATCATTATTTTATGAAAATTGCTCATTTCATATTGGATTTGCTTTTTTTAATAAAAATCTAATTTGAAACGCATAACAAACGTTAAAAGTAAAAAAAACTTAAGTGACATTTTTCAACATCTTCCTTCTATAATAAATAACATATAATTAAAGCAATTTACGTAATTTTTCAAAATAAAACTGCGTCCTTTTTTCCATTTTTTACAAAATCCTATTTGAGCATATTTATCAGCACTTAACCGATTTTTCAGTACCATGACTGTAATTCTTTTATAAAAAAAAAATCAAGTAATTTAATTAATATTTACTGCATTCATAGCATATTTTCGATTTAATATCAATCTATTACTGAAAAAAAAAAAATCATTACATATCTTTGTAGGCAAAATATAAAAAATTCATTGCATATTTTAGGGTAAAAAATTAATTGTAGAAATATAGAATTTTCCATTTTTTTGTAAGCATAAATAAAATATGTTTTCACAAACATAAGTTTATTTCATTTCAATTATTTTAACATATTTAAATTAAATTAATCGTGATATAAAAACTATGTTATGAAGTTTTTATATCATGTTTAATTTTTTTTATAAAAATTTTTTTAAACTGAATGCAATATTTTAGAGGGATAAAATAATTAAAAAAAAACTGAATATGAGCAAAATTATAAAACAATTTTCCCTTTAAATGCGTAAATGTTTAATATAGTAACATTTTACGAAAAATTTTAACTATTTGCATTAAAAAATGCATATTTTGCAGCATACATTTAGGTAATTAGAACAAACAAAAAGTAAAAATAAAACGTAAATACCATTTCCTATGGAGGTGTATGGTAAGTAATATTTCAAAGCATGGTATTTACATATAGAAGTGGGTTGGTGTATAAAAACTCAAGATTTCCAGGTTCAAATATTGCAAAAGAAAAACATTTTCGCACATGCTTTATAAAATTAAAGCGAGTTTATACTCGCAAAACAATACATAATTAATAAGAAGTTATACTACCTAACATAAGTCCTATGAGACTTAATTTGACAAGATTTAGTGCCTGGAGTTAGTTTTAGATTCTTACATAAGATTAGCAGACAGATTTATAAGTTCTAAGTAAAAATGACAATGTAACATCAGAAATCTGGATAGACTAAACAAGAACATCCCAGTCAGTGTAGTTATGTTCATGGGTTTTTGCGTTATACTAAAGACTTCTACAAGAGTTGTAGAATATGGTGCAATAAATAGAAATTTTTCAAATTAGACATCTGCTTTTTGTCCCAATGAAGCTTTTGATACTTGACATAAAATCAGTTTCTAATTCAAACCGCTAATTAATTTAATGTTTAAAATGTATATACTTTGTAATATTTATGGAAAAAATAATTAAAAATATAAAGATATATTGAAAAGTTTAAGTGTTCCTATTAATTTTTACCGGGCCTTTATTTCACAATTTTTTTAAGAATTTGCCAGATCTGGTCAAATATTTTGATGTTATTAGTTAAACTATTTGAATAGCTTTAATTTAATGTTTAAAATGTATATACTTTGTAATATTTATGGAAAAAATAATTAAAAATATAAGAATATATTGAAAAGTTTAAGTGTTCCTATTATTTTTTCCGGGCCTTTATTTCACAATTTTTTTAAGAATTTGCCAGAGCTGGTCAAATATTTTGATATTATTAGTTAAACTATTTGAATAGCTTTAATTTAATGTTTAAAATGTATATACTTTGTAATATTTATGGAAAAAAT